>OZ010596.1:97340674-97365674 GCA_963932145.1 Acanthosepion lycidas
TGAGTCAAGAAAAATTTTTGATACTGATATGACTTTTGTCACACATAGCTGATTAAAATCTGTAATACTTTTTACATTAAATATTCAGGTCAGTAACTATAACTCTGTTATTATAAATAAATATCTAGAAAGAATATCAGCATTTTTCAATTCCTATCAGCCTGGAAAGCAGCTTTCTTTTGTCTTCTATCAGTATATTCGAAATAAATACATTTGGGTTGATTCAAGAGAGATGCGTGCATACATGTATCTCTGCCAATATTTGGTTGTATTTGTGTAGGAGTGATATAAATCAACTTAGCTTTAGGTCATATGTGTTGGGATCTGGCCAACATCTTCATCCTATTTGCATTTAGGAAACCCAAGAATCTGAAGCAGTAAGCTTGACTTGTTCTATCTTTCCTGCATTGAAGCATGGATTTGATTCATTTTGATTATATTCCAACAATGGAAAATCTCATCAATTATTTCACATCCTGCCATTGCTTCCCCACCAGTGAGTAGAGCAAGTGTTCCAATTATTTCTTCTTCTTCTTCTTTTTTTTTCCTCTGTTTTTAATTATAACTTCATATAGGGATTTTGTATAACTTTTTATATCTTCATACATTTTATTTCATATAAATTTTATATAAAGAATGCTAAAGCTTTACTTGCCTTGCTGACTTAAACCATATCACGTTGAAACACTGGTTCTTGTATGGTCACCAGATCAATGTTGTACTTGGTCAGTACCTAGATGACCACTTGAGTGTACCAGATGCTATAAGCTTGGATGTGCAGGTGGTGTAATGGATAACGGCTTGGAAATCATTGAGTTGAGTTAATTCCATTTGTGTTTGCTATGAACATAGAAGTGGAGAGAAAGAATCATATTAAGTGGATAAGAACAGATACTACACTTTGATCTTAGCCTAAAGGCCGATGAGGGACATTTTTCAGACGCTCTGTATCAAATGACAGAAACTGAATAAGGTAATTGCTAAAAATTTGGTTACCATAAATAAAATAAAATTGTCTGCTGAATTATTTTTAAATTAAGAGAAATATTTGTAAGATGGGGATTTGACTAGTAAAAATTAATCCTGGTTGATTTATAGCAAATATTAGTATATCAGTTTTTTTCCATGATTAAGATGAAATAAAATTGACTGTGTGTGAGATGGAGATTATAAGTATTTAGTGTTATTGGTTAATTTGTGAAATACAAGTTGGTATAATTGTTCTACACACAGAAAATACAATTTATTCAAAGTTCAAATTCTGCTTGTAGCTGCTTATATTACTTTCATACTAATACACTATAAAAAAAAAGTCAGGAACCTATCTGTGTATACTCTGATTTATCACTATTTATCCTGACAATGATTTTTTTTTTTTTTTTTTTTCACTGACATGCCATGATGGCAGACAAAAAGAGTGGATAAATGACTATAGGCAGTCTGTTTTCTATATCTGACCAGGATGTGCCTGTAAAATGTCTGCTATAGTCATTGTCAATTTTGGCAGACGTTATTGGTTAACTTGAATTTACTGCATTATGTAGACGTAAATAATTGATTATTTAGTAATGTCTGACTGGTTTAGACTTCCTTAACTGACAGTATTTGTTTTGATTAGAATAGTAATGTAATTAATGTGCATGTGAAAAAAACACCTAGTGTCTTCTATTTGAAAAAGTAGACTAAATACACAGTAGAAGAAACACACATGCCTAACAATTTATCAAATACATTAGTCATGCATAGAAATAAGTTCAACCAAAAATTTGCTCTAAAGAATGCTACACTTATTAAAAGAAAGTAACTTATTTAGACAGAAAATCCTTGAGTGTTGCTATTGAATCTTGCCAAAATATAAATCTGTGCCTCAGATATTTTTTCAAATATCTCATTTCCTAAAAGAAATAATCCTTTCCTAAACCTATATGACTATAAATTTTATTTTAAGAATTAAAAGAAAATGGTTAAATTCAAAATCTATTATTTATATAATAAAAGAAGTACTTTCACAAAATAAAATAATATAAATAATAATTACATTATAAAAAGTAGAAATTGACCAACATTTACTCACTTTTGTTTATTAGACATTGAATTATATCACTTAGCATCTTCCATAATTTACATAGACTTTTCAGCCTGATGAATATTTATGAGTTTGTTAATTTTAAAAATTCTGAAAAAACTAACAATATTTTTACTTCTCTGTATAAATACTTTTTGTAAAATAAAACCCTTACATTTGCCTTGAAAAAAAAAACAATATCCTAAAACAAATCCACATTATAACCAAAAGCATTTGCAGTTTTTCTCTTTTTTTTTTTTTAAATATACATTTTCTCTCATTGGAACAACTATAACCTCATATATATATATATATATAAAGAAAAACAGACCACTTTAAGGTTCTATTATAATAATTTATTTCACCAGAGCCCTTTTAAGGGACACTGGATCATCAGATAACACTTCCAAAAATGAAACGAAAGATGAAATGAAAATTCACACTTTTGACGGGTAGTATTAAGTTTATGTAATTTAACAGAGAGGGTAGCGAGGAGTGGTGTGAGAGACATGATCCAGTTTAGAGAGAGGGTTTATTTTAATATTTCTTTCAATCATACTTAGTATTGGGGGATATCTTATAAATGTTTTCTATTTGTATCATATCATTGTCAGATTTTAATTCATATAAATTTTTTTTATAATATTATTTTTTTATTATATTATATTAAAGAAGTTAATGGTCAGAGTTGAATTAGACCAGGAAACAGTAGTATTAAAAAAGTGCTCAATACACATATAAAAAGATAAAAATTTAACGTGTAAACTTTTAAGTATAGAAAATTAGGAAATCAGCTGATTCTGCTACCTATATACATAGTTTACTGAAGGTAACTTTAAGAAGAAGTCATCTTTTAGGCTAGAAAGCCTTAGAAATTCTACTAAACTAGCCAACCATGTGTGGAAATTAAAGGAAAAAGAAAAAAATGATCCATTTGTAAAATGGAAAAAAAAAAAAAACACTTTACAACAATCATAGCAACATCTGCAACCTTTGTCAACAAGAAAAATGAGCTATAATAACATTTCCAGACCAAAAAACCTTTTGAACGAGTGACTGGAAATTATGATCCTGTTGTATACATACTAAAAAGTTCCCTTTGAGTTCGCATAAAGTTGGATGAAAAGAAAGTATGTATGCTTCATTTAATCCTCTCCACGACTGATATAATTCTAATACACTTACTTTTCTCCCTCCTCCACACCTACTATCACACCTCACATCATGTGCTTATTCAATTATTTATTTGTTAAAAACATAGAATTTATAAATTTTTAATTAAAAATAAAGTGTTATGAAATCAATTGACCAAAATCACCTGAAGATACCAAAAGTTTGAAACCAAGGTAGTGAAATCGGCTGATCTCCTAATTTTTATATATATATATATATATATATATATATATATATATATATATATATATATATATATATATAAAATTTAAAAAAAATGGAAACTTTTTTTTTTTGTATTCAACTGGTATTATTGTGCAAGACATTGCTAGTTAATTATAATAGATTTTCATATCTTTTAATTTGTTTTATTGGAAAAAGCAATAGGAGAAACAACTTCCCTATCTGTCCCAATAAGTGATGGCAATTCACAGATAGTAAAAAATCGAATCTGTGAAGAGCCATGATCATCTATGGACTGACAAGATATGGCATTGAAGAAAAATTTAATCGTTGCTTCACTTCTTGAAAAATGTGTTCTAAAACTAGAATTTTTCCAGGAAACGAATAACAACTGATGCCTTTTTGAAAATAGAATTGTCTTGGATGACTTTAAGGTCATTAAAAATCATAATGCAAGAAAAAAGTTGTTTGTTCAATCAGTTTAATTAGTTATAAAAAATATTTAGCCTCAATTTTACATTCCAAATTGTATTTAATTTTTTTCTTTTTTATAATTTTTTTTTTTTTAAGCTCCAGTGAAGCAAAAAATGAAAATCGTTTTCATTTGAACAAACAAATAAATTGGCTTTTTGTAAAAGTCTGGATAATCAATAAGCAATTCAGTATTATTACAGTTTCACCTTTTTATATGAACAAACAATAAAGACTAATTGAGGAAAAAAAACAAAAGTTATTTTTATTAAAATATTTGGTGGTATTTAACAAAATAAATTTCATTTGTTTAAATTGATAACAAAATCAACTTTACTTTATTCAAAAGACAGTTTGAAACTGCTTTGTAATGAAAACGATTTCTGAAGTATATTATGGCTTTTATGATCTTGATTGCATCTCATTATTATTATAAAATCAAAATTCATTCAAGATAATTGTATTTAAAAACAGCATTTTAATTTTAATTTTTTTTTTTTTTTTTTCTTTGAAAGATTCTGAAATTTATATTTCCAAGAAATGAATATGATAATCTACTACTATTAAATTTTGAAATGCTAAAAAATTCTCAATTTCCTTAACAGTATTCTTAGGCTTACAGTCACATTATATTGAAACAATGGTTCCTGTATGATCACCAAAGTTAAGCAACATCGAGCCTGGTCAGTACCTAGTTAGGTGATACTTTTGGAATACCAGGTGCTGTAAGCCTGGATGTGCGGGTGGTGTAATGGTTAATGGCCACAAATTGTTAATCGGAGGGTCATATTCCTATCTTGTCAGGTTTGTTATATTCATTTTACACACAAATAGCCTTAGGAAGGATATGACTTCACCCCCTTACCCACCCCCCAGATATAGGTTAAGACTCAAATCACTAAACCATTATTATTTTAGAAATGGAAACAATTCTTACATTGCAAAAATATTTCTATTTGATTGATTATCAATTTGTTTTTTTTTTTACAAATTTTTTTCACCATATTTTTTGCAGGTTACTGCAAAAAATATGGCGAAAAAATCTGTAAAAAAAAATTATAATCAATCAAATGTATTATTATATTGCTGAAGGTTATACTTGACTTTATTTACAAAAATACCCCAGTATGCTTCCCTATGGATGAATATTTCTTTTATTTATTGTGTAATTTTCATTTTTTAAGATCTATGTTGACTGTATTACAATTTATATTTTATCTACAAAAAAAAAAAAAAAAAAATATCCCAAAAAAACACAGAAGTAATTATTGATAAGATTGTTTTAGAGATGAGGAATTTTATGTCTGCTTTTCAGGATAAACTGCTTTTATTAGAAATTAAAGTAACAAAAAACAATTAACTAAAATAAAACAAAGTATTTGTAATAAAAATTGCAACACTTGCCTTTCACAGTCCAGGATTTGAAAATTAAGTTTTTAGTGACTGAAAAATCCATTGAAAAAAAAAAAAAAAATTTGTTTATTTCATAAGATTTTTTTATAAGATTTGTATATTCAGTAATTTTTTGTTTCAAAGCAATAAGAACATGTTTGATCTTAATTTACTATTGTTTCATTTTAGAAACGTTCCGAAGTATTGCCGAGGCTGGTCCTAATGATATTCTGAAATTACACAATCAGAAAGGATTTTTCCTGCAAATTTCTTCTAATATTCCTGTAAATACTCCTGATGATCGGTACCAACTTGAAGTAGTGGCTAAAGTATGGCGAGGTATGTAAACAAATAATGTTTATATATTTGTTAACTCTTTTTATATCAACACTTACGAGCAATTATTGGTGAGTTTTCAGTAGATACCTCACTATGTTGCCTGCAGCAAGTCTAGGTTAGGTTCAGTAAATATTTACTCTCTCTCTCTCTATCTTTTATATTGACAACAATACTAAGAACATTAGTCATTACAGAAAGGAACCTAGATCCAGTTCATTAGTTAAAAGTATAAAATGCTTTTTTCCTTATGTTTTGTTCCTTTTTAAAAAAAAATAAAATCTCCAGTGACAATATTTGTTAATATTTTAAGACTTTTTGTATAGTATTCTAGGGAGAAAAAAATAATCATATTTAAATTTATATCAAATCATTTCTCTTTATTGTGAAGTGAATGACTTCTGATTTACTATCTTTAAAATTGTATACTGTATCTGATTCTGTATGCTTGGTATTGACAGTGATGTATTAATTTCACTTGAATCTGTTTGATTACTTTTTTTTTTGTCTTATGGTCTGAAATTTGGAAATGTATCATTACTATTTTTGTTCTTACACATATTCAGATCTTACCAACTTCTCAATTTCCAACTGTAGAGATAACGAGATCTGAAACAGAAATTTCAGATAGAGTATATCTGTAAAAGGCCAAAATGAATATAGACAAAAGGAAAACTTAGCTGATGCATTTTGTCCTCTGAGAGACTTTATCAAGGCAAATGCAAGGATTTCATTTTGTAACAAGTATTTATATACAAAAGCAAAATTGTTATTGGTTTTTCAAAATTTAGGAACACTCATTTTACCCGGTCTTGTCAACAAACTAAATAATGTTGAACTCACAATAGACTTTACCTTTGAATCTGAACCTAATAACACTTTACCCTTCCTAGATACCATAGTGCACAGAAATAATAATGAACTTTAGTTTGAGGATTACAGCTACTAACAAGAATGACCTAGTCAATTTTTATTCCCACCACTGTAACAAGATCAAATTGGGAATAATTATAGGATTCTATTTAAAAGCATTAAGAATCTACAGCCCCTAATATTTACCCAAAGAAGAAATATACATAGAAAATCCTTTCAAAATCCTCCTCCTTATTTCATCCACAAGATTAATAGAAAGGTATACAGAATATATGACCACAAAAAAAAACTTAACAATGTCATTAACAACAATAGATAAAATAGATACATAATACTACCTACTAACTCTAGAACATCCACTATACAAAACAATTTGTTGAATCTAAACAACATGAAAATAATTACAACCACATCTAAAACTGTTATGGATATGAGCAAAACCAAAAATACCCATGAAAATAATAATTCTAAAGCAGGTATATATAAAATAAATTTCCAGATCCATTTCTCACAATACATTGGGCTAAAATAAATTTACATACATACAGTCATACATACATACATACATACATACATACATACAGTCAGTTACTGGATTCAATATACATTTGAAGGTTGAAGAATCCAAGGCAAAATGTTTTGATAAAAATAACTTAGATGAGGATATTAGTTGTATTGAGTCATTGTGTAATGACTTTTATTATCTTATTTACATTCAGATTATTGTTATCACAATCCTCTAGCCTTTATCAAATGTATAAAAATCTATAAATCTACAGAGAATTCTGAACTGAAGCCTTTATTTAATCTATGGGTGTAGACTCTTCTCATTCCACTGTTCATGTCTAGGGATATCTCATCTAGTTCTTATTTTTAGTACTGCTCAGATATTGCTCACCCTGTTTCCACTGAGTTCAATATACACTACCCAGCCCAGGGATTGAACTCGCAATTACTATGTGTTCAAATTCATGAACCAACACTTTAATCCACTAGGCTATTGTTCTGTAAATTTATTAAAGGTTTCATTTTGGAATTTTCTGTAGGTCACTCAGATCGAGATACACAACATTGGAGGGCACAATGGCTGAAACATTGTTATAACAACAAAGAGGAGGACACTATTTACATTATTCAGACTATTGTACTCATCTTTGTTGCCATATTTTTTACAACGTTTTGGCCGTTGTACGCTCCGGCCTTCTTCAGGTGGTTGGAATGTCGAACTGAACCCTTTATTCACATGGTACAGTGGATAAAGGTGTTAGATCCAGTGACAGGACCCAAAAGAGTGTGAGTTCAATACCTGGTTAAGGCAGTGGAGAACTTGGAGAGGGGAATTAACAGGAGAAAACTGACAATTGACATCCATTAAACATGGCACATGGAACTAGAATAATCTACCCCAGTGAGCGAAATAAAGGGTTAAGTTTGACATTCCAACCACCTGAAGAAGGCTGGAATGTACAATGTCTGAAATGTAATATGGCGTCAAAGATGAGGACAATAGTCTAAATAATGTAAATAGTGTACATAATACCTCATCTCAGAAATATAGACAGATACTGAAAGAGGAGGACAATAGTTCAAATGTATTGATTGTATCATTTCTACACCTTTGCAGGTTATTTGAAGTCAGAAAATATTTTTAGATTGTAAGAATATCGTTTATTTTAATTTAAAAAAAAAATAATAATGGTTTAGTGATACAAATCTTAATAATTAACCTATAGTTGGTGTGGAAGAGGTGGATTAATACTTTTCTCAAGAGTGTATGTACATAGGTGAATATAACCAACCCAACAGAAATTGGAATTCTGATTAACAATTCCGAGATAGTATCCATTACTCCACCTACACATTCATGCTTACAGCACCTGGTATCCCCTTCTCAGTACTGACCAGGCTTAACATTGCTTATTTTAGGTGCTTGTTCAGGAGCCAGTGTCTCAATATGATGTGGATAAAAGCCAGTTTGAACGTAAATAGTGCAAATAATGACTTGACAATTCATTATACAATGTTTGAAATACATGTAAAATAAGAAACACATTATATAAATGCTTATAGTAGGCTGAGGCAACAGTTTCCAGCAATTTTCTCCAAATCTTTCATAAAATTCATAGCATCATTATTTGACCATGTATAACACCTTTTCCCATTGCCTACACCTGGTGGTGTAACCGTGTTTTAGTGGTCTGATCCTCAGGGTCTTAGAATAACGTTTTAACCATGGAGTTAACTCTATGCTGGTCAGTAGTGATGCTGGTTCAAGCTGGTTGTTGGTCACTGACTGCTTCGATCTACACTAACTCTGTCCACACTGTGGTTGTAGTCTTGAAGTGCTGGTTTAAGCCATGGCAGGTGCTATTTTAAGGAAAAAAAATTATCTTCATGACATGAAATAAAATGAAAGATTTGTGGGGTTAATCTTCAATTGGTTTATGTAGCTCTTTGTACAACAAAAATGAACCCCCTTCCCGTATCAATCTCTATGGTGACACTGGGCATTGTCTAAACTTCTGAAGTAGTTGTGTTCAAAGTCTTGGAACCAGGAAATCTTTTGGCAGCTGACATGGATTTCAGAGGCACTCAGTGTGGGATCTTGGCCCAAATTCTCCAAGCTCCTCAAAGTCATCTGTTTATATGTACTTTGGCCCATGTGGTTGAAGGTGATTCCCCAATTTTCATTAATTCCAATAAAGGTTTTCTTTGTTTCCTATTTCTGCTTTCTTAACCAACTTTCCAAATTTGGAGAATTATCCACCTTCTTTGGGAGTAGCCATAGGGATTGCTCTTCCCTTAACTCCAACCTGCTTCACTTCAGAAATTGCACTGTTATTCTGCCCAGTCAGGGCTAAATTCTTCCACTTCCTCCTTGGTCTTTGAACTCTTCTCAAGGCTGGCATAACTGTCTTTGTGACAAATCTGATTTTTAAAGTGCATAGTAAAAAGGGCATGGTTTATTCTCCTCATTAATTTGAATTCTGTACAGTAGCAGCTTTTTGGTAGCTTTCAGCAATTTGTGACAAAGAATTCACTTTGAATCACGTCAAACTGAGAAGCGAATCCCTTCTCACCAACTGATATTTAGGTTTAGATGTTAAAAGTTAACCAGACTCTATAATTTATAATACACAATCTGTTTTTTGTCACCAGAGACCATCTTGTACAAAAAAGACTTTCCTTTCAATCAAGAGAACAATTATTTAAATGCTGATTTAGGTTCCACATGGACTTAAGCAAAGAAACATATTTTCTTAGCCTCATAATTTTTCTTGAGGCTTGTAAATAACATACTACTGTTGAATGATTGCACAAGCAATAAAGAGCTTAGTAAACTTCATGCACTTCTCTGATTTCTCTAACATTGTGCAAAAGATCAACCTGGGAACTTTTGTGTTAACATAATATCCTTGGAGTAGTATAGCTTGCATGACCACCAAACTAACTGCTAAGAGCAGATACTTAAAAAATGGCTCTTTAATTTCCTTTCTCTCTCTGTTTGCTTTCTAGTGTTTGGATTATTTTTTATTTCACTTTATTTGCATGTCATTTTGAAACTGAAACATGTTTTAACAGCTTGAAAGAGGGTTTTTGTATATTTTCTGTTTATATTTTCAGATCGAATACCTGATGAAGTCTTAGAACAGTGGGAAAATATTGAAAGAAGGTAAGATTTTATTTTTTGCTTGCACACTTAGGTTCAAACAAAATTTAATTTCCATTTTTGTGCTTTCAGCAGTCGATCTGAGTTAATAAAATGACTCCTTGATTTTATGAATATTGTTGATTAGATTCACTTTTTTCGATTATTTTTTTTTTTTTTTTTTTTTTTTTTACTTTCAAAACCAGGATGATCTTTACTCAGAAATATTTTTTTTTGTTTTGTAAAATAAAATTTTAATAAAAGGAAATCCTTATAAATTTTATTGTCACAAATATAAAGAAATTTGTGGAGAAATGTCATGTTTAAATGACAGATATTGTTTAATCACAAGTTCAGTGATGGAATTTTAAGCTAGAATTTTGTAAGGATTTGCTTATTCTTCTCATGAATGTTGCAATTATTCTTTTTAAAATCCAAAATGTTTAACTAAATTTAACATGACAATCAGTCAGAAAAAGTAAAGAATTTTAAATTTAAAAACAAGAATATTCATGCTATTTATATTCAGACTTGTTTTTGTTGTTATCACAATGTTTTTGCCATTATACTCTCTGGTCTTCATCAGGTGTATATGTATCTGGGAAAACAGGAATTCTGAACTGAACACTTTCTTAAATCTACAAAGATAGACTGCAGTTATACACCTGATGAAGGCTGGAGGGCACAATGTCTTTAATGTCGTGATAATAACAATAAAGATGAGGACAATAGTCTGGATATAAACAATGTAAATAATAACTTCCCATTGCAGAAATTCAGACAGAAATTAAAAATAAGTTTTTGGATATTTTTCATATTATAGAGTAAAAACATTTACAGTTCTAACCATTTAGTGTAATAAATTATAATAAAAAATACACATCATTATAATTATTATATTGTAAAAAAATTTATATATTTTGTTAATTTAAAAAATGTGTAATTCATAACAAAATTTTATTGTATTTATAATTTTTATTGATTAAAATTTATGTGAGAGAATAAGGTATTCTTGCCATTTATGAGTATATTTTATTTACGGTAGATTGTTTGTTAGGATCAGTTAAATATAACATTTTTCATCATTTTGAAAACAAAATCTTTTTTTTTTCATTTGTTTTAGGCTAGCAACATTAGAAAATTTGGTTATTTATCAAACAACAATGCCAAAATGTTTTGAAGAACTGCTTACAAAGGTGAACAATGTGAAAAACAAAGTTGAGGTAAGACTAACTTATTTTTTCAGGCAGCTGAATTGGTAGTTTGTGTGTGCGCACACACACACACATATATATATATATATATATATATATATATATATAATGTTATAACATTTGAATATAATATACACCGTATATATTTGCATTATCATGTGGGATTTGAAAACCTAATTTTGAAGCTAATTTGACTACAGTAAATGGATATAAAATATATATATATATATATATATAAGGTCTTCAAAATATATGTGAGAATATATATATATGGTATATAACTTCAGATGTTATAACATTTGAATATAATATATATATATATATATATATATATTACTTCAAATGTTTTATATATTATTTTAAACATTATTTTTAGTGGATACTTGTATTTGAGTAGACGCTACATTTATTTTAAATATTATTTTATTTTGACTACTGGCTTTTGTTGGTAATTCTATTTGTAAAACTCTTTGAAATAGCATCTTGAAAACATATCTATATATGTTGAGTTTGGAAAAGGTGTATAATGACATCACGAAAATCTATGTCTACATCAATAACAGGCAAATTTTTCTCTTCTTGAAAATGTATGTCTACAGCAGTGGAAGTGTTAAATAATAATGATAATAATAAAAGAAAAAAAAAAAACTTATAAAGAGTAGGATCCAAATCAGAAAGGTTATGTAATTATTATCCCTTCCTTCATTAGTTCCTTAGTTTGCATAACTGTTATGTCTTGTCAATATTGCTGCCACATCTAGTCTGGTCTTCCTGCTATATATTTAGAGCAGGGGTGGCCAACCTTTTGATTCCATGCGCCAATATTTTGTACGATTAATATAAATGTGCCGCACAAACATTCGCTTCCTTTCAGTACGTGTTGTAATATGGACATATTTTAAAGTTATAATAAAATCTATTTATTTGAAAAATATATGCCTATGACCAGGGGCGTATCCAGGAGTTTTGAAAGGGGGGGGGGCATCAATCAATGCTTTGCCTTTTTTTTTTCTCTTCAGATTTAGAACACAATCCAGTCTACCAGTTAGTTAAGCACTCAGTCAACCAAAAGGACCATGTCAGCATTTTTAACAAAAAGAAATGCGACAAACACAAATCGAACTTTCGCAAAGGACGCGCAATAAATATAAAATCATTGAAATGAATGAGTAGAAGTGGCTTAGTTTCTTTTCGTCAAAAGGATGCAATGCGCCACTTGTAAGCATCCAATGCGCCACTTAGGTTGGCCATCCTTGATTTAGAGATTCTTGATAAAATCCAGACTCTGCAATGTTATTGGTCTTGACTTGGCATCTCAGCTTCAGTCATTTTCTCACTGCTATAATTTAGCTTCCCTGTGTCTTTTCTATAAATACTTTCATGGTAATTGTTCTGATAAACCTTCCTTTACGGTAGCTAGACTTTATGAATTTGAATGTAATACTAGATTGGCATCAAGGTCCCATCATTTTACAGTTGAACTGGCTAGATATAACTAAGTTCTACACTAACAGTTTTCTGTTCTGACACTTCTTGCTTGTGGAACTCTCTGGCTTCTTGCTTTCTTTGATCTTCAAAAATTTAAATGCGATGTCAATTGTTGTCTTCTGTCTTAATTCCTTTTTCTCTTATTGTTCTCACCCCCTTAATAATGTTTTTTCTTATATTCTTCCACACTGAGTAACCCCTTATGTCTTAGTGCCTTTACTGCTTTGCTTGTGGGTGAAAGGATTTTAAGAAAAAAAAATCTACTGTGACTCATTTTGTCATTTCCTTGTTTTTATCAATATGAAGAGTGCTCAAACAGTTGTTTTAAAGCAAGAATAAATCAAAGCATTTCCCACTTCATTTTTTAAATTGTAACCACTCTTTTTTTTCTTTTTTTTTTTCTTTTTTTTTCTCTTCACCTGATGATAAAAAGCATTATTAATAGCATTTGTATATTTTATTCATCTACATTATTTACATTGTCCTCATCTTTGTCACCATATTTATTATGTTTGGCCTTCTTTAGGTGGTTGGAATGTCAAATTTAACCCTTTATTTTGCTCACTGGGGTAGACTGTTCTAGTTCTACATGCCATGTTTAATGGATGTCAGTTATCAGTTATCTCCTGTTAATTCCCGCCTCCAAGTTCTCCATTGACTTAACCGGTTATTGAACTCACACTATTTGGGTCCTGTCACTGGATCTAACTAACACCTTTATCCACTGTGCCATGTGTCCTTGGTGACATCTGTGTATGAATTTCTGGTTATTATAAACCTAATGTCTTCAGCAACCATTTTTACCAGTGCTCATATTGCAATTTTTTGTTGTTGTCATTGCATGTTTTTACTAGAGCTCATATTGCAACTTTTTGTTGTTTTTATTCATCTGTATATCAATTAGATTATATTTCTGCATTTTTCTTAACAGGGTATTGCCTACCTCAGTTGGTTAGGACTCTATAAAGATTTACCTAATTCGAAGACAATTGTTCCATTGTGGGATAAATACAAAATGAAGGATGAAAAACTAAAGCAACAACAATATGTAATTGATAAATACAGAAGAATTTCGTAAGTAGTTTATTTTCTTTCTTTTTTTAACTATTATTTAGAAGAATGTATTTACCTGGTCTATAATATAAAACACAATATTACTTTATAGTTATTGGTCATACAACCTGATCTTTTCTCAGTAATGAGATATTCCGTTATTGCAGTAACAGGAGGTATTACTTGCCATCAATAAGCAAATGTGTTTCATGTTAACATAAAAACAGAATATTTTGCAAAGAAATAAGGGATATGCTATTGCAGTTCATTTATTTTTTTTGTGTTGGCTTTCTCTGGATATTTTTGTTTTTTAATTATTTTAAAAAGCAGAATTCTTTGTTGCAAGCTCAATATTTAAGTTTATAGATAAAAATCTTAGATTACTAATTCCGAAAATATAACTAGTAAAAATGTAAACTTACCAAATATTGTCATCATTTCTTAATGGTATAGTTAAACTAATTTAGAATTTTACCTTTTTTTTCTTTTTTTTTTTTTTTTTAAATGCCATGTCTTTTAAAGATGTAGGCAATAATAGCTCTCCAGATTCCTTTTCATTATTGGAATTATCATGCCTTCTTGGAGTGTTTTCCTGTTGTTATATCCAGAGTTCTAGATTTCAGTTTTCCTTCTTTTAGATTGGTTTCCACCAAAGATTGGAAAAACCAGTCTATCTTGCAAATGCATTTGTGTGAAAGCAGATGGATTAGACTATGCTTGCTAATTTCACTTTCATGTTGATAATTGTTATGTTATTTGCATGTCCTTGTTGATATATACTCAATAAAAGCTGGTAATTTAAAAAAAACAAAAAACATTTTTATTTATAAACATTTTTAAGAGTTTCAGTCCATTAATTTAATACAATTTTTAGTCAGATTTTAATTGTTTATTTATAGGAACACATTGTCGAAAACAATCTTAGTGTTGTCTGCAACTTTATATTAAAGCCTATATTTTGGTTTTTCTGATAATATTGCAAACATTTGTGTGTTCTCTTCTGGATCCTTGTATATTTTATGGTATGTAAGGTGTTCTAGTAGACATTTTTGATGTTTGTACTGTTAAATAGAATGGTACTTAAATCTCTTTCTGGAATTTTGGGTTAGCAAATGTTCAAAGAGGATTGAAATATTTTCATTTTTGAGGTATACTCTCATAAAAACAGTACATAATCAAAAATCTTAATTGCATCAAGTAATTTAATGTGAAATATTAGAAAATCTCCAATAAATTCTAAATGGTTCAAGTAACAATTATAAAAATTTACTTAAAAATTATAGTAAAAATTTGGTAATTCACAAAAATCATGTTTTTTTAATAGTATGTTGGCATTAATTTACAGCTTAAGATTCAGCCAAACTTTGGATAGGGGAACCATATTTATGGCATATATAATAGGAGTAGTATCTAGAAAAATCATTATTTTCCCCCCAAAATTGTTAATGCAATATTCACTCACAAAAGAGAATTATTCTTAGAATCTAAAATGTTTTGGCTTTAAATAAAAAACAAAGGGATAACAAGCAATAAAAAAAAAAAAAAAAAAAACCTTAAATTTATCCTAGACTTATGTTGAGTAAGCACTGTCATTGGGAGTCATCTCTAATTTTTTGGTTAATTCAATTTAATTGGGATTTCCCTTTGTGGTTTGATGTAAAATTAACAAAAAATATTTTCTAATCTACCTAAATATTGTTCTAAAGTTACTATTATATTGGTTCCCATAAGACTAAGTACTAATTTAATAAGTTAAATTCCAGTAGAAAAGTTGATTTCAATCTTTTAATATATTCAAATGAGGAAAAATTATAAATATTCTTTGTAATTTATAATTTAACAATGACTTCCTGTTGGAAAATTAAAATTATTTAATTGTTTTTTAGTTTTATTTATTTTTTGTAGGATTTGAGCAGATTCACATTAGTGAATCTGCTCAAATCCTACAAATCAAATATTTATCTATGTGTAAAATAAATAGAATGGCTTTTTTGGTTAAGATTTATCACTTGGGATGACTAAAATTTCATAACATCTTTGTCTTAATTATTATAAATAATTTATTAGAGAAAATTTTTTTCTTTTGTGAATAAAATTAAAAAGAATATTGGATTCGTGTAATGATTCACTATGCCAGAAACAAAACAAATATTGCATTTTGAAACTACAGCAACTTTTAATAATGAAGAAATAGTGTTATGGTCCGGTTCCTTGTACCACGTTGATAGTCCAAGGTAGAACCAATAAAGAACTCTAAGCCGGATATGGAATAACAGAGATATATTACAAACAGGAATATATACAGAGAAGTAGAAAGTATTAGTACGAACAATCAGGTTTAGTAGTAATTGTCTGAACGCGACTCTGTTTCAGACTGCCTCTGACTCGACTGACTCGCTCTGACTGACTGACAGACTCCAGACAGACTTCACTTCAGACTGAACGTTATTTAGTCACACCCCACACACGATGGCATCATGTGGCACAAAGCTGGTTTAATGTGGGATCTCCGAGCCCGTGGGATCTTCGAGCCCGTGGGATCTCCGAGCCCGTGGGATCTCCGAGCCCGTGGGCTCGGCCAAAAATATGGCCTTTGAACCCGTATAAACGAGTTCAGGGTAGGTTTACCTCCCTGAAAGAGATTCCGCCCTTCGGCGTAGCCTCGTTCGGGTTCCTCCTCACCCGAAGGCAGAGAGTTCAACCAATCAGCCGGTCATTTGACTTTGAACTGAACTCTCTGCTTCCTCTTGAGGCGCAGTATTTATTACATATGGTATAGTCCATTATGTTATTATGGGTAATGTCCCGTAACAAATAGTCTTTGTGAAACTCGTGCTATATAACATGTCATACTCAGCTGGAACAAGGTAAACAAATGTGTAGAAAAGTATCTCTATTTTGGCCAGGAACTCCTTATTTTCAAAATGGAATAATATTGTGACAAGTACTAAGAATTTGAGCCACAGTTGGGTGTAGTTTTCTATCTTCCTCTGGGAAATCTTGTATTCTCTCTCGGCTGGTTTGACAAAATAATTAGGGTTTCTTTTATCTATTTGTTTCTCTTAATTTAGTTTCCTCACTAGATAGAGAATTTTTTCATATGCAGATGTATCAATAAGCTAAATTTTGATCTGAAATTTTCAGTGTATAATGTTTGATCTAGATTATTGATATTTGTTGCTGAATGAATTGACAAATAAAGAGATTATTTTGAAAAGTAAATATTTGATGTTTTTTCATCATTTAGCTGTAGTTATTGATGTATCTACATGTATACAAGAAAGTACTGAAAAGTTCTCAAGTCTGACCTGCTCCCCAAAATATCGGTATTTTGATGGTGAGTTACTGTGAAATACTGATTTTGGAAGTGTGTCTGAGAACTTTTCAGCATCACATCATTTATATACCATAATGCCATAATTACAAACATAGCAATTTTACCATGATTGCAAACATCTGTTTAAAATGAATTGCTGCAACAACGTTTGAAATATAATTGTTTTTTGTTGTTTTCCTACTATTACACAACACCCTGCTGGGTGGTGATCAAAGCAAATTTTCCTCCCCCATACAAACAGGCCTCGGGCATGTATTTCTGTTAATGCATATGTAATTGTACAGTACACAGGTGTATATATGCTTATATATGTATGTGTTTTCCTTATGCGTGCATGTACATGTAAGTAACTTAGCTTATTACCTATATATATATATATATATATATATATATATATATATTTTTTTTTTTTTTTTCTGTTATTTGTGCTTTTGTGTAAGAGCTACGCATATTTATTAGTTCATTTCAAATATATATTTTTCATAATTTTTTAAATTTATAAACAAATAAAAGCCTGGCTTTTTAGAGTAGACCTGTTAGTATTTTTTATTTTTGCAACTTTTTTTTTTTTTTTTTTTGTTCATCTTTCTTCTTGAACCGTGGCTTCATGTGTGCCTTTAAAAAAAATCAATGCATCATCATTTGTAACTTGCCATAGGACTGCTACTTTACTACCCCCAAAAGATGACATCAGCTTTCTTAATGTCTTGACCTGTGAGGGTAGTTTTCACAAACACTCACCCAGCCTTTGTTCCCTCTCTCTCTCTCTCTCTCTCTCTGGTTTATCCAGAGCAGCACAATATTTGTTGAATATTCTATTCTGGGTGAAAAATCAATCTTCATCTATTCTTTTGCTTATTCCATTTAAATTTCCTTGTGTATGTCTTTTAAAGTCGTGGTTGGTATTATGTATTGTCACTTGATTTAGGACCCAAGATTTTGTGCTTTTTGACATTTCCTCAATACCACACCACTTAAAAAAAACATAGTTTGTCAAAGATAGATTTAAAAAAAAAAACAAAAAACAACTTCTATTGATATAGGACACAGATCAGTGATAGAAAATATTCAACATGTCATTATCAGTCTTCTAGTGTTTTTAAAGAGCTTATGGTACCTGATAATCATTGTTGCAGTTTCCAGTATTGTTTTCCCTTTTACAAGCTATTATCCTTAGCTGCTAAATTGGATTTATAATCCATTTGAAAGCTTCAAACTTGAACTTCAGTCTGAATTTCTGGGATGAAGAATTATCTTTATTTACATACAGACTATTGTCCTCATCTTGTTATCACAATTTTTCAACTGTTGTGCCCTTCAACCTTCATCAGGTGTATATATATATATATATATATATTAGGTTGGTGCAAAAATAATATCGTTTTTTGACGTATTTTTAACGTCAAGAAACAATATTATTTTTGCACCAACCTAATATATATATATATATATATATATATTGATTTGGGTAACCTACAGGGAATTTTGAATGGAACCCTTTATTTAATGCATAGGGATAGACTATTCTCATTTCACTGCTTGTGTCTTGGGATACTTCATCTAGTTCTTATTTTTATTGCTGCCAAGTTATAACTTACCCTGTTTTCCACCAAGTCCAAGTATGTGAATTTGGTAAAATAGTAATTGTGTGTTCAATCTCTAGATTAGGCAGTGTGTGCTTTGATTTGGTGGAAACAGGCTGCATATAGAAGAGGATTTTCAACAATTAATTTGAGACTTCAAAAATCACATTTCCTGCAAGTGGCCGCTGTGTTTTTTTTTTTTTTTTTTTTTTTTACATCTGTACAGAATGAATTTTCATCATAAATGTGCAGATAGATGTTACCAATGTTCAGCCAATAACCATTCATTTTATTTATCAATAAAATATAAAGTGACTAATTTTTGCATAACATAAATTTCTTATACTTTTTAACATGACTTTCTTTATAAATATTTTTTATATCTTTTGTATTCCCAATTAATAATTTTTGCTTTTGACTAACTTTTGTTGAAAACCTTTTGAATTTTATCTTTCCTGATCATAGAAAAACAAAAAGATTTATTTGGGATAATATTTAATTATGATTGCCTTGTTTGTTCCTTTATAGACTGTTTTGTAACTTAATGTCCTGTCACAGATTTCCTACTTTGTTTAATAACAAAATTTGCTATTGTAAACAGACATTGTCAAATTTCTTTTTAATCAAAATGAAAGTTTTAGATTTTCCTCTTTTTTGATATGTGAATCTTCAGTTAAATCTTTTTAACACAAAAAAGAAATTTTTCAATAAACTCTTCCTCTTGTATAAATTCGATACATACCTCCTAATGACATTTGATTTAATTGGAAATGTTCTAAAATTTTAAATCTATGCAAAATATTACCCATATCTTCTATCAGTCTTAGTTGAATTAATTCCTCTTCAGTATACATTTCTCCTTGTCCTAAACACTGTAATTCAAAATATCTGCTGGTGTCTTGTAACTGAATGGGTCCCTCATTCTTGTTTTAATAAGAACTTGTTTTGTTTGGCAATGACCAACCTTTTCCTTGGTCAAATATTCGTTAGAATAATCTTTGATTTGGTTACATGTCAATTTTTACATCTCAGTTGGATAAGTCATCAACAAAATTTTTCTAACAGTTTCACCACTGACTGTTGCTAGAAACAAATCTGTGATTTTGTTTTCACCTTCATTTATTCTATTGTCCTGTAGTTACTTTGTTTTAGCAAGGACTGTGAAGTACCTTATCTCAGATTCAACAAGGTTTGGATCTTCTATATGCAACAAAGATCCTATTGGTGACACCATATTATGATATTCCAAGTAAGGATTGCAGTTGTATGCAGTCAGGTTAATACATAATGTCTACTCGCATGCATATACTACTTAGTGGTAGCACTAACCAACCATTATTACAGTTCCAATCAAAAAAGGAATAACTACAAAAATGTCTCTTCTTCATATTTATAGACAAATTGTACTGGTGCATGCTGGGATTTCTTCATAATCAATAAAATGGATTCCCTTTTTCTTCTCATCCACTATATTTTTGTTGTTCATATCTTTAAGACAGAATGCTACAATCACTTGAGAAAATAGCTTTGAAGTCGGAACACTATAATCATTTGTCTGTATCCCTTTTGTATGTTAACGGCATTCTTACCGTGAACTTTGTGCCTTATTATTGTTGCTTTACTTAGTTATGTCTTGCATGTATATTGTTTGCTTGGTATTTTTTTTGCAGTGTTCTTTTTCTCCCTTTCATATTGTTTATTGGAAACCTTGTCAATTCCATTTGTTGAGCACATATATCCTAGAAATGCCAATCTATATGTAAATAATTCCACTGTTTCTTATCAGTGCTATGTTAGTAAATAAGTTTTTTTTTTTTTTTTTTTTTTTTTTTTTTTTTTCTTTTTCCTTTTGTTTTCTTTTTAACCTACAATTAGACATGTTTGATATTTATTTTGTTGCTAGTTTTTTTTTTGTCATGCAAATCTCTTTTGGTTTTGTTGCATGAAAGAAAAAAAAAAATCACAGGTCAAATTTTTGTTTTAGTTTTGTTAACTTTTACAGTATTCAAGTTAACATTTTTGAAAAGTTTTTGATATTGGTAGAAATATAGTATTTTCACTTTGACTCTTTTCAGGTCCCTACCTTTGGATGTTTTGTAAGTAATTAATCAGACTCTTGTGATATTTATAGGATAAATGTTTGTATTAGATTGGTGCAAAAGTAATGTCGTTTTCTCACATATGTTACTATGTGAGAAAACGACATTATTTTTGCACCAACCTATATTATTATTTAAATGATGTTTACATTTATCACCTTCATTATCATTAAGATCTTTCAAATTAAATAAATGTTTGGAAGTATAATGCTGTGACTCTTTTATTCTAATGAATTTTAATGTTTATAGAATTATGTCAGTTTACATTTATTTCTATGGCATGTCCTTTAATCTTCTGTAATGTAATTGTAAACTGTGTAGCTGTTAAACTGATGTAGTCTCTTGGTTATTATTTTCTCTCATTTAAACTCCACTAAAGTTTCACTTGTGCCATTTATTATACTATGAAAATATGAGTTGATGTAAAAACATTTTGTAGTTTAATCATCTATCAAAAATCTTAGTTATTAGGTTGGTGCAAAAATAATGTCGTTTTCTCACATATGTTACTATGTGAGAAAACGACATTATTTTTGCACAAACCTAATACTAGTTTTTATGTAAAATAAACATTTACTGTTTGTGGGGAAAAATGTAGCTGTAAAGATAACTATTTACGGCTATTCTTTTTACTGTCAAATTTTGACCCATAAAGCTTAATTGATATTTGTACAAAATTTAAAGCTTTCAAAAAGAAAATTTAATATATAGTGTATGTGTGTATATATATATATATATATATATATATATATATATATATATAGGATTGGTGTATATGGAATAAATTCCAATAAGCAACAAATACTATTCTTAAAAGAGTGCTCAAACCAGAGTAAAGCAAATATAATCATTTATTTGAAAATTATAACATAAAAATGTTATAAAAATCAAAAATAACCATTTTGTTTCAACACTTCTGGTGTTTTCTCAAGTGATGGTGTTGAATATAGAATAAAGGGTTTTAAAAGGTTCAAATCAATCAAACATCACTCGCTAGGGGAAACACTGTTACATAAGCTGTAATGACCAATCAAAATACAAATATATTAGAATTTTAAAAACTTGACAATGGACTAAAGTTATAATAATTATTTAATGCTTTAATGTTAGGGTTAGACTAAAATAGAATTTATTCTAATTAATAAATATTAAATTATACTATAAAATTCAAAATTACCAATTTTAAATTTAATCTGTATTAAGTTTAAAATTATTTAAAGAAGAAACTGAGGAAAAAATACATATGTTTTTTTTTTTTTTATTTATTTTGTTTTTATTGAAATTATGTTGGAATAAATGTTAAGATCTAATAAATATAGTCTATTTGTAATTAAAATTAGGAATAATAATTTAAAATTGTATTTTAATATGGCATACTCATAATAAAATGACCTTTTTTTTAAAAAAAAAAGTCGTTATGTGTACAATTACAAATTTAATGGCAAAATAAGTGCTGAAAAACTTTGTCATTGAAAAAAAGCAGACGATGTGCAAAAAATGGATGTCATCATTTGTTGAACAGGCATCCCTACCCTACCTTAACTTAAGCTCTTTTGGAAGGTAACTCATATTTTGATACAACAGGTTGTCAGTGAAAATGAATACCCTACCACCCCTTGTCAAAAACATTGGATTTAACTGTAGCCTTAGCAACTAATGTCAAGAATGTATGTGCTTATAAACTCGGTAAATTTCAAAATAAGTTATTCCAAAAATTGCTTGAAAATGAAACATTACTTAGGATTTTAATTTAATTCTATAATTAAATTCAAAGTTTTTAGTTTCTGTTTTTGAAACAATTCCTGTGTAGCAATGGGACTATATTTTTAAATTAGTAAATTTTTATATATATATATATATATATATATATATATATATATATATATAGTGGTTTTACTCTCCCTCCTATATTGTTGTGAGTCTTGGACACAAATGGAATTTGCAGCATGCCTATTGTATCTTGTCAATGGGACATCAGCAGCTTCACAAGATCCTAATCTTGCCGTTGATGTCATAGAAGTGCCTCAAATTTCATGCGTTAACGTCTCTCTGGTGGATATCTTCAACAATACATCTGAGAAAGAGAGGAGGAGTTAGAGTAATTCTTTTGCCAAAGAACTCCCACTGCCTCCTGATCAATGAAGAAGTTTTGAGACAACTTCCAGGTGACTGCTGCACCTATTCTAATACAGATAAAGTGTTGACACATGGTCCTGCTGAGACTGAGTGCTATGCACTTGAATTTCTAAACTATTTGACACCATCATGAATGTCTCCTCATAAATTGAGTTTAAAAACCAGCTCAATTGTAATGTTTCTTCATAACATTTCTATCCAGAATGGACTCCTCTGCAATGGTATAAAACTGGAAGTGGTGGCCATGCATCAACATTCATTTGAGGCTTCCTTGATTAGCAGCTCACTAATTGGCAGACTTATCCTCATACCCAGAATAAAGCTGACTCAAGCGACTCTAACTTGCCATTTACCTTGGAGAGAACCTAGCTTCCTGTCTGTTTGTCATATGCCATGACAAGTTCCAGTGGTAGACATTAGAGAAGGTTGGATTGTTCTTACCTCAGCCGGTGTTCAATCATGGGCAATTGTATGTGGCATACTCAAGAGCTTGCAAACTCTCGGATGTAAGGGTTAATCTGATGGAGACAGACACAAGGAAGGATTATAGGGTGAACTGTTACTAAGAACATTGTCTGCCGAGAGGTACTGACTTGAAGGAGTGGAGTGTTTTCAGAAATTCTGGAGACCATTGATTACATTAGGTATGTGTCCTTGTGTTTTATATATATATATATATATATAATGAATATCTTTCAAAAGAAGAAACTATATGTGGCGTGTATTATATAGTTTTGTACATATATAGGTCTATTGTTTTCTCTATTCATATCGAAGGAAACTGGGCTGGCTCCATGTTGGGAGTGGGTAGTACCATGGACTGATTGGCATTGACAATCTTTGCACACGTTGTGGACACTTGCAAGTATCTCTGTGTTGTTTATTTTCCCAGCCTATGAGTATTGTATGTTAAAAAAGGATAGATTTCATAGCTAAACTTTCTATTTGTAAATAGACAATTTTGCTATTTACTGCCTAAGTATTTTATGACGTCTACCCTGATTACTTTGTATTCATTCTTGATCTCCTTGGCTGCTTGTAGAGTTGATTGTTTCAGCCCAAATTTTGTCTTGCCTCACATTGTGATTAATTGATCACAAGACTGGCTTGGGCCAAATGGTCAACTGGAATCGATTACTTGGTTTGGTCTGGTCAGAGTAAAGTCACATGAAAGAGGAAAAAAAAGATGTTGGATAAAAGAAAAAGAAATGTTTATATACAATTTCTTGATAGAAAGTTGATGGTACAGCCATTGATGGCTTAAGCAGGCTATAACTCTTGACCCTTCCTGATTATAGTGACACTGTTAGAATTTTGGAACAAGACTTCTGGAACAAGACTTTAAATTGGAGACTTTTTCTTCAGGGTGGCAAATCGCATGGGATCAGGTGAAGTGGTGGTTCTCTGCTCTCTCTGCCATGGTCTGTCCGTGGTGTCTCTGACATCTCTCTCTGCTGTGTCTCTTGGTGTTCTGTTTTTATGGACCCCTGCACAATGGCTGGGGTGGGGCATGATGTACTCTGCCGGCATTCCCCAAACAATCGGTCTGGGCTCTCCTTGCAAATGTTCAAATATGGGGGAGTCCCTCCTCCCACCTTGGAATTCTGTCTGGGTCCTTCTCTTTCTTTTGCTCACCTGATCAAATCCATTCCCAAAGGGCTAGGCGTGCTCTAGCCTAAATGGCCAAATTTTAATTATCATTGAAAAATTCTTTCTTTATAGTACCTTTGTGTGTGGTCCTTTTTACATCTGGAATTTATCATTTTTATCCCCTGGTCAACCCTTTAGTCAACAAGTGGCAAAAAGAGAACAATTCCTTGATTTTGGGAAGTTTTATTGTGTTTTGGCAGATGAAAAATTTGTCATTCTTTTGCATAATTGCTCCTTCTTCAATATGTTACTTTTATACATACATTGTTCTGCCATCTACTTTTAAAAGTTAATCCTT
>OZ010596.1:97378660-97548660 GCA_963932145.1 Acanthosepion lycidas
CGACCCAGAGGGCTCCACGAATCACCAGCCAGGTGAGTGATGCCTCATCGTTATTGAGGCATTTCAACCCAGGCGCCCAAGGCCATATTGAGTGAGCCTCCTGCTTTGTCAGACCTAGATCGTCAATCAGATCATCATGCACGGCCCCCCGGACTAAAACTTGATATAATGCCCTACGAGACAACGCCTGGACATTGGAGAGGCCATCCGACGCTCGTAAGAGGTGCTTCAGAGCACGGCGACATTCACTATAGAAGGAGCATTCGGCTTGGGGTAAACGGCGGGCCTCCTCCTCGCACGAATGCACACTTCTCAGGGATGGGAAGTTCTTTCGGGCGTCTTCCTTCCAGAAGGCGCCCTCATCATCCGAATCGCGACACATTCGATCTAGAAAGCTAATGCGAAGCATATATTGACGAATCTCAATGCTCGGCATGCCCAGACCGCCTTCAGATGGATGAAGGCAACAGATCTCCCGACTGACTCTGGCAGCCTTGCCTCCCCACAAGAAGGAGAACAAGAGCTTCACTAATGCCAGTAAAGTGTCGCACGGAAGTGGAAGCACAGAGAGCCGGTAAAGGAGAATCGGGTAGTTGTGTGAAACACAAACTTCCGCCCTCCCCTTTAAGGAAAGATTCCTCAGAGACCACAATTTATTGCAATCTCGGCCTTCTCTCGCACCTCTGACCAATTCATTTCCAACTGGAGATCGGGACCGAACCAGACACCGAGAATCTTGACCGGCCCATCCGTCCAGCGGAAAGGTCCAGGAAGAGAAACTCCCTTCCACGCACCCAACTGCAAGCCAACAGACTTATCGCGGTTGATCTTGGCCCCTGTCACCATCTCATAACAACTGATTTCTTTGCTGACTTCGTCAATCTCGGCTCTGCTCGACACAAGAGCCAAAACGTCGTCGGCATAGGCAGAATACCTGGCCAATGTGGTAGCACCGGGCAGGGCAATTCCACGTAGGACTGGATTTGCCTTTAACTTGCGAAGGAAAGGTACCAACGCAAGAACATAAAACAAAGGCGATAGCGGACAACCCTGACGAATGGAGCGAGACAATACGAAAGGCTCCGATCGTACCCCATTCACCTCCACCAGTGCACAGGGAGTCGCATACAGAAGTCGGATCCAGGTGCGAAAGTATGGTGCGAAAGTACGGCCCGAAACCGGCCTGCCGAAAGAACAGACTCCAGAAAGCAATGGTCAAC
Organism: Acanthosepion lycidas; assembly: GCA_963932145.1. Classification (NCBI taxonomy): domain Eukaryota; kingdom Metazoa; phylum Mollusca; class Cephalopoda; order Sepiida; family Sepiidae; genus Acanthosepion; species Acanthosepion lycidas. The sequence goes on from OZ010596.1 coordinate 97,379,881, forward strand.
CCTATCGAAGGCCTTGGACTGATCTAAATTGATCAGCGCGGCTTCACTAAAAGTCTAGGAAAGTTCATCAGAACAATTTCCATGAAAGTATTTATAGAAAAAGCGCAGGGAAGCTACCTTACAGTGGTGGGACTGAAGCTAAAATGGTAGGTCAGGCCAATAACCTTGTATATCCTTCTTTGGATTTTATCAAGAATATAGCAGAAGAACATGACCAGATACTACAATAACCCAATGAGTAATTACAATATGAATACAAAAAATATTTACATGAAACTAAAGAAAATAAGATTAGTAATAAAAGCCCCCGCAATCACTAAATGTGACAATACTCAAAGCATTGGGTGAATGGTAGACTTATAAGTTTGCACAATGGATTCTGGTGAGAAAAATTTGCTTAGCTCAAAATGATGAACAAAATTTCCTAGCTGCAGACCTAGCAATTGGTTCAATATAATTGTTCCACTTCATGTTAGTGGAAAATGTTAGTTTGAGAAGGCACAATGGCTCACTCTTGAGTTTAGCATCAGCCATGCTGATGGGAAGCAAAAAGAGTTCGCTCAGATGATTAAAAGAGAGCAGGGTTGTTTTGGAGGTGTTAAAATTAACAAGCCACTCCTTACCCCATTTAACAACAGGTTGTAGGTCATTTTTTAGATCAGCTGCCAATTTGACCTTATCGAACTGATCGGACTTATTATTAAGGCAGGAATAAATAGTTGTGTCATCAGCATAGATACTGAACTTAGAATTAATGACATCAGGAAGATCATTTATAAAAATTAGGAGCAACATAGGTTCGAGGCTAGAGCACTAGAGAACTGAAAAAACGATCTAGAAGAGTGACCATTCAAGACAACTTTCATTTTGTGATTTTATAAGAAAGACTGAATCAATTCAAAAATTTGACCAGAAACACCATAACCATTCAACTTGTGAAAAAGACCAGATTATGTTAAAACCGTCATATGCCTTTGAAATATCCAAAGCAACAGCTCAAGCATCACCATTCTTAATTAAAGCTTGATAAACTCTTTCACCAATAATTGTTAGCACATCAGCAGTTGACCTAGAGAAGTGAAAATCATATTGCCTATCTACAAGACCCCTGTGATGCGAGATACTTAACTAACTCAGTTAATTAGAACATCTTTTGCCAAAAAGATGTAGAAGGCTAATAGGGCAATAGTAAGAAGAATCAGATGGTTTGCCTGAGTTGTTCTAGTTCCAACTAGAAAAGAGGATTTCCAACAAGTAGGGAAAAGTAGCAATGCATTTATTGTAGAGTTTAGAAAGAACAGGACACGTTTCTTAAGGTCTATTGAAGGGATACCATCAAGTCCACATGCTTTGTGAGAATCCAGTTTAGTTTATGATAGCAGAAACCATGGATGGAATTACATGCATACCACTGAACAGAGACTCCATTCTAAGTGAAAATCAGGCAAAGATACTCCAGATGAGTCAAGAGTAGAATTTGAAGAGAATTTACGAGGAAAACATTTTACTTTATCAGCAAATGTTAACACCTCAAATTGAATGAAGAGAGGAGGAATAGAAAATTTGTTTAAGACACTATTACAGCACTTCCAGTACTCATGAGAACTAAACTTGTTAGAGGTTATACAGTGCCTTATTCTATCAGCAAACCAAGACTTGGCTTCTTTGAGAATGCTTACAGTTATTTTGAGCAGACACAAATAGGTGTGTGCTGTGATCGGAATTATCATGCTCGTACACTCTGAAAAAGTGATTCCTGTGGGTTATAGTGGTTGAGCAGGCCGGTGTGAACCAAGGAGAAGATTGTGGTTTCATCTGGTATTTGCAAGAATGTACAAAAGCATCAATATCAGTTTTAATCCAAGAAGAAACCTCTGTGGCACAATTCTTAATAGGAAGGTTAAGAATATCAATCCAAGGGGTGTCTTGAATGAAGTCACAAAATAAATCTCAATCAGTCTGCTGGTGAATAGGAGGTTCCTTCTTAATAGACGACTCTCCAGAAATAATAGATACTACAGTGTGATCCAAATTGCCAAAAGGACAGAGTTGTGATGCTCTACAAGAATTCGAAGAGGGGTTAAGGAACAGACCAAGATTACTAACGGCAGCAGACTGATTGTCTAAAAAGAGGTGACGAAAAAGTAAAATTGAGATGAAAGAAATGGTTGTCAAAAATTAATAAATAGTTGCATGAAATAAATGAGTTTAGTTATTCATCAATAGGCTAAGGACTTGTATATATTCAATAAATCAAGAAAAGTTCATTTGACAATTGTTTATAATAAAATTCTATTCAATCGGTAGACTCATAACGATTGAAAACAATGTTTTTGTTTGGGTTTGACCAATTCGTAAAAAACAAAACAAAAAAAAAAACTAAACAAAAAAACTAATTAAGACATGCGTGTCCGTCAGCCTTAAACAATAATCTTTGTCAATTTTCTTTTTCAGTCTTCATGATGGTCGATACTTGATCTATTTCTTACTGTTACATCCCTGGGCAACGCCGGGCTCTACTGCTAGTAGTTGATAAAGCTATTGAAATTATTATCAGATATCATGTTTATATGGCCCAGAATGAATGCTAATTATAAATTTCAAATTCTAGAGTTTGTTAGAAACGTCAACATTTAAATTTAGAATCGGTTAATGTGTATGTACATATACGCATTAACCTATCTATATGTATGCATAAAAGTTTTTTGTTTTTTTTGTCAATTTTTTAAAAAACTTCTTAATATAATTTTGGCATTATTGCAAATTTCTAAGTTTCATATAATTTGTAATATTCAAGTTTATTGATTACTTATTTATTTCATTTTAAATTACTTAATTTATTTTTTTTTTTTTTTTATTTAATTATTTTATATTTTGTTTTCACCAAATATCAAATATTTATTTTTATTGACAATAATTTCCATCAGTATAAAAGAAAATAAAACAAAAATTTCTAACAACAAAATAAAGTGGAATAATTAAATTTTGGTAGTGAAATTAATGATTTCTCTGGTTGACGACTTAAAACTTTGTAAATGCCTCCAGTTGCATATAAAGGTTTTTACCATTGGAACATTTAATGTTAGGGGACTTGTAGGAAAAAAAAAAAAAAAAAAAAAAAAACAGAGAAAAGAAAAAAAGAAAGGAATTATTGACTCTAGATGTTGATAGTGATAATATAGATGTATGCTATGTCAAAGAAACTGAAATCAAAGAACTTGATATTAATACCAGAGCTTGCCAGCAGAAGTTAATTGCTTTAGAAACAGTAAATATTATGGAAATCATTTTGTCATCAGTATCAAATGGAAGAATAACATTGTTAGACATTTGATAAACAGCTATACTATTACCTATTAAAAAAAATTGACATTGAAAAAACTGTCAACAGAATTTAATCATTCCCTGTAAAAACTTTTGAAAAGCTTGGAAACCTGCAGTGTTTTCATGATTTACAAGACAGGGATTTCGAAAGGACTAATAATAGATATTTAAACAGTTGCTAAAGATGGGAAATCACACTGATTTGCAGTATGCCTTCAAGTCAAAACAGCTCTGATGATGATATAGTCATAATTTAATCTAAAAGTGTGTTTGATATTTGCTGAAACCAGAAAAAAAAAAAAAGTAATTAAATAAAAATAAATTGAATCTATAATTAAGTAATTTGAAAATAAGCAAATAAATAATCAATAAATTTGAATATCATGAATTATATGATACTTGGAAATTTTCAGTAATGACAAAATTATATTAAAATAAAAACCCACAAAAATCTTGTATATGTGTATGATACATAATAGGTTAGTATATGTGTATAAGTAGTCATTCTCAATTATGAGAACTTCCACCATATATAATAATAATATTCATATATATATAATAATTGATATATAATAATATAAAAAAGAGTAAAACAAAAAAAAAAAACATTTCAATTGATTCTAAATGTAAATGTTGTGATGCTTTTAATGAAACCCTAGCCTGGTAGGAATTTGAAATTTCAAATTTATGATAGTGTTCCTTCCAAATATGAGATGCAATAATAATTTCAATAGATTTATTGAATATCTGACACTGATGTGCATTTTATTTGTGAAAATACATAAGTCACTTGAAGTTTTCTTGAGTTATTGAATATTAAAGCCCTAGTTATCTATTAAGTGTTTTTTAACAGAAGCCCTGCTAGCTTGAAAAATGTTAAATTTTTGTAATTTACATATAGTTGTTAGTTGTATTGTATTAGAAAAATTAATGACAAAGTGTAAAAAAAAAAAAAAAAATTGTGTGATGCATTTTGACCTTTAGTACTTCGTTGGACTAAAGTGATGTTTCTGTTGATGTAACTGCGGAGAGGGAACATGAAAACACAAACATTGGTTAGAATTATTCACAGATAGCAAACACTGAAAATTTTGGGATGCTGAAATTTTATTATTTTAAATTTTATAGATTTATCTGGATACACAGTCTAGCCATTTGGTTTATCTTTTTGTTTTTATCACTTTTGTAATTAAGTATTCCTCCTTTATGATAATAGATCTGCCAAGAAAGGTGAAAGCTATAATGGCACAGTGAAGTAAGAACTAGCAGTTCAGGTTAGGAATCAGAGAGCCAAGTTTCAGTTATATCGAGTTCATTACATTCACTTATGTGCTGCTACCCTTGTGAAAAGGTATGAATCTATCTCTTCTCCTTTCAACTATGAGTAAAATAGTAGGGCAGACTGGTCCTATTCCATTGGGTTGCAACCAATCTAGGAGAAGGAAACTCTGATTTCAACCTCGATCAGACTATCCTAAAAGTGTGTATACATGCAGCTGGGGACCACTTGTGAATCGAAAATTACCACTGAAAAATTGTACTATTAGCATGTCCTTGGATGCCAAATGTTCTATAGGGAACAAGAGGGAATAAGTAGTCTGTGTGTGTGTGTGTGTGTGTATATATATATATATATATATATATAGATATATATAGATATAGATAGAGATATATAGATATATATATAGATATAGATATATATAGATATATATATATATATATATATATATAGATAGATATATATATATATATATATATCTATATATATATATATATAGATAGATATATATATATATATATATATATATAGATATATATATATAGATATATTATATATATTATTTTGGAGTCTGTTTTTAATTTCTTCTTTCATTTTAAATTTAAGTTCAAAATTATGTTTTTGGGTTGAAAAGGCAGCCACTTTTGTCATCTGCCAAAATAGTCTATTTTTCACTTGTTTGATTATTAATTGTGTGTGTGTGTGTGTGTGTATATATATATATATATATATTATAATTTTTTTAAAACCTACTTGATAAGATAATCACATTTTTGAGAAAGTAACAAGAGTTTTAAGTTCCTTTACTGCGTTTTCTTTGAGCATTCATTCAGCGATTTATGAAGAACCCTAAAAATCTTGACTGCATAATGGCTTTCAGTGATGTTCTTTTTGCCACATTTTATTGCTGGGGCCTTCAAAACACTTGAAATTGAATTTGGAAAGCCTATACCATCAGGATCAATATTCTCTCATTCATCAGTTATGTGCTGGCCCAGTTGAGTCGAGGTTTTTTTACCATGGCGAATAAACCCCCTCCCCCCACACTCCAAGTCATGTAATTCTTTAAATATTTTTCTGCTCACAGCTGTCATTATGTGAAAGAACTTGCAAGTAAAATTCAATCTTCAGAGTTTTTCTTCAGTAAACTCATGTACAACATTCTATTGTAATTAAAATTCATAAACTAACTCTGTGTACAGTGTTCTATTGTAATTAAAATGCACAGCGTACAAAAATGAATAAGTGCTGGTAATAAAGAAAATGCGTCTTAATGCTATAGAATCATATGTAATTTCAAGCTTTATGTTGTTATAATCCATATGTAAAAAAAGAAAACTGTGTTGTATAAGCTTCTTTTTTTCTAGGTAGGTGGGAATGTTCCAACTGGTATCTATAGAAAGAAAAGACCAACCTCATTCAAATGTTAGCAGTAGCAAAATCAGCAGGAGTAGCTGTAAAAGAACAAACTCTATAAACACAGTCATCATTTTCCTCTTTTGAATAAAGTAAAGAATAATATCATGTCAGGCATTAGTAGTTTACACCTTAATATTCTGATGTTAAATGCTGATCCTTAGATCCACGTCCTGGGTATGACGATAAGCTACATCCGCATCCAGAGTAAGACGATAAACTACGTCCAACAGCAAGGTCTCTGATCAGTAGGCTTTGAGGAGCATGGAACCAACTCTTAATTGCTGGTGTTCCCAGGTCCACCCTGACCTGGGGTGGTAGCACCTGTTAGGGTCCCAAGTATGGGCAAATAGTTAACCCCGAAACTGAGGTAAAAAGCATTATAAAAGCGTAAAAATAGGTTTTAATACCAGAAATACTTTGTAAAAAAACTATTACCAGAAATAAATTTTTGAAGAAAAAAAAACTCTTACCAGCAATGTTTTTTTTTTTTTTTAAAAAAAAAAAACTATTACCAGCTATATGTTTTTGAAAAAATAATATTACCAGTGATACATTTTTGAGGAAAAAAATATTAACAGAAATAGATTTTTGACAAAAATATTACCAGGAAAAAAAAAAAGTTGTCGCCATTAAATTGAGGTGTTGATATGCCGTAAAACAAACCAAACCTTAGATCCAGTGTCTGATGGTGAGTATGAGTCATCTAAATATTTCAGTAATGCTATAGGAAAATCCTTTGAGTAGAGTCATGAAGGAAGAACAGAACTCTTGGTGGGGTATTGGCTTAGAATCTTTGGTTACCTATAGTCTTAAGCTGCCAGCTTTTATTCCTTGTCTCTCTTTAGAATGATTCAACCAGTCCATTTCAGAGGGTGGAGTTAATCAGATTCCTAATTGTAGAAATAACACCTAGTGATTTCATTCTGCCAGCATGACACTTTTATCTCAATTTTTTTTATCCTATAATCAGCCCAATATACATAGAAATATTTAATACTATATTTTACTGAGTAACTCTTATATTAATTTTAACCAGTATCCAAACCTCAAGACTGTCCCGAAGCAAGCAACATGCTTTCCTTTTAACTACTAATAATCAAGAAAGAATAATTTATAGAACTATAAAATAAATATTGAATTAAGTAGGCACTTTTTTTATATGGTGATAACATGCTTCTATGCTTCTAAATACATTTTATGTTCCTCATTTTGTAGTTAGTTATTTATTTACTTATATACATGATTATTTACATATATTCATATTACCTAAGGAAAAATAGTGATACCTGAGGATTAAAATTCATTTTAGAAATGATAGTGATGTAACTGAAAAACCAGTCATCCCCATGAAGGATTACACTATAGGTAGTAAGTACCTATAAAGTCAACTGTCTACGAGAGACTTGAGTGAGAGAGAGATGATGCGAGCACATCCGACCTTTCAATTAGTGGCACTCACTACTAGATTGACCTGTGTGTATAACTGTACCATATTTCGTATTGTACTGGTTTTGTACAATAAAACTTTCTTCTATTATCCACCAGGTGTTAAGTATTTTTCCTGTAGCACGGAATATAACAAAGTCTTTCTTGAAGTTTTTCTTTTAGTTTTAATTCCAAGCTAATAGATTAAATTTAATATTTTCAATAAACAAAAAAATGACTTTGTTTTTATTAAGTTTTGGGCTTTTTTTTCATCATGTATGTTAATTTTTAGTGATTCTTTTGAAGGTACTTAATATTATATTTATATGCATATACATCTTTCTTTTTTTTTTTTTTTTATTACTATAAACATTATTTTTAGTGGTTACATTAAATAACATTTATATTAATAAAGAAATAATGTTAAAAAAATCCATTCAAAAAAGATACATTATTATTAGTTTTTCATTAATTTGATTCTTTCCACCTTTTAAAGTATATTTTTAATGATGAATACAAAAGCGGAGATTGAGGGACAGTAAATTTTCTGAAATTACCATTACCTTCCTTAGCGATGGTGTTGTCGTCTGGACTCTCTCAGTCCTACATTGAATTTTGAGTTATTCCTGTCTTCTCTCGAGTGTCTTTAGGTCACTTTCCACAAAACCAGTTATTATGCACAGAACCATAAACTTCTCATGCTCTCAGGTGAGGTCCTAATAATATATTTTTTTTTTCAGTTTCTTTGATCTTCATCCTGTAGTTTTCTGTAACAGTTACATCTATTATTTATCAGGGTGTTTTTTTTTTTTTTTTTTTTTTTGTTTATAACAACCAACATCTTTTTTGGCTTGAGTGGGAAAAGTGTGATTTATTTGAAATTAGTCAGTTTTTCTCCAGTTGTTAAAATAACTGAGTTGGTGATGTATATTAAAGTACATCAATAAATCTATAGCCTAATGATGGGGTGGATGGGGGAAGCATTTATCTTTCAATGTGATCTTCCTTATCAAACAATTTAATGTTAATATTAATCATTTACATTATACAGTGAAAATTTCAGATCATGATTCAGCTCATAAATATATGACTGTCTGTAGTCTGTAGTCACACATAAGGAAGTGCTTAAAAGTCCTCAGCCTGATGAAAAAGTCATTAAAAAATTCTAATGATATCAGGTGGGGGCATGGTAGAGTAATGGATAGCAGCTCGGATTGAGGAATTGGAGAGCAGAGTTCGAATTCCAATTGCATCCATTACATTCACTTACATATTAATACCCTTGGGAGAGGCATGAATCTTCTTCTTCCCCAGCTATGGGTAAAATAACAGGACAGACTGGGTTCTATAGCCTTGGAGGGCAACAGTCATGTATCGAAAGATAGATAATCGCCTAAGTGTGTATCACACATAGCACATAACTGACTGAATGATATCAGTTGGGCAGTGAAATTTACAGTACCACCTCACATATATATGAATAAAGACCTTTTTTTTTTTTTTTTTTGCAAACTCTTGATGAACTTTATCAAGGCAAATATAAGGATTTTATTTTGCAACATGTATTTATAAACAGATGTAAAAAAATGTTATTAGGTTTTCAAGCATTTACCTTAGTAAAGTCCATCAGAGGATGAAACGTGTTGGTAAAGAAGTTTTCTTTTTACCTTTATTCATACATATACATATTTCCTGAAAAGAAAAATTCCTTAAAAGATGAAAGTAATCGGATATTTATTTATATTTAAATTTTCATCAGAAGCCAAGAAAATAGTTCAAAATATAGGAAAAATAAGCAAAAAAAAAAAAACTTAACAAAAAAAATTTGTTGATCGTTAATGAAATGTTTATATAATCTTGTGTAAAAATGTCAGAATATATCTGTAAAAGGACATTATGAATAAAGACAAAAGGAAAACTTTTCTTAGCTGACGTGTTTTGCCCTCTGAGGAACTTTATCAAGGCAAATATATAATCTTAAGTTTGTTGGTTAATGGTGAGAAATCATTGGTTTTACTGCATAATCTTTTTTGTTAATGCACTTTATTCAGTGGTAAATAATAATAAAATAGATCAAAATTGTACAGTAAAGTTTTTAGATCAAAATTCAGTTCCACTTTAGGCCATGGTCTTATTAATTTACACTCATATTTGTGCTTCAAAAGCAATGATTCCTAATTCCATTTCTTTAATTTTATGCTCAAAACTGAATTTTTTTTTAAGAATAAATGAGTTAAAGTTCATGACTGCAAAATGCTTTTCATTTTTCTCAGCAAAATTTCAAATCGTTACCCAAATTTTTCAAATTATCCCTCAGTCAGGCGTGGTTGATTCTGTATTCAGAATCACTGTTCTTGAGCACAGTGAATTTTATTTGAAAGAAGAGACAACTTCCTATAAAACTAGTTAATGCACTCACTGTAATTTTGTGGGTTTTTTGTTTGTTTTTGTTTGTTTTTTGTTTTTGTTTGTTTTTTTTGTTTTTGTTTGTTTTTTTTGTTTGTGTTTTTGTTTTGTTTGTGTTTTTGTTTTGTTTGTGTTTTTGTTTTGTTTGTGTTTTTGTTTTGTTTGTGTTTTTGTTTTGTTTGTGTTTTTGTTTTGTTTGTGTTTTTGTTTTGTTTGTGTTTTTGTTTTGTTTGTGTTTTTGTTTTGTTTGTGTTTTTGTTTTTTTGTTTAAAGAAGGTATTGATTATGCTAATTTTTTAAATTTTTTTGCTTATTGCAGAGAATCCCAATTTTCACTTAACATAAGAAACTATTTAAAACAATCTTCATTTGACAATTGGCAATGGGAGGAAGCAGAAATGTTACTTCTTTTGGAAACAATGTTCCAAGAACTGAACTTCATTTCCACATTTAATATTCAGGCAAGTCTTTCTTCAGTCAATTGTGTGTTGTTATTTAATCATGGTGTTTTTCTGCTGTGTTAATGCAAAAAGCTATTTTGACATGCAATAACTGTTTGATTGATTATGAAATTAGGCAGAAAGCTGTACATTTGCTTGCTTGCCTAATAAGGCAATCTAACCCTCCAAGGCTGACCTCATGACATTGAACTGCACTTGTTAACTTCACTCATATTACATGTAGTAATTTCCACTTGTGATATTTTAATAGCATTTTTCCTTTCATTCAATTTAGTATTTTAGCATTGTAATGTGCTATTGAAGCATTTCTGTAATAGCAGATTAAAGCAGTTGTCAGAAAAAGAAATACTAATCAAGATATTAATTCTTTTATAGCTTAATTTTTATTTTAATGTTTTCTAGTGGAACTAATAAAAAGTAATTGAAAATATTTTCTTTTTATTCTTCTTCTTCTCCTCTTATGTGCCATGTCCCTTCTGGGTGTAAGTAATCATGGCTCTCCACTATTTCCTATTTTTTGTAGCTCTTAATAAATTTTGCCTTTTTTGTTATCTCTCCTGAACCTTGTTCCACCATCCATCTACTCCATCTCATTAAATAGTTTGTTTTCTTCTATCCCTGTTGCCTTCAATCTTTCCTGTGAGTATCAGATTTTCCAATCCCTCTTTCCTCATTATGCCCTAGAAATTTCAACTGTCTCTTCTTTATGTTAAGTATAAGTTTCCTTTTTCTCTAAAACTTTGGTATCCTCAGCATTCACTGCCATATAGGAGAACTGATATTATGTAATAGTTTGGTACTCTTTTCTTTGTTTCTATATTCTTTTTTTTTTTTTTTTTGAATACCCTGTTTAGCTTTTGGAATGTATTTTTGGCAATCCCAAAGCGCCTTCGGATTTCATTGTATGGCATTTAACAAACAATTATTTTATTAAAGCATGCTTAAATGAATCTGCTGATAAAAATTGTTGTGATTTCCATTTTGTTTTAAGGATGTAATCTAAAAAAAATTATATAAAACTCAGATTGTCTATTGACGCACTGAAAATTAACTATATATAAACTAGATTGACTGTGTGTTTTATTTGTATGTACAAATATTATGTACAACAGTGACATCAAATCAATATTCATAACAGCATGTGTCTTATATCTTGCCCAAATTATCAGTTCTTATTTACACTGTTTACATGCAGACTATTGTCCTCATCTTTTGTCATTGTTATCACAATATTTTGGCTGTCGTGCTCTCCAACCTTTATCAGGTGTATGTCAATCTGGTTAACCTACAGCGAATTCTGAACTGATCCCTTTATTTAATCTGTGGGGGTAGACTGTTCTTGCTCCACTGCCCATGTTTAAGCATATCTCATCTGGTTCTTGTTTTAGTACTGCTCGGTTATTGTTTGCCTCATTTCTACAAAGCCCACACTGCCTGGTCCAGGGATTGAACTCACAATTACTATGTCACCAAATTCATAAATCAATGCTTTAATTCACTAGACTATTGTCCTCATGGAGAACTTGGAGCCTTAAACCTAACCTGCCTGTTGATGAGTGCTGCTTGACTGCACTTACTGATATCCCTAAGCATGGGCAGTGGAATGAAAACAATCTATCTCCGTAGATTAAAAGGGTTCAGTTTAGAATTCCCTATAGGTTACTGATAGTGATATAGACCTGATGAAGGCCTGAGGGCACAATGGCCAAAATGTTGTGATAACAACTGCAAAGAAGACGGCAACAGTCTGTGTGTAAATGATCACTCCTTGTCAGACAGAAATTAGCTGTTCTTGCTTAAAGATATTGAATTTGCATATTCAGTTTTAAAAATAAATTTTCTTTTACATTTTATAATATTGTTTTTGTGATCTTTATAAATAATTGTTTTCTTGATGGCTTTTACAATCTTTTTTTTTTTTTTTTTTTTTTTTTAAATAATCCTTTCACCCCAAGCAAGGTAGTAAAGCCACTAAGACACATGGGGTTAGTGACTATGAGAGAGTATGAAAAAAATAATTAACGAGAGAACAATAAACAAACAAGAATTGAGGAAACAGAAGATAGCAATTGACATTGCATTTAAATTTTTGAAGATCAAAGTTGACAAGAAAGCAAGAAGCCAAAAGAGAGTTCCACAAGCAAAAGGTGCGATAAAAGAAACTGTTAGCATAGTACTTACTGTTCTAGCCATTTCAACTATAAAATGATGAGACCTTCCTGCCAGTCTAGTACTGCGCTTAAATTCATAAAGTTTAGCTGCCATCAGAACAATTGCCATGAAAATATTTATAGAAAAGAACCAGGGAAGCTGCATTATTTTTCTACCTTAAAGGTGATAATGACCTTAGCTTTTATATATAATGGTCTGGAGGTAAAGAGAAATAAGCAATGTGGACATATAGTAATAGTATATTTTGTAAACCTTGCGAATATTACCAATCTCGTATATCACAAAGAAGGTGAAAGAAGGGAAGGGTAGAGGGAAGCAGTAAGTAACTTATTCAGTTAACTTGTATAACTGGAAGGCTGACTAGTGACAAAGTGGGATAGTAAAAGAGTCAAACATTGCTTAGAGCTAGAAGGGGCAGGAAATCGTGGAGAGCCATCATCACAGCATATAGAACAATAAATATTGTAATTTGTGAAATAACTGACCACCAAAATATTTAAACCTATGAAACTGTCATAATTACAACAATTTTTCTAATAGCATTTAACAGCATATGCTCTCAAAGAAAATAAGCATACAAAACAGGAGAAACAGAAAGAAACTCGTGCAAAGTTGAGTATCATTGCTTCTACAAAATTAAAATTGGAAAAACTAATTAGAATTGTGCCTTGTCATGGAACAGTGAGGGCTGGGCTGGTTAGCTTAGTAGACCATTACTTCTGTAGTGCATTTCTTCCTTACAAAATACTCTATTACTGTGTCCTTGTACCAGCATAAAATTAAAATTAATAAATGTTTAAATGTTTGTCATCTCACTGATTGCCAGTGGATGAAAGCAAACATGTCTACGGATAAACTTTGCAATATAAAATATACATTGACTTTCATTTTAAGGTTACATCAGAACTATAACTTTTTCGATGACATTTATCAGTAAATTTTAATTTTATAACTGCTGGGTGATAGTATATTTAAATGTTGCAGTGGTAGAACTTAGTGATAAAATTATGTCTTCAGAAAAGAACTTTTAATGATATAAAAATAGAATACAAGTTTTTCTTAGTTTTTTTATTTATTTAATACCCGAAATTGATATTACAGTATCTTATTGCTAGACTAATTCTACACTTTATTGGCATAACACTCTGAGATCTTTTTTTATTAAGCAATCAAAGTATGTCTGTATATTTTGAAACATATATGCTGTTTCGGCATTTTAATAGCAAGAACTGATACAGAAACTAGGATTTTGATGAGCATTAAGTGATATTAATTTCGTTAATCTTACAAGTTTGGTTGAAATCCAAAAGAAAGTGTTTTTCATCTAAGCTTACAATATCATCAGAGTAGCTTATTGAAAGAAAAGTTGAAAATAGAGAACCACATGCTTAAATCTTAATGTTAAAAAGAATTTGACTGATACACAAATTATGTATAGGAGTAATTATTTAAAAGATATATTAGCAAGAAGGAATCTGTATCTGTTAAACAGATGATGGCAAAAACTTCTGTTGTGTATATTCACTATAGGCCAAAAGTTTGGGGTCACCCTCCGGACTTAATAATTAGTGAGTTTCATGCTTAACTCTTACTGGGATTGGATGCTGAAGCTAATCCATTAGTGCATGGTGTCCAAATTTTTAAAGATGGGTTAATCTAAAATTTAAAATCTACCAGCCCTAAAATTACGATTAGCCATCAAGGTAAAAAGAGCTAAAGTTTTAAGGAGACTTTATGCACTAATGGGTTTTGTTATTATTATTGAATATATGCTTTTTTTTTTTTTTTTTTTTAAATTACAGCAAGGTTCACCCTTTACAAGGCACAGGGGTCACTTGAAGTGGAGGGTTATGTTTGGGGGCCATTTGTGTATATAGGAGTGGAAGATAAGTTAACCCTGTCCTTGAACAGGTTAAGATTGTAGTGATTTAGGAAACATCCTGTTGGTAGTTGGTTCTACAGAGCAATGGGAAGAAGCTGCTTGAGTGGAACTCACTGATGGAATACAAAAGGAATTTGGGTGGTTTGCTACTATAGAAGTGGCATGGCAGGTCCTTGCTGTGAAGGTTTGCCTTGGTGGGACGAAGGAATGTAGTTTGTCCAAGCACCTTCCATGGAAGTAATGGTGGAGCAGTAAGAGGCTTACCACATCCTGCCTGTTGGAAAGGGGTTAAAAGATGGAGAATAATTTTTTATACACAAGCTCTCAGAGATTCTTTAACTCTATCAAGGCTAGTGAATTAGGTCTGGGCAGCAACCCGCCCAAATATGACAGCAGTACTCCACTTTTGTCCTGATATGGCTCTTGTAAATGTAGAAGATAGCAGGAGGGATCAAATACTTACTCGGAGTGGTACAGGAAGCCAACCATTTTACCTGCATCTTTAGCAATGGATTGTATGTACAAGTTCCACTTCAGGTTGGGTGTATGTTTGAGGAACAAGTCTTTTAAGGCATGGTGCTTCCCTGAGAGAACCACCATTCCACCTAATTGGTGGTAGTTTTGAGTCAGATTGGCAATGAAGGAATGTAATTAGCTTGATTTTTGAGCCATTGAATGTAACCTGTCAGTTTTTACCCCATTGAGTAGTTTGTGCAAGATCGGAACAGATATCAGTGACCAATCTCTGACCGTTCAGAGTTTCAGGGCTGTGCCCATATGTAGTTGTATCATCGGCGTACAAGTTTTCAAATGAAATATAACCATTCATGAAGAGAAAGTCTTTCTAGCCTGAAGTGAGCTAGTAAATTAGTTTTAAAAATCCACACAACCTTCAATTTTTAGGCAATTCTTCGAAATCCAGAGGGTGGCACCAAACATTTGCTCTATAATATATATATTATAATTATTTTTTAAAAAATGATTCCATTGCTACGTAAGAGTTCTCATGTTTTGAAAACAGAAGCTAAAAACTTCAATTTAATTATAGAAATTAAATTAAAGTACCTAGTTCTGTTTCATCTTCAAGTGAATTTTTGATTCCAAAATTCACTTGAGGATGAAATAGAACTAGGTACTTTAATTTAATTAAAGTGAAGGAATCATATTTTTAAAAAAATAATTATAATATAGGCTCTACTTATGTATTGACCACTGTTTTTTACAAATAAAACAAAAATACTAAAGAACTTTGGATTATTAACCTAACGGTTCTTTCCTATTTTTCTATATATTTACACACAGACACACACATATATATATATATATATATATATATATATATAGTTTATAGTTGAGCATTTTTATACTGATTGTATATATGAATCCACAGCAAAAAAAATTACAAACAAGAAACTTATTTATGATGATTTATTTTATTTTTCACAATAAAATGAATTTTTTTAATTTCAATATTCATCCCATATAAGGCCCAAGTGTCACTCTAAGTAGAGGGTTACTGTGTGGTGTTGTAGGAGTATACAAGAAGTGTAGTTAATGTGGTTATGTAGGAAAGATAACGGTTAATCCTAGACTTGAAGAGGTCAAAGCAATTGGGGGAAAAAGATCCTACTGGGAGTCTGTTCCGCAAAGCAGCAGTTCTTGGGAAGAAGCTGTTTGAGTGGAAGTTACTTTTACTAATGTAATATGAAGGGAATGAGGATGATTCACCATTGTGTATGTTTTATGGAGGGACCCAGTTGCAAAGGCTAGGGTTAGTGGAACCAAAGTGTATCTTGTCAGGACACATGACATGGAAATAGCGATAGTTGCAAGAGATTTGCAATGTTTTGTCAGTGTGAAAGGGAGTATTTCTTTAGTAACATTTTAACTAGTAGATCAGTTCCTGTGGAAAAATATCTTTGGCATTCTATGGAATATAAACCATGAACAACAGATAAATAACGATTATAAATTTGTTTCGTGTTTATTTTACTTTTTTTCATGTAACTTTAGCAGAAGAGAACGAAAAATGTTTCATATTAGTGTTAAATTGTTGATGGTATAAACTACTTATATCAATCATCTAAAATTTACTGAAGTTAAAATATTGATTCTTTTGGGTTACCAACAGTAGAGTTTTAGAATATACATGAAGATCAGTGTTTCCCAACCTTTTTTTCAACCAGCATCCCCTTTGGGCACAAACTTTCTTGTCAATGTCCCCTTGTCAAATTAAATTTTGAATATTATGTTGAATTCATCTTTCATAGCAAGATAGCACTTAGGTATTAGTGGAAAAATAATTTTAATATTTTCATTTCTTTATATATATCAATGATTAAAATGTTAAAAAAACAACTTTTATTTGATAGCTTATCTCGATATTTTTGATGTGATGGTTGACTTTGATGCTTACTAAGGCTCTTACTCTAGGTTCCATGATGTTTAGAAGTAATTTTAGATCTCCTTGTTTTGTAATTTGCAAGAAGTTTCTTTGTTTACTAAGAAGCTGTGTAACTGCATTGAAACCACATTCAGCCAAATAGGAAGTTGGAAAAGTGATGAAGAAAAGTTTGATAGCTTCCCGCAGCCTTAAATAACTTTCAGAAATTTCCTTTTGTAGCCAATATTGAATAATTTTTGAAAATTTGAAAAAAAAAAAAAAAAAAAAAATGGATAAATGACCACTGCACTCCCCCCCCCACCATGAAATAAAAACTCCTAGTGCTCCCTTTCAGCATAATAGAACCCACAAGGGATCTAACACATGGCACAGTGGATAGAGGCAGTGGTTATATCCAGTGACAGTACCCAAAGAGTGTCAGTTCAGTACCCAGTTATGGCAGTGGAGAACTTTCAGAGGGAAATTAACAGGAGATAACTGATAACTGACATCCATTAAACATGGCACGTGGAACTAGAACAGTCTACCCCAGTGAATGAAATAAAGGCTTCCATTCGCCATTCCATCTACCTGAAGAAGGCCGGTGCGTACAATGGCTGAAATGTTGTAATAAATATGGCGACAAAGATGAGGACAATAGTCCGAATAATGTACATAATACCTCATCTCAGAAATATAGACAGATACTGAAGGATATTTCAGTTACATGTCAAGAGTATCAAAACTTTTTTTTGAACTTATTTGTCTTTTCAAATCTGATGTCTTTAACAAATTTATACTTGGAAAAGAAATGCAGATGTATTTTGAGTTTCTATCCTGTTTGGTTTCGTACTTTCTAAAGACTATTTAGTCTAAAACAATTGTTTACTGCAACTTATTCATGGGATTAAGCAAAACTTGAGCTGCAGAAAAATTGTCCGGTTCCAAACAATAGGCAATAGAAAGATAACACTTGACTAGAGCTATCTGTATTATGTTGACATTTGCAGCTGTTCAAGTTATTTGAATAAACAATAAGAGCAGAATAATGTCTACATCTCCACCTTAACATCATCAATGCCAGCCTTAATTACATTTATAAATTTACTCATAAAGTTGCTGTCTCTTGTGGGGACAGTGTTGTGCTATTATTTAAATTAATATAATGATTTTTTAGAGACAATATTGTAGAATAAGCTGATTGAAAACAATTCAATTTCTGTTTTGGAAAAAAAATATCCAAACTTATTTTCAAAATCATTTATGCTCTTCCTTTTTAACTTTTTAATTTTTTGCAATATTGTCCTCAACTTTGTCGCCATATTTATTACAATGTTTCGGCTGTTGTACACTCTGGCCTTCTTTAGGTAGCTTTTAATTTAATATTCTCTGAAATTCCAGTAAATGAAGCTCGACAGCCCAGGAAAGCAGTCTGTCTAGGGGAAGGAAAACCCGGATTTTAAAACTCTGCTGCCTTGTGGCCATAGCCAAAACATGGAAAAGGCTATGGAAGTAAATCCAGACAAAAAAAAACCTGGAGTGGAGCCCAGAATGCAGTTGTCTGTCAACACTTGACAACTTTCCGACAACTCCTACAGCCATCTCCAGATGTGATGCTTTGTATTCCTTTTAATCTTGTTGGTATGGTCAAGATGGATGCCATGTAGTCTGGACAGCACATGACCTCAATATATCATTGCCCAGGGCTGTGCCCTGGAGGGGTCAATCCAATTTCACTACCAAAAGACTGAATTTTGACTAAACAGGGCACTACGTTTATTTCACATGCCTACTACTACTACTATTTGAAATAAATCACAGAATTGCACTTTTCTGCATTTGGTTAATTACTAAATTTTAATGAAATAAATTGTTTCCGTTATTAGTTTTTGATTGGTTTTTGTCTTTATCTTGTTGCTTTTTGTCTTTATCTTGTTGCTTTTTATCATAACACTAAAATCTTAAAACATGCATCAAGATTTAGAAATAAATTCTCTAAGAAATTCAACTTTGACACTTACTGAATCATTTTTGTTGGTTCCCATCCATATTGCAAAATACTTCCCCCTCCTCAAATTTATAGTCAAAACATCCAAATGCATGCTGGGATTTCTTCCTAGCCAATAAAATAGGTCACTTCTCAGTCTCATCAGATTAAGTTCTGTTATTTCTTGTGTTGAAACCAGAAAGCTGCGATTGCTTGTCTGTATCCCCTTTTTGTGTGTTGACACCCTTTTTGCTTTGTGAACTTATAACCTTATTACTGTTGATTTGACTTGTATATATTTTTTGATTGCTTAATGTTGTTATTGCCATATTCTTTTCTTTCTCTTGTTATTGTTTATTGGAAACTTTGTCAATTCTGTTGGGCATTTCTGCCAATTACATTTAAACATGGCCAATTACTCTATAGTTTTTGGATTTGAATGTTTACTTATCACATATATATGGATTTTTTTTCTTTTATTTTCTATTTTTTGAAAAATAAAAATATTTTGCATATTAACATTTTAGATTAACTTTTCTCTTAATGCCTTTTTCAGTTTTCCACTTTGCAAGAATGGCTCTGTGATATTTATTTACATTACTTTAATGTGCCATTCCACAATTTCAAGCATTGTTTTATGGTTACCCAGATGGTAGGTATTTTTGGTTTGATTTTTTTTTTTTTTTTTTTCTCTTTTAAATCACTTCACTACCAGGTGATCATGCCACTATGATGTAAGAGGTAACTGTTAGTGAAAAATAATGAAAAAAATTTTGATGAAAGCACAAAAGCCAATCCTAAACAGGAAACAAAGGATAAACCTCTGCTCCTGTTCAAAAGACAAGGGAGGAGTGTAAACTGGATGATAGGTGAATCTATCTTGAGTAAAATTGTTATAATAGATTAGTGGTGATTGGTGGAAAGTGTCATCAACATTTCCTAACCTACCTGTGTAATGACATGCCAAAAGAATTTTTTTTTTTTTTTTTTTTTTTTTTATTAGAACAATGATTAGATGTGTCATTTTGCAAACCAGTTATAGTCAATTCCATTGTCTCAAAGTGCTACCCTGCTCTAGTTAAGATAAACATAGTAAAATAAAAATGTATCATAAACTAATGGATAAAGCAGAAACCTTTTTTCATATTGACTTCAATAGATGGCTTTAAGTATTTAAGAATCACTGTTCTTTTTGCTTATGGAATTTTTCATTATTTCTACAAACATTTAACTAATTGTTTCTTTTTGCTTGAAGCTGCAGACGTTGACATGTTGACTATCAGAGATCAATTATGAAATCTGACATCAAATGCCAAAACTATAATAGCCAACTTAGGCAATAAAAAATTTTTATGAGTTGATTTACAGCTTCACCTGAGGTCGCATCAATTTACAGTTGAAATGGCCAGATGTAAGTGTAAGTTCTATGCTAAGAGTTTCTTCTATTACACTTCTTGCTTGTGGAACTCTCTTTCGGCTTTTTGCTTCCCAGTGAACTTTGATCTTCAAAACTTTAAATGCAATGTCAATCTTTATCTTCTGTCTTCTTATTCATTTATTGTCCTCTCTCCTTAATAGTAGTTTTTCTCATATTCTGTAACACAAGGTAACCTCTTACATCCTAGTGGCTTTTAGCCTCGCCTGAGGGTGAAATGATTTAATAAATAAAAAAAGGGGGGTGGTTAACATTATTTTCAGTACTAAAACTATCACTGCAAATAAACTTTTTGCCACCTGCAGAAGAAGATGTATCAGAAAATGCCAAGCAAAAGATAACTCATAGTCAGCATCGTAATAAAAACTGCTAGACATGAGTTCTCATGGTTGGTAGTCGGTGTTTGAAATGGTCTTTCAACTTTTGAATATATTCCATAGTCTTTATGCAAAATGCTAATATAATTGATTCTCCATTCAACTGACAGACAAGGGTGGATTAACAAGTCTAAAATCTGATACATAGTCATTAACTGAAGTTTGATCTGAAAATTTCATTATATACTGTTGGATTTATATCATTAACACTTATGCTGCTGCTGCTGTTGCTGTACTTGTACAACTTTATGAAACTTACATTGCCTGCTGTTTTTATATATATATATATATATATATATATATATATATGATAAAAAATGTACATACGTGTATGAAAAATTTTATGTGCATATAAATACATTTCTTTCACAGGTGTTATAAATACTGTGCTCCATGTTTAGACAGAGCTATATTAGGAAATATACATAATATCCAACATTGATAACATGACTCATTCAATCTCCGGTACAAATATAGATTGTATTTTTATCTGTAGATTGCAGCAACTTCATGAAACTATTAACGTTGGATATTATATATAATTTAAGATATAATTAAAATATCTGTAAAAAGTCAATATCACTAAACACAAAAGGAAAACTTATCAAAGCCAACACATTTCGTCCTCTGATGGACTTTATCAAGACAAATGCAAGAAGTATTTATTAATTTCATAAAAAGATTCATCATCATTTACTCACTTTCGTTTAATAGATATTAACCTTTAATATACTGGAGGTGATTTTGCTTGCAAAGCAAAAATTTTATCCTGCCACTGTAAGTGACTCAGATGAATGAATAATAACATGTTTGAATTTTGCAGTTGTGTTGTCATATCCTGCTAGGGAAACAGAAAATGACCATGAGTGAAATTAAGTAGTGTAGTAGAGGAAACTTGAAAACCAATGCAGTGGAAAGCAAAGTAGTGAATAATGCAGATTGTTAAAGGCTAAATTATGTGACTTATCCTCTATAATTTACCTAGAATTTTCAGTTAACCTGATGAATATTTATGAATGTGTCTCAAATTTAAAAGTTTTAAAAACTAGCAATATTTTACTTTTGTTTATAAAAACTTGTTGCAAAATAAAATTCATAATTTTATCTTTTTGTGTATATTTTTTAATATGTTTGTTATGAAGTATGCCCCATTGCTTTTCCACTTTGTCATTGATTTTCCTAACATTGTTCTGTTATATCCTATGTGCACATTGACTAAAAAAAGTGGTAAGGAAAAAAATCCTATTGGAGAATCAGCAATATAAATGACCAATTGCATGGATAGAAGTTGATTTCATTGATATAGAATTATACTTTGAATAGGCAATTTATTATGAAGCTATGCCAGTAATATATAAGGTAGAAATGGTTTTATTATTTTTATTATTAATTTATTTGATAATGTGAATCTTTTCATGTATAATATTGATTTTTGCACTGAGACTTAGGTTAGCCTAGCGACAAACATCACTCAGAATTTAATGTTTGTAGTATAAGATGATCTCCAGTTTTTAAGGGTTGTGTCCTGGATTTAAAGGTTGTCTTATACGTGTAAATATACGTTATATATGAAGTCTAAGCAACCTTCCCTCTGTAAGTACAGAAATGGTTGCATTTTCTAAATATAATCTGTCTGTGATTTATAGTGTTGCTAATTCTCTGGTATCCTTTTTCTTTTGTTGTCCACATGTAGATTTTGTCCTTGACTGAGCTCTGAAGAGCAATAGTGATAATCAACCTTTGTTTTCTTTTTTGTTAGATTTTTTTTATTCTCTCCCCTACAGAGTAATATTTTTTTTTATCCTTGTTCTTCTCCTTTTTGTGTTTTAATTATTTTGCATATTCTATATGAATATATACTTTGAAAAAATGTCTGTTTTTAAAGCCATAATAAAATTTTGTACCCTCCACCAATTATTTAAAATGTTTTATTACAAATATTCACCACATGTTAATCCTTTCATGGTATTTAAAGAAAGTCTTATATCGTGAATAAAACACCCCCCCACAAAAAAAACTTTAATCTTTGTCTAATGGTTAAAAGCATTTGTATTACATTTAAATAAACAGTTTTTGAACATTCCAGTTTATTTATGAATCATTTATATAGAAAAATAAGAGCCAGTTGCTCAAAGGATAACAGTAAAAGAATATTATTTCTTTTAAAAGTAATCATTAGGCATTAGCTTGTTTTGTGTTTGTTAAAAATAATCCATTATGAGAATAAGTATATACTTAATTGGCTGGCATTATTTGTAATCATTAAAAAACCCAAAACTTAAGCATTATTATTTTTGTTTGGCCTTTGTTTTTTCATTCTTTGATAAGTGAATTGCTTTGATGGATTAATTCATATCGTTCATTTTTTCTTTTTCTTTTTTTTTTTTTTTTTTTTTTTTTTGTTCAACTACTTTTTTTTTTCTTACTGACTGAAAATAAAATAAGTGTTGGAAATCTTTTAAATAATATGATTTATTAGATTACAATAAATGCTTGCTTAATACAATGGAAGGCTGAAAAGTTCTTGGCATGTCCAAGAAGAGCCCCCCCCCAAAAAAAAAGAAAAGAAAAAGAAAACAAATCATAATACTTGGTTCTTTGGTCTGATTTTAGGAAGTGGGTTGGACCAATCACTTTTCAGCATCCTCTCATTCAGCTCTCATTTCATTGTTTTAATTATAACAATTCTATCAAAACCATTTTAATTCCACCATCACAGAATATTTAAGATAAATTTTATAGTTGAATTCAGAAACTATTGTTATGCCCAATAATCTAAAATGTTTCATTTAAAAATGTATTATCTCAGATAATTAACAAAAAATTGATTTCATAGCTAATTGCAACCAGTTGATTTTTAGCTGACAATCAGCTGTAATGAATTGTGATCTGTAGTATTATTGTTATTTTTTTATATCTAATTTCATAATGTGTAACTCAGATAATCTGTTGTTTTGTAATAAGCAAATGCATTAAGTATTGGCAATGTGTGTGTGTGTGTGTGTGTGTGTGTGCCTATAACAAACATCAATTGTGTTCCTATTATTCCCTTTTATTCTTGCTTCTTTATTTCAGATGTACAGTCTTATTTGGCAACTAGAATTGCGCAATATTTTATCTGAAGAAGATCTGCTTACTTTATTAATATCTGCAATATGTCATGATTTGGAACATTCTGGTTTCAGTAATGTCTACCATGTGAGTTGATCAGATTCTTATTGGTTTGTGTCCAAATGTTAAAAATAGAAAAATGATTTGGTGCTTGAAATGATATTGACTTACTTCATTAAGATTCGATATGAACTTGTTAATGATATGAGTCATCTGGAATGCAGTTATTAAAAGAATTTGATTTTTTAGTATCAATTTTTACTTCAGATATTGCAAAGCATACAATGCATTAAAAAAAAAATCAAAACTTTTACATCTTTTTGCTATATTTATAATCAATATTTAGAATGTAATCCTTTTTGCATAAAATCTGTTTTTCATAAGAAAATATTTAACTTTGAGCCTAATGCCTCAAAAATTTATGCTATTGTTGGTGGATTTAAAGTAAAATGTTTACTAGCTTGATGTATTTCTTAAATCTGGGAGATTTTCAATGCTTAATATGTCGTTTTTCAAAAATATATTCTTTCATATTAGATTTTAAAATCAAAATTCTGTTGGGTTGGAGTCTTGATGCTTAGAATGTAGTTTTCAAAAAGACCTTTTCTTGTATCAGATTTCAAAATCAAAATTCTGTTGGAAGGAATTCTCTGTCCTTAAAATGTCATTTTCAGAAAGTCCTTTACTTGTATCAGATTTTAAAATTAAAATTCTGTTGGGTGAGAAGTTGGTTAAAATAGATTGAGTATTTACTTTAATAAAAATATTATTTTTCATTAATTATTGTTGCTATCAAATTGGTCAAAATTTAAATTGCTTCTCTTTACTTATTCTGTTTTTCTTCTTGTGACCAAATGTTGTATGAACCATAACAAAAGAAGGAACCAGAAACCTAATCCTCTTTTACTAAAAACTAAACTTATTTATTAAAAACTGAATTTTTCTTTTATGAATTTTATTTAACTTTTTCTTTTTTTTTTTTTTTTTTTTTTTTTTTCAACTTTTGAGAATCTGAGGTAAAATTGTAAATTATAAAACAATATTTCACAAGGAATATATTTAAATTATTATAAATAGGTAAATGCTCAGACTATGCTCGCTCGAACCTACAACGACAGATCCCCATTGGAAAACCATCACTGTGATGTTGCATTTCGCATTCTTGAAAAATGGGGACTACTAAAGAGTTTATCCAAAGAACAGTATTTAGAAGTTCGGCAAGGTATTATCAGGTAAGAATGTATTAAAAACTAATATATATATATATATATATATATATATATAATTTTTTTTTTTTTTTTTTTTTTTTTACAACTCTTTCTATTGGAAAGAAATTGAGATTTTGAAAGAAAAAAAAAAAATGTATTTCCTTTGTTGAAATTCTTGAAAAATAGGGATTACTGAAAAGTTTATTCAAAGAACAGTATTAAGAATTTAGGCAAGGTGTATGTATGTATGTGTATATATATATATATATATATATATATATATATATATATATATGTGCGTGCGCATGCATTGATGTAAGAACAGTTTGATTAATGATCCAAAGTTCTTTAGTATTTATGATTTTATTTTTAAAAAAAAAAGTACTCAATACGCAAGTGGAGCTTAAAATTATAATTACTTTTTTAAAAATATGATTTCATTGCAACACAGAAATTACTGTTTTGAAACTGTTTGGAATACTAAACATTGCTTGAGAATGAAACTGCCTTTAAGTTAGTTTAATATTGAAATTAAACTTTAGCACTTGAGTTTCAGTTTCAAAACAGTAATTTCTCTGTTGTGATGGAATCATATTTTTAAAAAAGTAATTATAATATATATATATTTTAATCAATTCACCCCATGCAGGGGGTTACTATGAGTGAAAGAGAATGAAAAGATTTTAGAAGGGACCAGAAACCCAATTCTAAGCAGAAAACAATGGATAAACCTCTACTCCTGTTCAAAAGATTAGAGAGGAATGTGAACCTATCTACCCTTTTGAGAGAGAGAGAGAAAAAAAACAAAAAAACAAATAGTAAGTAAAGTTTCAGAGTTTAGGCAAAGACACAAAGTTGAAATAGAATTTAAAAGGAACCAGAAACCCAAACCTAAACAGGAAATGAGGGATAAACCTCTACTCCTGTTCAAAACACTGGGGAGGAGTGTGAACTGGATGATAGGAAAAGCTATTAGCTAAGAATTTATTAAACTTTTTTTTTTTTTTTTTTTTTTTTTTTTTTAAACAACTTTTCATATTGGAAGGCATTTTGTTGTCATTCAGATAGTGTAATTCAAGAATTATGGCATTTTTCTGTATGGCTGATAGCACATTAAAAATCAGTCTCCAGTAATTTTTTTTTCTCATTGTTTTCTTTTCCATTGCTCCTCTTAACAGTCGCCTGGTAAACACATATACTAAACTTGTATATAAAGTTACATTCTTGAAGTACTTTGTGAGGATTAAATTCAATGTCAGTAATTTATGAGGCCATCTACTTACCTCACAAATAGTTGATTTACAACAAAGTGAGGGAATATAGGTCATTATCTTCAACATTTCTCCTGTCTCTCATTTCTTTAATGATTTGCATTTTATATTTTACTATATTTGCATTCATAACAATTTTTATAATAACTTAGAAGAATAAATAAAATCTTCATTTTTAAAATCTATGAAAATAATTCAAATGACATTAAATTCTTTTCATGTAAAACTTTTTTTCTTTCTCATTTTATTTATATATATATATATATATAAGGAAGAGTTTATAGTAGTTCCAACAAGAAAAAGTGTGTATATTAAAAAGAGAGAAACTGCAAACGTTTTTGGTTGTAATGTGGATTTTTTTAAAAAAATATTATGGTTTATTTTCCATAATTTTGCAAAAAAATTAGTGAAAGTTTTTAGCAAAATAAACCATAATATTTTTTTTTTAAAATCCACATTACAACCAAAAACGTTTGCAGTTTCTCTTTTTTAACATACACACTTTTTCTTGTTGGAACTACTATAAACTCTTCCTTATATATATATATATATATATATATATATATATATATATATATATATAATGTGTGTGTGTGGCTTTTGTGTTATCTGTATATTTTCTAATCTTCGCGTCCTGGGTACGGCGATAAACTGCATCCAACAGCAAGGTCTCAGATAATGTTTTCAGAAAAATAATGTTGCTAGCTGTAAGTTTTTGAAACAATAATGTTGCCAGCTATACGTTTTTTTTTTTTAAACAGTAATGTTGCCAGCTATACGTTTTTTATTCTATACAAAATAGGCATTTAAAATTCATATAAACTGGATTTGGCATTAAATAACCCACAGTGGTTGATATGCCATAAAACCCAAACAAACAAACAATCTAATCTTCATTTTGCTTTGATTTTCAGGTGTATATTGAGTACAGACATGGCTAAGCACCTGAATATTCTTCAAGATTTTGAAGCAGTATTGAATGATTTTAATCCTGAAAAGAAGGAACATCGATTACAGGTAATATACTCTAACACTGAGTAAACCCTTGTGTCTTAGTGGCTTTATTGCCTTGCTTGGGGTGAAATGATTAAAAAAAATTTAAATATGTTTTCGACCTTTATTTTTTTTGTTAATATCTAAATGAAAATTCTTATTCATTGACTCTGGTTTATAAAATAAAATAATTGATTTGTTATAAATTTTATTGCTTATCAAAATAATAACTAATGAAATTGTAGAACATTATTTCAAAGTGTTATTTTAAACAAAAGAATAATCTTTGGTTTTAAACTGAATTATTTTTAAATTAGTTTCTTCTATTTTTTTAGTTATTTAATAAATATAATTAATGATATAAAGAATATAAGAATAATATAAATTTAATATCAAATTTATTACAAGAACTGAGTAAAACAAACCCAAAATTTGTATTATTGCTTAAAATTAATTTTGCACTGTATTTAAATTCATTACTTCAGTGGATTCTTTTTACTATCTGCCCCTTTGTTATTTTGACAACATTCCTACTTTATCTCAATGTGTCAACAACACCTTGTATAGTGGGCAGGTTCAGGTTGTCAGTCGACTTTTGTTAACCTTCTTTTAATGTACCTGGTTGCTATGATATTACAATAATCTTGTATATTCGACTGTTTACAATGGTAACTTTTGCCTTAATAAAACCATACCAGCAAATCTTATTTTTAAAAATAGCATAGAATTCCATTTTTTTATTTTATTTCTGATTTAATTTAATTTTTAAGATTATTGTCTTTAGTTTTATTACCAACTTGAATAATGATAATTGTAAAAGAATTAGAATAGTGATAATTTATTTTCTTTAAAATCATGTTTATATATATATATATATATATATACACACACACACACACACACAAGATAAATATTGACATACAGGAATGCTGTTGAAATGTTGTTTTACTCATTAATAATAGGTGACTTCATTTCTTTACTTTTACACAGTCATGCCAAAAGTAATAGGTGTGGTGCCATCATAAACAATCGTCATGGAAATGTCCAGACCCATACAATTGTGCTGTGACACGTGTTGAGTCAATGGGAACACCAGCTAGGCTGCTTTTGTCAAGGTGACGTGAATTATTGGCATTTGAATAGCAGGAGATGGATGGAACATTCAATTTCTGAAATTATGGGGACATTTGACATCTCTTGATCTATGCTGTCATGTGTAAACTCGAAATACCTAATGAAAGGCATGATTACCCCCTCTGTGGACATAGCAGTGGTTGACCAGGTTTTATATAGTTCAAAAAAAAAAAAAAAAAAGTTAATTTTTTGGGAGCTTCTAAAACATATAATGTTTATATGTGTACATTATATATGATCAAAAGATTGTCATAGCTGGGTGTGATAGTGGCAACAAACTTCCACTGTATATAAAATGTTTCCATGACGTGCATCTCAAATAGCCTTTGACAACCAAGTCCAGCTCCAAGCTGGAGAATGGGTAAAGGTGGACAACATGTGTCTCATAACCAGCCTGCTTCGGTTAGATGGATCTTGAATGCCTAGGAAGGTAGTCCATCAAGGGCCATGGTTTCCAACGTGGGCAATTTGATTGTTAGGGGGGGGGGGTGCAATTTGAGAATAAGTTATTAAGAGAAAAATTTTTTTGTATTTAGTCTGTTTTAATGCATAGGATGCATATACATTATGCATGCATAAAAACATTTGTGTGCGTGTATGTATATATGTATGTACATGTAATTACATAGTCTCTCTCTCTCTCTGTATATATATATATATATATATATACACACACACACACACATATATATACACACACACATATATATATATATATACACACACACACATATATATATATATATATATGCATGTGTGTGCATATATAACAAAATAAATTAAATAACAATGTGTCAGTTTTAATCAATTTCCTAAATATATATATATATTTAAATAATTTCTTAGTAATTTCTCCCTCAGTAATTCATGGGTACCTTGTTCTTTGGAAGCTTGTTTAGACCAAGTTAATAGCCTTTTAGTCTTCCTCCACATGAATAGGAATTCACTTTTTGAATAAGAATTATATGTCACAGGGTGGGGGGGGGTCTCATCAGGATCTTAGAGATGCTTAGGTGGGGCATGGCCAAAAAACAGTTGGGAACCGCTGTTCTAGGGGAAGGGTAATCCTGATTTTAAACTTCCACCGCCTTGCAGTCATATCCACACACAGAAAAGGCTATGGAAGTAAGTTCAGACAGAAAACCTGTAATGGAGCCCTGACAACTTTTTGGCAAATCCTGCAGCTAAGCCGACACCAAATGTAATGTCCTGTATTCTTTTGGATTTTGTCAGTATAGCCGAGGGGCCAGGGACGTGTAGTCTGGGCAGTGCATAACCTCCATATACCGTCATCCAGTACTGGATTTTGACCAAAGAAGGTGCTACCTTGTGAGATAAATAGATGCCTACTTTAGAGGCAGGAAGTGTTAGATTCATAGCCAGCAAGTCAGTTCAACATTCTTTAGTTGAGAGGAGAAACATATAGTTTGAATAGCTTTTCTACTTTCTTATCTCCATGTTTGTTTGGATATCATTTTGCATCCTACTATCATTTTTTTGTTTCCATAACAACTTACCTGTACTTATAATGTCACTAATTGAACCTTGACAGATTGGCAATGTGTGGAATGGTCCAATGAGTTATTTCTCGTTGTTTTTAGCTGTTGGCATGGTTTGAATACGTCACAGACCTCATAATGTCAAAGCACATGACAGGGCCTGATGGTGGGTTCCATAATAGTGTGGGGTGTATTCACATAGCATGGATTGGGTTGACTGGTCTGTCAAAACACATTATTTACCTATGAATTTTAGATTAGTTTCATGACCATTTGTAACCATTCACAACATGTACCCCAAAAATGAATCCTTATTCTAGCAGGATAAAGCACAATGTCATTGAATTTAAGTTGCCCAAAATTGGTTTAAGGAACATCCTGGATATGGGAAAAGAGTGTGTACTGGGTCATAAGTGAACCTATATACTCCTGTTAAAAGGGGGGAAAAAAAAAGAAATTATTTGATGTTTGGATTCTAGCATAGTTTTAAATGATAATTTGGAGAGAATTAGCCTCTTGGTATCTTTTTATTTTCTAATTTCTGTACTTAATCCAAAAGACGTTGATTCTTAGGTGAGAACGAGGTTTTTTTCCTAATTTTTCATTGGTCATTTTCCTATTCCTCTACTTTGTCCAAATGATGGGATTTTAGCTGATGCACAAGAGAGAACTTGGCTCTTGCTGTTTCATGTTTAGTTTTTAATTTTCATACTCAGATTGGCATTTTGGGGATCATATTGTTTGTCTTTCTAAAATCAATACATTTCTTGGGAATAAAAGAGTTAATTTCCTTTAGAGTTACAGTCATTTAGGTGACCCCCCAATTATCATCTACTCCTTTGCATGTTCAGTAATCTTTCTCTTCTGAGTGCTTGCTAAGTAATATCAAGATCATGCAACTGGTTCTTAAGATATGAACAAATCTCTTGGATCAATAATTGTCTGTGAAACTTGCTCGTAAACCATCACTCTGCAACAAGCATTTCTGTAGATATTAATGCAGCTTATCTTAATCTGGCAGAGAGGTTACATTAATAGTCCCCAATGAGGATCACACTTACTATATTAGTATGTAAGGTTAATCTATCCGGATTCAGCTGTTTGTAATTTTAAAAACATCTGTCATATATAAGGTTTCCATATTCGTAAGGATAGGATTGCAAGTTAAAATACAACAGTTGTATTCCAAACCCTTCTTGGAGATATTCTTAAACACATTTGAAACCTGAGTGGAACTCCTTTCCCTTTATGGTAACATTTATTCTTTTAAAGTTTATTTCCCATTACCAATGCCAAGTTAAAGTTTGAATGATGTATCTATTAAAATTCATGTTGATGTAATGTTGCAATCAACATTAGATTACCTCAACTTGGTTTTTGGCTATTCTATATTTAAAAGATATTACAAATAATTTGAATAAGCTTTTTTTTTTATTTTTATTTTTTTTTATTTTATTTTATTTTTTTTTCAAATCTGTTTCACCTCATGTAATGCAGTAAAGCCACTAAGACACAGAGGGGTACTGGGTGTAGAAGAATTAGGGAAGGAAACATTATTAATGAGTGGGAAGAGAAAGTAATCAGGAGGACATTAAATAGTGATTGACATTAAATTTTTGGAGATTAAAATTGGCTGGAAAGCATGGAGCCAGAAGAGAGTTCCACAAGCAAGAAGTATGAGAAAAGAAACTGTTAGCATAGAAATTATAGCTACATTTAGCCAGCTCAAGTGTAAATTGATAATAGCTTCATGTCTCGCACTTCCCATCTGTGGAACTCCCTTCCTCTTACTTGCTTCCCTGATAGCTATAATCTCCAAATATTCAAATGCAAGGTTCATCAACATCTCCAAATGCTTTGATCTATTCCCTCTCCTTCTCTTCATCCTTTCCTCTATCACGCCTCGTGTGCTAGTGACACTCCTGCCTTGCTTGGGGTGAAAGGCTTAAAAAAAAAAAATAATCTTTACGCCAATCTAGTAGTACACTTAAATTCAAAAAGTCTAGCTACCATAGTGAAGAGCTCATCTGAACAATTAACATGAAAATATTTATAGAAAAGGCACAGGGAGGCAACCTTATGGTGGTGGGAAAGTGACTGAAGCTGAGCTGCCAGATTAGGACTGATGCTTTCCATAAAATATACATGAAGTGTAAGCTTTTGCAAATGTTATTGCTTATTGTATAGAACATTATCACTTCTTCCCTGACTTTATTTACTTTTCTCTGGTTTCAGCTAAATCTTTGTTGAGCCTTAAGTTTAACCAATTCATCTTTTTATTTTTATGATTTCAAAACATAAGAGTAATGATGCAGTTAATTGGGACATATGCCAAAGAGAAATCAGCAAGTCCTTCAAGATGAAAGTTCAGGAAAAACTATTGTATGCTAAGGTAGCTAAGATCTACATCAGGTCTGTACAATAAAAAAAAAAAAATTGTGAAAGTCCACATTGTTCACAGAAGATTAGCTGTGGATGGCAAGAGTAAATTTGAGTGGAAAAAAATGGCACAAATACTGTAATACATCCTGAAGGTGGAGTCAAAAACATATTGTGTACTGTTTTGTTTTGTTTTTTTTTTGTTTTTTTTTTTCTCTCTCTCTCGGTAGAGGAGGAGTTGGCATCAAATACTTTTTCTTTTTTTTTTTTCTTTTTTTTTAAAGAAAGGTTCTGGTTTAGTTTTTGAAACTTTGTCATATACTCTCTTAGCTTTTAGCCTTGGTTATGTGATATTATTTTTAGATATTCCAACATTTAATGCTTAAAAGACTTATTATAATATGAAAAATAACAGAGCTGTATTTGAAATGAGAAGTTAGATTTTTTTTTTTAATCTCCCTAACCCTCTGCCTGCATTCATAGTCTACATACACACACACACACTTATGCCTAGGATCATAGCACATATACCTGGCCTTCTGGCTGATATTTGAACAGTATTTATTTGTTCTCTTTTGTCCATATTACTGTACTACAGTGTGACAACATCCACTGTGTTTGTGGCTTTAGTTCTGCACACCTGCAATGAGATGAGGTCTAGTCTTTTGGATTTTAACCCTGAGGTAGCACTTCCCGCGTCTACCAATCTGAGAGGGTTTTTGATGCTAGTATGAACCTGGTTGCCTGTTGGTCATCACATTAAACTCATTGTCTGGCAAGTGAACATTATGATTAGAGTGTAGTACCTGTGAAGATTACCAGGTTTTCTCACTTGGATCTGAAAGTTATTCCTGTGCATTCTGAAAAGTCTCTCATGCACTCACTCATTCACTCACATACACAAATGTACTGTTTAGTGATCCCATTATGTTTTGAACTTCAAAAATAATTAGATGATATACTTATGTTTGGGGTTTGACTCCTCTTTTGATTTATTTACTCCTTCCACAGGGTGGAATCCTCCTCATTCCCTTCGTATTCCATTGGTAAGAAGGAAGTTCCACTTAGAACTCCCAAGAGGATGCTTTCCAAATCACCACAATCTTAACCTCTCCAAGTCTAGGGGCAACTGTAATCTATCCTACACATCATTATCATTTGCACTTACTTCCTCCTATGTCCATATAGCAACCTCATTCAGTAACTGTCTACCTTGATGTATTAAAACAAAACATTGAATTTAACAAAAAGGCAAGTAAATCTGAGAAAGAATTCAGTTAGCGAATTTCTTGTGTGATGGCCACAATAATCTTAATCATGATTAAGTGTGGGCACTTTGGTGTGGTGTAATGGTTAGCAAGCTTCTCTCGCTAGATCAGTTACAACTGAAAAGTGAGTTAAATCCTCACTGGATTCCCCATTCTTCCAGCTTTGTGCCACAAATAAGCTATGCTTGGAAAATCACCATTAATCATGATTAAGCTTAATTTCAGTTGCTTGGAATTATTCGCCCCTCCCCCTCCCCAATGACTTAAGCACCGTCAGACATGTTAAATATGAATACAAGCCTTGGTGCTACTATAATAAAACTAAACTGACTGCAGAGGTAATAATTCTGTTATTCAGTGTCATGGGTTCTATGACTCTCCTTTGTTTCATGCCATGAACAGAGCATACAATTAATTTGGCTTTCTCATCTGCTTAATGGAACTCTTGCAGCTTGATGCTAACATGGCAATAAAAAAAATAAAAAAAAAAGTTGTTTTTGACTTTACCTTTTTCTACCTCTTTTTCACTTTTCCTACCATCATATTTTGTCCTTCCTTTTGTGTTTTACATCCATTTGTATTGAAGTGTCATCCAACAACTTACCTTCTCAATAGGAACACAATTTTTTCATTTGTAAAAACTAAAATAAAATCATATAAAATATTACACAATTTTCTAATATGGAAGCCTTTAACAGCTAAATATTGTTAAAAACAAATTAAATTTCTGTTTTAGATTGTTTTTATTATTATTATGTTATTCTGATTAATATCACACATTTGTCAGTCAGTGTTGGTCATCTGTTATTTTGATAATAGAAAATATGATGTTGAAGCACAGTTAGTGAAATAGATTCTCACTATTCAGGGAGTGGCAATTAAGTAGTACTGGCCAAAGAAATGTAGGATGGTCAAATGCCATAATTTTATTGGCATAAAACCATGACTGTTTATAGCATTGACTTTTGCTGTCTATTGTGAACTAATTAACTATGTAACCTTTTTATAATATAAAAGCCAGATAAGTGTTTCTCTTTTATCCACTCGTGTATATATTTTCATTACCTCCAAAACTGATGTACCCATGTTCTTTAATTTGACTACTTTTTCATTTTCTATTAGATTTATGCCAAGTTTCTTCTGGTATTAATTTTGCTGCATGATCCTTTGGTTGGTTCAAGGGTCATAATGTCATGTTCATTATAAAATAGGTGAAGATAGATCTATCTTTGCTCTTCATTGAAAGACTGTTGGCAACTGAGATTGATGATGATGATGATTAAAATAATGGATGACTTTGTAAGAATGAAACTTAAATGAAAGAAGCTTTTTGTACACAGTGTCAGATTTTATTATGTAAAGTACATTTTCACAATGAATTGGTATTAACCAACCAATGTTTAGAAAATTTTGAAGATGTACTTGTATTTATGAGATATATATCCGGAGTTTCAACTTAGAATAACTTTTTGACTGGAAGTGGTGTTTAGGAGTTTTATTATGCAAGTAAACTAGATATAGCATAAATGTTTATTTATTACTAAGCCTAAAAGACCTTCGCCATAGAAACATGTTTGAGTAACATTATCTCAGACATTTCTGTTGTTTATATATATATATATATATATATATATATATATAAAGAAAGAGAGAGAGATGTAAGAATATTACAAAACTAAATAAATTCATCAAATTTTCCTGGTTTGTCTTATTCAATGAAACGCATTTGAAAAAAAGGTTGCTGCCCAAATATACATGACATTTTATACACATCAGATAATTTTTAAAATATTTAGTTTTAGAGAAACCCATGGGGTGTCTGTCTCATATATGGGACCTAGCAATGGATTCAATATAGTCATATGAATATCCACTTCATGTCCTGGAGGTTAGCATCAGCCATGCTAATGGAAGGTAGAAAGGGAAAATGAGGAATCATTAAGTAACATGTATTTTTATTATGCTTTTGATTTTTTATTATGCTTTTGATTATAAATTAAATTCTAAAACCCTTAATGGTATTGATTTTAAATACAAAATAAGTTATGCACTATTTTTTTTTTTAACTATAGGACAATTCTTTTGTGATAGAATTTAAAATTATTTGATGTGTGTTGTATTACTTCTATTTATTTTTTTATAAACTTTTCCCCCCTAAATATCTCGCTTGGCTATACTCCTGATCCTTAGTCCAAAGTTTTAATGGAAAAAAGACGTTATTGGTAGCTCTTCCATGTTTTTCTTATTTCTTTACAATATGATTTTTATTGATGCTTAGAAGAGAACTTGGTGCTTGGCAGCTCTTTCATTTTCTCATTTTTATATTTCATCCAAACATAGTTGACCTGTAGGAAACAACGAGCATCCTGCTAAGCCTTTCATGTCCATTTTCTCATTTCTATGCTTGTCCCAATGACATTAATATAAAGAATTTCCATTTTTGATGCTTTTCAAAATTTCATAACCCAAAGCATAATTAATTATGGAGATAAACAAAAACTAATGCAAATTCACTACTTATTTCCAAAAATTTGATTTCAGCTGATGTCAATATTAATTAAAGTGGCAGACATTTCG
Organism: Acanthosepion lycidas; assembly: GCA_963932145.1. Lineage (NCBI taxonomy): Eukaryota > Metazoa > Mollusca > Cephalopoda > Sepiida > Sepiidae > Acanthosepion > Acanthosepion lycidas. The sequence continues at coordinate 97,415,871 of OZ010596.1, forward strand.
AATGAACTACGGCCTTTGGAAGTTGCAGAGCCTTGGCTGGAATGTCTTCTTAATGAGTTTTTTGCTCAGGTTTGTATTCTGAAATAAAATTTAATTTTTCAATTTGAAATGCTTTCTTTATATAATGAACTTGGAAAAATAAATATCCTTTTTTTTTATTATTGAAATAATATTGATTTTATGATAATACAAATATTTTTTATGTTCTCACGTTAAACTAGAGATATAAGATACATTTTTGTCACATTTAGGTAACCTTAAAATTTATTGATATGTTTTAAAAATTTGATTACTTCTGGAAAAGTATGCTGATATTATTCGCAATGTAGAATTCATTTGAGATGTTTTTAGATGTTTAAGTTTTCAACAATCATTTCATTTTCTAATCATTATTTTTTCCATTCTACATAAAACATTTTACCTTAATTAGATTCTAAAATTTAATTTATAAATGAAACTGCAATTTTCTTATGATCATATGTTGAGTTTTAATCAGTAGTTTTTTTATAGATTTTATGGAAAAAATTAATCTGTATGAAAATATTTAGTTTTAGAGAAACCCATGAGGTGTCTCTCATAATTCCTAGAAATTCTTTTTCTCAGAGGTTGACAATGATTTTTTTTTTTTTTTTTTTTTTTTTTTTTTTGTACACTTGTTTGAGGTGTATTCAAAAAGTACCTGACTTTATTTTTTTCCTGCCAAAATTAATGCTGCCCTGTCAGCTGGGCCTTCAGAATATACCGACTGTGCCCTTGCAGAGTGATAAAACTACCTCAATGAGGTGTCCTGGCTATGATGATAAACTGCATCTGGCAGTAAGGCCTCTGATCAGTAGGTTTTGAGGAGCATGAAACCACTTAATTGCTGGTGTTCCTAGGTCCATTCTGACCTGAGGTGGAGCAGCTGTTAGGATCCCAGCTATGGTAAAATAGTTAACTCTCAAAGTGGGATCAGAACACTGTGAAAGTGTAAAAATAGGTTTTTATAGTAAAAATACCAGCAATACAGTTTTGGAAAAACTACATTACTGGCAATACATTTGACACGCAATAAAAACTCTTTTCCAAAAATATGTTACTGAAACCTGATATACAAACTGATTTCTTACAAAGAATAATAGATATTCTACTCATCTGAACCTATCCTAAAAATCTTGTCGGCATTAAATAACCTATTGAGGTTGATATGGCATAAAACAAAATAAACCAAACCAAACCAAAATTAATGCTGTGTAGGTCGAAAAATCCTTTTGGTTGGAGTTGATGCCACTGTTCCTGCATATGTATGAAAACTTTTACACTGGTAGGCCACATTAGCTCCTGGCTGTTACATCTAAAGTACAGATGTGTTGTGTGTGCTCTTTTTCATGCAAAATGATTGAATGCATTGAGCAGAGATATTGCTCAAGTTTTAACAAAAGTTTGGTGATACTTAAGCTCAAAGCATTCAGAAGATTCAGCAGGCCTTGGGCAAAACTCAGATCAAGGTGTGGTACAACTGTTTCAAACATGGCTGCACCTCAGTGGAGAGTAAGGCATGCTCAGACAGGTCATCAAGAAGCCGAAACAAGAAGTCGATTGAGAAGGTTTCATGGAAGACCCATCATGTAACAATCCAGGAAATTGATCTCAAAGTTCCATTTTAACAGAGAATTTGTGCTAGTGGAGAGTGTTGGTGAAATTTGTCCTCAAGGAGTTGGTGGAGTAGTAGAAGTAACTCAGCATGGAAATTGTGTGGTTTTCAGATTGGGGAAAAGGCTGGAAGAGTAGAAATGGTGTGTTCTACTTGACCAGGAAAGCTTGGTGCAATATCTCTGCTTGACGTGTTGGGTCATCTTGTGTGAAAACAAAAAATCTGATGTGTACATAGTACATGTTTGTACTTTAGGCATAACAGCTGGGAACTAACACTGCCTAACAGTGCAAAAATTTTCATGCATGTGTAGGGAGAGTGGCGTCACCTTCCAACCAAACAATTTTGGTTACAATGCATTAGTTATGTCAGAAAAAAAATAGACATATTTTTGGAACAGACCACATATGGTTTTGTGGCAGATGAGTGCTGATTCATATCTTATATAAAATGTCATCTTAAAGTTTCAATCAGTGAAATTTATGCCTAAATTGTAAATGTGACTGAATAATTTTTATTTTAAGAGTTAAAAGCAAAAATATATTAAGTGTAAAAAATTTCTAATTTATTTATTTGTATGACAGTCCACTATCTTTATTCTTTTCTGCGAACTCATAACACCTGTTATTGTATTTTGTTAGAGTGATGCTGAAAAATTGGAAGGTCTCCCTGTAACAGCATTTATGGATAGAGAAACAGTTGTCCGATCCAAATCACAAGTCCACTTCATTAAAAATGTATTATTGCCATTGCTGCAGGCTCTAGCTCGATGTTTTCCCAAGGCTGTGGTAAGTGTAACAAATTAGCATATTTTACAATTTTATGTATAATTTTTGGAGTTTCTCATTAAGGTTGCAATGATACAGCAGGCAGTCATAATGTGAATATTATATTTCAAATCTCCTAGAAATTCTCTTGGTGATCTTGCCTGTTGAATAAACAAAGAGGCATAGACTTATTACAGCATTTTTTTAAGATTAAGGGATGCCCATCGCTTTTATTTGGAAGCCTCACAACATTACATTTATTAAAATTCCATGTTGGCAAACAATGCATGTCACGAAAAATGAAAATTATTTATTTTGATTTCACATCCAGCTCCAACCTATTTTATGATTATTTTTCTATCTTCAGAAAAAAAAAACAGTACTCTAATTTTATTTGATTCCTTTATTAAATTTAAATTTCTTAGTAGCTTTATTGCCTTCTTTGGTGTGAAAAGATTTAAAAAATAATTTTGGGTGGATTGTAAGATTGATCCTATTTCTTATTTGATATCCCTTCTTGCTTTTATATATATATATATATATATATATATATATATATTGAAAAAGATGTATGACTCGGTGTAAAAAAGTTCTTGTGTGACATATTTTGTCCTCTAGGTCTTCACATCAGATTAAATTTGTTATGTTGGTGCAACTACACATTTGTGTAAATGAGGGATGCTGTGAATTTTAGATTTTAATATTTATTTTTTTATATATAATCTAGTGGATTTCATTTAGATTCTTTTTGTTTCCATCACATTTGTTAGTAGATATCCCACACTGCGATAATAGAAATTCTGCCAGGAATGGTGAAATGTAAGAGCCTGAGTGCAAATTTACTGTGGATGATCTTACAATCAAGGCACTCTCTAAACATTTTCGTTGTAGTGAATTGTTTCCTCCTTTGATCAGAGTAGTATTTCTTATGTCAAATTTTGTGATCATACAAAAACTTTTTTCTACTTTGTCATACAGTCCCCCCCCACATCAATATTATTATTGATATATAAAAATTTATATATATCGTTATCTTATATAAAACTTAACTGTTAACCTAAATCTAAAAGTTTTTGTTCAGTATTTGTTATTCATTTCTTAAATATGTTTCCATTATCTTTCAGAGTTTACTGATATCACCAGCTCACGAAGCTTTGTCTTATTATGAAAGGCAATCACAGGAATATGAAAATGACCAACGCAATAAAGAGGCAGCACAGAAAATTTCTTGATAAGACATTTCGTTGCATGAATAAGCATTCAAAGGACAATTACTAGTTATCATTTCCCCCTTTTCTTTTAAACATCTAGGAAGTTCAGACAATAACATCAGGGCAAGAGAAAATGTATTTCTCTTCTGGCCATTGGCGAATGATCCAACACTACTGTCACAACTTTCAAATCAATGAACTCAGCCATTTACTCATTCATTCATCATTCAATCTTTCATTCATTCTTTAACATTTCATTCATCTATGTATGTTGACATTTCAGCATACTTTCCTTTCTTTCCCCCTCCCCCACTTCTTTTAATTTGTCTCCCTTGTTGACTTCTGTTTCTCTGTTGACCTTTTTTTTTTTCTTTGAAGAACAGACTCCAGATAAATGACAAGAAAATTATCTTGAAACAGTTTTGCCCATTTTGCAAAAAAACAAAAAAAATAAATAAAATGGAGAAACTTTCAAAATTGGAAGTGTTCTTCATTACTTGGACGTAACATAAAAATGAAAATGACAATTCAGAATAAAGAAAAGGATAATAAATGGAAAAACAAAGAATTTGTTGGATGTTTTTTTTTCTTTTCCTTTTTAAGAACAGATTTAAAGTGTCTCTTTGAAATTAGAAGCAAAATTTCTTTGTCTGATTAATATTGAAACTCATCTTCTACAAACAAAAATTCATAGACTCATTTTTATTGTAAAATATTTAATATTAGTAATTGACAAAATTTAAGAAGGAACTGCAATGTAATCGATCCTGACCTGGCATCTTGACTTCAGTCATTTTTTCACAGATGTGACATGGCTTCCTTCTGTCTTTTCTACAAATATTTTCATGGCAACTTTTCTGACAAACTTTTTTATCTGGTGTCCCAACAACATGATTTTAAGTGTGCAACGAGATTGGCATTTGGGACCCACCCTTTTAGTGTTGAAATAGTTAAATGTAATTGCTACTTCTGCTAAAAAGCTTCTTTTCTCACACTTCCCACCTGTGGAACTCCCTTCTGTTTAGTTGTTTCCCTGATAACTAAAATCTTCAAAAAAATTAAATGTAATGTCAATAACTATATTCTGTTGAACTAGTCCAGTCTAGTCCACCTGGTGCTTTGACTACATGTATTCAAGTGTTCTGCTAGATTAGCATCTAGGTTCAATCTCTTTTACTGTTGAAATAGTTAAATGTAATTGCTACTTCTGCTCTAATAGTTTCTTATGGTTCCTGACTTCTTTCCATTTACTTGCTTCCTTGAAAACTAATCTTCAAAAATATAAATGCTGACCTTGACAGACCCATCATCCGACAGACCGAGGCAACCAGGTTTGCTGAATCTCACCTGTTTCAATTCCGTTTGTGTCTCGAGAGATGTTTCAGACCAAGTGCTTGGACTTCTCTGTTGTGTAGAGTGGACCACCAAAATCTAATTCATGCCAGATTGCCTCGTCAAACTCTCTTTGATTCACAATCTCTGCTTCATGCACAAACTTATCAATAATGTAAATGGCCGTTTACATTCAATGTCTCAAAGACTGAGCTAGTTACATTCCACCATTGATGTCCTCTTGGAGAGACACCTTGTCTTGAAAGACTATTTGACCTAAAACGTCCACCTTACCTCAAGTGGAACTCTTATATATGATCTATTGCTAAGAATGCAGGTAAAATGATCGACTTCGTATAAACACTCCAGTAAGCACCTGACTCCTCTTGCTATCCTCTATCAGACAGATCATTCCAAAAATGGATTCTGTTGTCTTATTTTGGTGGGAGCTTTCCAGACTTCTCTCTCCAACCTTGATAGACCAAAAGTGTCTCTGAATCCTTGTGGGTGATAATTCTCCACCCTTCAACCCCTCTCCCACGTGGGGTGTGGCAAGCCTCTCACTGGTTTACTTTCATGGAAAGTACTTACATGAACTACATTACCTGGTTCTGCCAATTCAAATCTTCAAGGCAAGGACATGCCACGCCACTTACATCATAGCAAACCAAGTTCTGTCTTCCATGAGGGAGAAGTAAGTTCCACACTAGCGGCTTCTTCCTGTGAACCACTGCCCTGTGGAACTGACTCCCAAGAGGATGTTTCCTCAACCACTACAATCTTAACCTATTCAAGTCTAGGGTTAACTGTTATTTTCCACTCCTCTCTGCAAAAATTGTCTCCTAATGTAATCCTCTACTTCAAGTGGACCTCCCACTCCCAGGCTGTGGAAAAAAAAATAAAAAAACTGACACCAGTGGGGAGAAAGGGAATAGGGAGAAAAGATGATTATCCTGATAATCGAATGTGAGCTGGTGACTACAACAACAATTTTATTTGGCTTTAATGCTTTGGAATTTCAGTCTGGCACTTTAAGACCAGCATAAAGCAATAAACATTTACATCTGCAGCTTCACATTTAAAGTCCAGAGCAATTTGATGGCTTAACAATGTCTATTTGATTTTTTTTTTTTTTTTTGTATGAAGCCTGTCGGATTCTGCTCCAGATGCACTAGTCACTTGTTGCATCCCTAGATGAAAGAAGGTTCACAAATGTTTTTTTTGGAAGTGATCAGCTGGACTAAAATGCTAAAAAAAAAAAAAAAAAAAAAAAGATTCTGACAGCTGCTGCATCTCAAGGAAAATCTAATGAATGTTCATCTACAAAAATTATTTGCTGAAAATTTTTCATATCATTACAATGTAAAAACAATCCTTAACACTATCAGACTTTTTTTTTTTTTTTTTTTTTTTTTTTTTTTTTACAATAAAGAACAAAAATTTAAATAAATTAATAAAAGTATATATCTGTTTATTGTTAATTTCAGATAAATGATTATTATCTCCCTAATGTTTTTGCATGTGACTCTTAAAAAAAAAACAAAAAAAAACGTAAAACTTTTTTTTTTTTTTTTTTTTTTTAAGTTAAAAAAAAAGTTCAGAAAAAATGCACATATCAATGACGAAAACATTTTCAAACTTGACATTTATAAATAACATACTAAGTCTAGATAACCCTGTAAAAAGTCAGGATCAGTTTGTGACTGGATATTATGAGATTTTACTTCTAAATTGATTTAAAAAAAAAAAAAAAAAAATTCAATTTCAACAAATGTCACATCTTTAGGAAGGTCTAATGAATGCTAATCTACAGAAAATATTCCTCAAAGTATTTTTACCTAATTCTATGAGTGAACCAATCTATTTAAGTAGGTAACTTCTTTCTGCCTCGAACAGAATCATTTGCTAAGTCTCCACGCATTCTGGGTTACTGTTTTTTATGCCATTTGAAACCTGTTTTATTTTGTCCAAATCTTTATTACAACTACAAAGTCTGGTTGTTTTGGTCCCTATCAGATTATTTTTACTTCATTATATTTTTTGCTTAATACTATTAGGCTTGTCCCAGGTAACGCTAAAAAAGTGGTATACCTTGGAGAAAAAAGGTCCCCAAATTGATAAAAAAAAAAATTGTAACGTGTAAATGTTTATGTTAAAATTAAAGAGGGAAGACCAAGGTATTTTTTATTTATTTAAAAAATTTTTTTTTCATTTGCAGCATATTTTAAATTTAGGTTGAAAATTTTTTTTTTTTTTTTAGGTTAAATATATTAATTATATAAGTAATATTAACATTACTTGTTTTTCACTGTTTTCAGTTGAAAAAAACACATTGATTTGGAAAATCTTGCAAAAATCAAGTACTTGTTGGATTTTAATGAAACTTTCAGAACTTATTCACAAATGAATGAAATTATTTAAAATATTTGTACGGTGATGTTTAATTTCCAATCATTTTTTTTTTACTAGTTACCTTGGCATTTGTTTGAGTTACATTTTAACATGCTCTACTTTAGGTATAAACATTACTCAATAGAATAGGTGGAGAAATGGGGTATTTAAAATCATGTTCTCAGAGTGAAGGATTGAAATGTAATCCAATGTAAATGGTTTTCTACTGTTGGCTTGTAAAATCCTAGCTAGCTGGTAAGGTGGGTGGCTTTGATTATATTACAGTTATTCTCAACGTCAATAATAAAATGGAGGTGGGGGGGGAAAGCATTCGATAGAAATCTTGGAAAATTTGATGCTTGTAAGACAGATTGAAGGCAAGAGGGATAGAGGGAAACTTACTTTTGCGAGCTTGAATAAATGGATGGCAGAACAGGGTTTAGGAGAGATTACAAAAAAAAAAAAAAAAAAAAAACTTATTGAGCTACAAAGAACAGGACATAGTGGAGAGTCATGATCACCAACGTTCTGAAGGAACATGACAGTTCAATACACTAAAAAAAAAAAAAAAAAAAAAAAAAAAAAATTACCAACTAGTTTTTTTTGGAAAAAAAATATTACCAGTGATACATTTTGAAGAAAAAAAATATTACCAGAAATAGATTTTTGAAGGAAAAAAATATTGTCAGCAATAAAAATTGTCAGCATTAAGGCGTTGGTTAGATCCAGTGACAGGACCCAAAGAGTGTGAGTTCAATACCCGGTTAAGGCAGTGGAGAACTTTCAGAGGGAAATTAACAGGAGATAAATGATAACTAACATCCATTAAACATGGCACGTGGAACTAGAACAGTCTACCCCAGTGAGCGAAATAAAGGGTTCAGTTCGACATTCCAACCACCTGAAGAAGGCCGGAGCGTACAACAGCCGAAAAGTTGTAATAAATATGGCAACAAAGATGAGGACAATAGTCCGAATAATGTAAATAATGAATCAATTGAGGTGTTGATATACCACAAAACAAAAACGAAATGACACAGTTATAGCTATAAAAATAATAATCTTTATTTTATTTTTTAAATCATTTCACCCCAAACAAGGCAATAAAGCCACTGGGATGCATGGGGTTATAGGGAGTGAGAAGACTTAAGTGAGGAAATGACAGGTTTCAGAAAGACAGAAGATGGTGATTAATGTTACATTTAAATTTTTGAAGTTTGTAGGTGACAGGGAAGGAAGAAATCAGAAGGGAGTGAGAAGTGCAAGAAAAGAAAGAAAGAATTGGTGTGTGTGACAAAAGCTGCAGGAATTTTATCATTTACAAAATTTGTTTTCATTGTATAAAAACAACTTGCTCATGAAAACCACAAAAATAGCATGAAAAAAAAACAAAAAAAAAATATTGTAATTTGCATTGTATTTTGAAAAAGAGACGATGAAGGAAGGATCATTTTTGTATAAATATTTCTAGAATTCTTCAGTTTTTTAAACACCTCAATGCAGAATATTACAATATTATAGCAAAATATAAACTGGCAATAAATAGTATAAATGTATGCCTGTCATTGTCATAATGACATGAAAATAAGTTTTTTTTTTTATTCTGCTATTGAAAGAAATTGTAAAAGTGCAGCTCATTGTATTTAAAATGCCTTCTCTTGAGAGAAAAGCAAAAAAAACATACATTGTTGAGACCAGACCGGGATTCATCTTGTACAAAGCAAGGTGGGTGCTGCCTGACACAGGGTTTGTTATAAAGATTCCAGGCAAAGTTTTATAAGGCTGGATACTCTTCCTTTACACTCAAACAAAAAGAGAAAAACTGATAGAGTGCAGCAAGGTTGAATGACAATCATGTGTCGAGAAATTGTCTAATACTGAAAACAAACAATAAAACTTACCAGCAGTTGATGTTTTTTTTTTTTTTTTTTTTAATTCTGTTATCTTCATTCAAGTCAGAATTAACTTCTATGTAAATAAATTCCTTTAAATTCATTTCTAAAGTCAAATCAACATATCAATTTGGCTTCATTATAATGTAAAAATATCTTAAAATATCCAATTTTTTGTTTGTTTTAGTAACAGATCGTGACAGTTATTAGTGATCTGATTAAATATATACTTCACAATACTTAAAAAATGTTCAGCATTATTATTGTTTAGGAAATAAGCATTATAACATCACAAATAGCTATATTATGGAAAAAGGAATTTTTGACAATATGCACAATTTTTTTTGTATTTATGGTTATTTTTTTACCTTTCCTCAAAATAACATTCTTGTACATGTTATAAATAATAATATACATTAATTACTAATTTTTTTTAATTAATAACTATTTTTGCTCAATTGTTGACATCTGATCTGTTTAAATTTTGGAATGATGCAATAATAAAAAACTTAAATTTCATCTCTCTGATAGATATTGCGATCTGTAAATTTTTACCCAATACAAGGCCCAAGAGCCACTCAGAGCTTACTGAGTAGGGTTGTTGTATGGAAGTAAGTGCTAATTATGAGGATGTGTAGGATCGATACCATTTCTCCTTAGATTGAAGAGAGTTAGGGTTAGAAACAATGATCCAGATCTACCCAATAGCGTTTATCCACTGTGCCACTTGAGGACATCTGTGTATGAATTTCTGGGTATTATAAACCTAATGTCTTCAGCAACCATTTTTACCAGTGCTCATATAGCAATTTTTTTTGCTGTTATCATTGCATGTTTTTACCGGAGCTCATATTGCAACTGGTTGCTGAAGACAGGTTTATAATACCCAGAAATTCATACTAAAGGACACATGGCACAGTGGATAAAGACGTTGGTTAGATCCAGTGACAGGACCCAAAAGAGTGTGAGTTCAATACCTGGTTAAGGCAATGGAGAACTTTCAGATGGAAATTAACAGGAGATAACTGATAACTGACATTCATTAGAAATGGCACGTGGAACTAGAACAGTCTACTCCAGTGAGCAAAATAAAGGGTTAAGTTCGACATTCCAACCACCTGAAGAAGGCCGGAGCGTAAAACGGCCGAAACGTTGTAATAAATATGGCGACAAAGATGAGGACAATAGTCCGAATAATGTAAATAATGTTGGGTAGACGGATCCCAACAAGAGAAAGGTAAATTTTTATACAATAATAAAATATCAAATTATTAATCTGCAAAATTGCAACTTTTAGACATCTATAGTTAATAAGTTATTATAAAGTTAATACTCTTCAATTAACACACAAATAGAATTTAATATATTGTTGTTAAATATTTGCACTGATCTTTGTGTCTACTACTCTGTGATTTTAGTAAAAATAGGATACAACATATCAAGTAGTCAGTCAAAGAAAAAATTTCCTTGGCTAGTCTGCTTTCGGAAACACGAAATATTTGTCTTCCAAAAAAGAACTTGTAAAATCATATCAACAATTTGTAAATATATTTCTATTGCACTTTATCTGCTTTCTTTTTATTTATAAACGGGTTAGATTAACAAGGCCAATTGCTCACCCTTCAACCTTCAACACTAGTTCATTAAAATATTGGCAAACATGGACTTTTGTGCTCGCACAAAAACAAAAAAAAACAAAACAAAAAAAACAAACAAACAAAAAACGGAGTGTCAAAAGGTGAGTTTTTCCCATGACTCCGTTTTTATTTTAACTATTCCTCGGCAATGTTTATTGTTTTAAAGCAATGATTAGAATTTTAATAAAACCTAAAAGTGAATTTATGCATTTTCTTTGTTTTTGAGAATTGACAACAAAAATATTATTTATTTGTTAGATTGTTTATTTACAAGAATAATTTTATATTTACATTTTAAAAACTAATACAATTGTATTAATCATTAATGCCATATTTATCCTTTGACAATTTATAAAGAAATAAATATGAACATTTTTTATCCATAAATTTATAGACATTTTTACAAAATTATTAAAACACGTGAATCAAGTATAAGTAAATAATAAATTCTTATTTACCATTTTATAAAATTTGAATTAATTGGCAATTAGCCGATCTTTTTCAAACCATTCAAATAACAGTGTTACTGTTGATTATATATTTGTTGTCAATTCCTAAGCACATAAAATATATATATTTACTTTTATCATATGCTTAGATTTTATTAAAATTCTAATCATCACTTTTTAAAACAATAAACATTGACGAGAAGTAGTTAAAATAAAAACGGTGTTACGGGAAAACCGTCCTTTGACACTTCGTTTTTTTGCGGGCACGAAAGTTCATGTTTAGCAAAATATTACTCTGATGTGTATTAATTAAATGAAAATCTTATTGTCAATGTTAACTCATCGTAATATCCATCGTAAAATCCAGTATTCATTATTATAAAAATCATAATAAAAATCCGTTAATAATTATAGGTTTGTATCTATATCCCATTATGATGCGTTAATAATATTTATTTCATTGGTATAAAAATCAAATATTATTTATTTTATTAAGATAAAATAAATAATATTTTCATTTATTTAGTATAACTGAAAATATTACTTATTTTCTCTATAATGTTTATCAAACCTACAAGCCGAAGTTATGAGTATTTCAGCCGAAATGTTGTTTTGCGATAAATCAAACGACATTGAATGATCAACAATTATCAAGATTTTATACAAGTCGTCGTTTCTTACAGAATATGGATCAAGATTGCTCAAGGGACTACGCATGAGAAGTTTCAATGAGAACGATAACGAATATTTAAAAAAAAAAAAAAAAAAAAAAAAGAAAATTAATGATGAAAGAAAACAAGATTCGTTGAAGACTTCATGGAGAAGTAGTGGTATTATTATTTTAAGGAAAGGATATTTCAAAATGGCGGACAATCTCACTCGATTGGAATACAGCAACATCGTATGCGAAATGGGTTTATGACCCGAGGAATGACAGGAAATTGATTTTTGTTTTGCCAGCTAAGAAATAATAGTTGAGAGAGAGAAAAAAAAAAAAGAAAAAAAAAAGAAAAAAAAAAAAGGGCCTGGGCCCTGAAACAATGTCTATTAAGCAATGATTGAAATTTTGAGTTTGGTAGTTGTCCCTCTGGTGACCGGAAAAATTCAGGGGAAAGAACCATATTTTCATAATTTTGGTTAAAAAAAAAAGAAAAGAAAAGAAAAAAACATAGCATTGAATTAGACTAAGAAGCCATATTTAAAATAAATAAAGCATGTATAAAAATACAATACAATATTGCGTATTTGAGCAGCAAAAATCGCTCACATCCAAAGATCATTTGAACTGTTCTTACATAAGATGTTAAAAATCTCTTGTACGCAAACAAGAAAAATATAAACTTTGTCAGTTATCTTCAATAAAATCTATCTATCTATATATATATATATATATATATATATATATATATATATATATAGTTGTATATTTAGGCAGCAATCCTTCCTTTATGCATGTTTCATTAAAAACGACAGACAAGGTATTACGGTTAAGCTTTTTATTTAATTTTTCTTGTGTTCGAACAAGGGCTTTCTTTTCTGGATAAAGGGTGTGTAAGAACTGTCCAAATGTTTTATATTTCCGAGCGCTTTCGGCTATACCTTTAGCCATTATTACGGATGATTTGATTTTTCAGCTTTATTGAGTGTGTGCGTTCTGTGTATGTATTAGTGTGTGCTAGGAATGTTTTTAATTTCCGAATACGGTTAGCACATTGTGGCTTTGTTCGTAGTTAATATTGTTAAGAGTTGTTTTTTTTTCTTTTTTATTATTAAAGCTTCCGTTATTTTTAGTCTTTTTTTTGCAGGTGGATGCAGTTAATATATTTGTGCTTTCTACTAGTATGTTTCTAATGGAGTCTGGTAAATTTGTGTGTGTGTTTAAATGGGTTCTAACGGAGCTGTGATCAGATAGGTGTAACGTAAGACGTCTGGATAAGCATGTGGTTGTGTAACCGATGTAATTATGATTAACAATATTAACTACGAACAAGGCCACAATGTGCTAACCGTATTTGGAAATTAAAAACATCCCAACCACACACTAAGACATAGACAGAACGCACACACTCAATTAAGCTGAAAAATCGAATCATCCTTGATAATGGCTAAAGGTATAGCCGAAAGCGCTCGGAAATATAAAACATTTGAACAGTTCTTACACACCCTTTGTCCAGAAAAGAAAGCTCGTGTTCGAACACAAGAAAAATTAAATAAAAAGCTTAACCGTAATACCTTGTCTGTCGTTTTTAATGAAACATGCTTTTATATATATATATATATATATGAAGAAATATTGTTTTAAGGTGTGCTATATTTATGGGGTAAAGTGCTCAATATCAGAGATAGAGCGTATGTAAATATAAAAGTGAACATTGAAGTTAACACTCAGAGGCGACAGACTGTTTCATGCTAGACGTAATTGGGTAGTTTATTGTTTCCATCTGCCCCCCTCTCTTACCTTCAATATGTTCTCTGAATGTTATATACGCCAAGCCTTCGTTCATCATTATGCGTCCTAGAAATTTTAAATCTTAGAGATTCTAAATATTAGGTTGGTGCAAAAATAATTTCGCTTTCTAACATACGTTACTATGTGAGAAAACGAAATTATTTTTGCACCAACCTAATATAAGCGTCTTTTTTTGTTGGGGAGATTAAAAAGAATACTGATACTTATATTAAGAAAATTCCAGGGTCCCTTGTGGTGATACAGAAAAAAAAAAAGAAGACAAGATCAAAATTTCATCATCTCAAACTATCACGGTTTTCTGATTATAATTTTCTCATGAATCTTAATTCTTAAGTTAATGATTGAATAATCTCACGGCGAACTCTACGACAATAACATAAATTTCCCTATAGCATCGTTAAATATTTGAGCTTAACAAAAATATTACGATAACAATTATAAATATGAATTGCTGGTCGTTATTTTAAAAAATAAGAGGGTACAAATGAAAAGGTTCTAAATTGACAACTTTTCCATTTCATTGAAACAGACGTTAAACACTTCTGTCTTTCCTTCTTTCTGTTTTTATTTCTTTCATTTTCTCACTGAAACTAAGTAGCGCCTCTGACATGTCTTCCAATTTCTACGTTATCAAAACGGAATAGCCCATTACTTATGAGGTATTGGCAAGAGACGTTAAGCACTTCTATCTTCCATTCTTTCTTTCTTTCTTTCTTTTTTTCTTTCTCTCGGGGAAACCAAGTAGCATCTCTGATATATCTTTTCCGTCTTTCCATGCGATCAAAACGAAATAGTCCATTATTTATGACGTATTGGCAGGGCGTGACGGTCGTGCTAACTAAGGGCGGAACACGCAGAATTATAATAAGATAATAACTTAGCAAATTCTGAAGACCGTCTTTACCATTACTCCACCAGTTTAGGAAAGTATTTTATGGTTAAATATTTAAATATTTTTATGGTTTTATGGCTGAATTTTTTAATCTTTAACCTAAAATTTATTTGAGCAAGTTTCGACACTCAATCCGTATTGTGCATTAGGAAGAAAAGAAATTAATGCAAACATTTATGACAGAATCGGACGATTATAAAATACAATTTTAAACATTACTTTAAGGAAAATCTATGACAATGTGGAAAAACTGTGTGACGCGTTTCGGACTAAGATGATTACACATACGCATGAAGGAGAGGGGACACTGAGAATTTTAATTTAATTTTAATTTAAAGATTTTTTTAGATCTGTATTTTGGGTATGTAGTCTAGCTGTTCCATCACTTTTGTCATAAAGTCTCGCAAATGGTGATAATAGAAGATTTGCCAAGAAAGGAGAAACTTTGTAAGAATCTGGATGCGAATTTATTATGGATGATCTAACGATTAAAACATTTTCTATACAATTTCGTCTCTTTTAATTAAACTAGCTTTTATTTTAATCAAAATTATGGCCAGACTCATTACTTTGAGCAACTAATGCCATTTCCCCCCAAATTGCTTCCGTCCTGGGTATGACGATAAACTACGTCCAGCAGCAAGGCCTCTAATCAGGAGGTTTTGAGGAGAGTGAAACCACCTCTTAATAGCTGGTGTTCCCAGGTCCACCCGGGGTGGTAGCACCTGTTAGGGCCCCAGCTATGGGCAAATAGTTAACACCCAAACTTGTGTAAAAATATGTTGTAATACCAAGAAATACTTTGTAATAAAAAATTATTACGAGCAATAATTTTTGAAGGAAAAATTATTATCAGCAATACAAACAGCTATACATTCTTTGAAAAGAAAATATGACCAGCTATAGATTTCTTCAAGGAAAAATATTCCCAGAAATAGATTTTTGAAGAAAAATATATTACCAGCAATAAAAATTTTGTCGGCATTAAATAACCCATTGAGGTGTTGATATGCCGTAAAACAAACCAAACAAACCAAACCAAAATTAATTAAAAAAATCAATTCGGGATCTCAGCAGATTTTGCTAGAATCTGAAATTTCCCTCGGCTTATTTAGTAAATTGTAGAGGTAATGAACCTAAAAATTAGAAAGGAGTTGCTACAGAACCATTCTCTGGTACAGCGCGGGATATCATCAGACAAGGAACATTGGAATACCTTATATCCACCATCAAGAAGAGAATGTGGAAATGGTATGGGTACCTCATAAGAGCCAACAATCTTTCCACTGTCCTCCTACAAGGTACCACCTTAGGCAAAAGAAGAGGCGGAGAGAGGTAAAAAGTTGGCTGATAACTTCACAGAGTAGTTTGAAAGATGATTCACAGAGATTCAGGCATTGGCATGCAAACGAGGAGGGAGCTGGTCTGTAGCTTAACTGCGCAGGAACCCCACAACCACACTGGATCATGGGGATGGTGCTGATGATGACGATGGATCTTCGCAAAAGGAAACGAACGCCGCCAAGTAACGCATTTTGTTCCATCAAAATATCATTAAAGAATCTGTATAAATAAACGATTCCAGCAATTATAAAAACCGAGAAAAGGTGAGAAAAAGTGAATAATACTTAACTAAAGGTTTGTAGCTGGCAGTTAATCTCCCAGTCAGCACTCCATCATTGCACTAAAGGAGATAGGAGTAGGGACATATCCCAATGTCTACGGTATAAGGTGTTAAAACTCAGCAAGTAACCTTACATATATAAGTAATTCACATTAAAAAGGCCATGCACCACTTGTATCCTCATTAGATGACAAACAATACAATATATATATATATATATATATATATATATATATGGAGAAATATAGTTTTAAGGTGTGCTATATTTATGGGATAAAGTGCTCAATATCAGAGATAGAGCGTATGTAAATATAAATATAAAAGTGAACAATGAAGTCAACACTCAGAGGCGACAGGCTGTTTCATGCTGGACGCAATCGTCAGGCCGCGAATGCTGGATTTTTCCTCGGCTATTTATATATGTGGGTCAGTGGTGCATTGTGGGTAATCAATTCCGGCGGTTATTTTTGCGGGAGTGGCTTGTTTGTTTGACTTCAATGTCCCCCCCATATATATATATATTAGGGTTACGATTATTTTGTAACCCTATGCTTCTCTGTCATAAGTCGATGAACTTTTGTTTAAAAGTAATGAAAAAGGCATTAATTTGCTTCAGTTCTTGAAAAAGTTCACTCCAAACTGAAAATTGCAATTTGAAATGGTATGGATACATCATTAGAGCCAACTCTCTATTGTCATCGTACAAGGTACCACCCTAGACAAAAGAAGAAAAGTCGGACAGAGGGAAATAAGTGGAAGACAACTTTACTGAGTGGTTTGATTTACAGAGACCCAGGCTTTGGCACGCACCCGAGGTATATGGAGGGAGCTGGTCAGGTGTTTAGCTGCTCGGCACATTAGGACCACACCCGGTTATAAAACAGATGATGATGCTGCTGATTGGTAAATTAATGATAGTAGCAAACGACGAATAAAAAATTCAGACAAAGAGGTGATACTACCTAGTGGTAATTTTTAAGTAAATTCAACCTAAATCATGCTTCGTTGGTCGTGAAGAATGAAGAAATTTAATCGGCAGGGACGTGTTTCATTTTTTAAGAACTGAGTCATTAGAACAACAACAAAAAAAGTTCCAGATTAAAAGTTCAGAGAAAAATGATATCGACATATCATGGCACTGAACTAAATCTGCTAATAATAATGTAATGAATTATTGATTTTACAAATTACATAGAGATGCTTAGTCAAATGATCTTAAAGAATCTGGAAATCGTAAATTCCAGGCGTTTATAGTCAATATGGCTTCTTATGAAAGACAAAAATGTATTAAGCAATATTTTATTACACTATTTACATTGTTCGGATTATTGTCCTCATCTTTGTCGCCATATTTAATACAACATTTCGGCCGTTGTACGCCCTGGCCTTCTTCAGGTGGTTGGAATGTCGAACTGAACCCTTTATTTCGCTCACTGGGGTAGATTGTTCTTGTTCCACGTGCCATGTATTAATGGATGTCAGTTATCAGCTATCTTCCGTTAATTCCCCTCTGAAAGTTCTCCACTGCATCACCGGGTATTGAACTCACACTCTTTGGGTCCTGTCACTGGATCTAACCCACTGTGCCATGTGTCCTTGGAGAGGGGAATTAACAGGAGATAACTGATAACTGACATCCATTAAATATGGCACGTGGAACTAGAACAGTCTACCCCAGTGAGCGAAATAAAGGGTTCAGTTCGACATTCCAGCCACCTGAAGAAGGCCAGAGCGTACAACGGCTGAAACGTTGTAATAAATATGGCAACAAAGATGGGGACAACAGTCCGAATAATGTAAATAGTGTACTTAATACCTCATCTCAGAAATATAGACAGATACTGAATATTTTATTAGTACAATAATTATGTTAAACAGATAGTACAACAACCGTGTTAAGTAGAGAGTTAGTACAACAATTCCGTTAAGCAGACAGTACAATTTTTACATGGAATTTATTAAAACTAAATGTTTTAAAAATCGACTATCACCTTAATCGTAATTTAAACAAATTTCTACAATGTTTTCATCTGCCTATTCTAAATAGAAAAAAAAAAAAAAAAAAAAAGAAGAAAGAAAAAAAGGAAAAAGATCACTCGCAAGGAGGACACTTTTGGTCAGTTAGCTATTCCGGGGGACGGCAGTGGCTATAATTACTTCTGAGGGAGGACACACTGTCTCACTGTGACACATGAACGTGTAGACAGTTTGTACTGCCTGAGAACTCCAGCCAAAATCCCAATGATGATAACAAAATAACGGTTAAGAAATATTCTTTTCTTCAGACGCTCACAAACTGGAATCAATATATATATATATATATGTACCTAAATAAATAAAAAATAAGGCATATTTAAAAATAACATTTCTTCATCTTTTACGCGCCACACTCCTTGAAGATGTAAATAATCATGGCTTTCTTGCTTTTTTTTTTGCTGTTGCTCGAAGTAACTTTTGATCCTCTTTGAATTTGTTTTTGTTTTATGGCCCATTGAATACTACTGTGTATAATGCAGAAAGAAAACAAAGTTCATTTTCTTCAAAATTCCTTGCAGCGTATTAAATGTAGGTAGAAAACAAAAAACAAAACCAAAACAAAATTCGATAAGATAAGCGAGGGTAACAAAGCACTGCCCGGGGGCCCCAGTCAGGCTCCTCACGGTCGGGTTTAGTACACGCCGATCCTGCATACACTCATCAGTTTAACGTGAAAAATATTGTTGCCACTGCTTATAGTTTAACTAGGAGTAGTGGCAACAACATTTGAATACTTAACCTTCTGAACTGTGTGAAACAATCACGAGAGACAATAAATAACAACAACAACAAAAAAAAAAAAATAAAAAAAAAAAAACAGAACACAGGCATAAACCCCTTCAAAACTGTTTCCCGCCGAAAGGCTTATAAAACAATTTTCCCTTTTTACTGAGAATGAGGAGGCATGTTGGAGTATAGATAGTGGCTCGGATTGAGGAATCGGAGAGCCGAGTTCAAATTCCAGTCGAATCTATTACATTCCCTTACGTGAGAAAAAGTATGGGAAAAGTATGAATCCTCTTCTCCCCCACCTCAGCTATGGTTCTATAGTCTTAGATGGCAACTGGTCTACCGCAGAAAGAAATGGCAAACTACTACGGGGAAAAAAATCTGCCTCGTCAGTCATGTATCAAAAGATACATGATCGCCTATGCGTGTATCACGTATGGCACATAGCTGATTGAATAAATGTTGGTATTAAAAAACAAACTAAAAAATAAATAAATTAAATAGCCTTGTTTTTTTTTTTTAAAGCTACTATAAAACTTGGCGACTCAGACAGTTGAGATAATTGAGTTATGTCATTTAACCATCCACAAAGCATATTTCAGACGAATGTGGGTATAACGAGAGCTATGGAAGAAAGATTTATTCCTCCATTTTTAATTCCTCCATCATGGGCATTATATAATAACATCGTAATTCACGGACGGAACGGAATGGCTCAAAGGAAAAGTAAAACACACTTTGTTCTTAGAGACTTTTAGGCCACTAAGATATACACAAAATAACTATAGAACGCAAGAATAATATATCATATATCTACACAGCAAAGCAGAGTGTAAGAAGAACGAAAATATAGGGCCTTACGTATAATATGCAGATTCTTCTGTGTTTCTGGAGAAGCCGTGTTTAGGATTCCAGATTCAAGCGGGCGGGATTCGGCGAGGGGAAACGGAGAGTCTTGAGTTTTCCCAAATTGAGGACTGCAAGCCGGTGTTTCTTTCTATATTTCTGAAAGATATATTTCCGAAGGGAAACGGTAACATACCTTGTAAGCTGCAGCATTTTTTGGAGGAAGCTTGGTTTGGCCGCTGTAAAGAAACAGAAATTGACTGCCGCTCTTGTCACCATATCAAGTGACGGTCCATAAGCGGCCGTCACGTGACCAACGTGACCTATCTCTACCAAAGGGAGATATTCGACTTCTGCATCCCTACATAAGCATGGAAAGAAAAAAAAACACATTACATGATCTCAAATCTTGAATGAATGGGGAGAGAGAGAGAGACAGAAAGACAGAGAGAGAGAGAGAGAGAGAGAGAGAGAGAGAGATGGTTACTTCGTGTTTACAAACGAATAAGGACGTCCACACGCCATATAAAATCCTTTGAATAAACCAAAAAATTCTTCTAAAATCCTATCCATATATACGGTTGGCTGTCAAATGTTATACTGACTATCTTCTTTGTGACTGGCAATACGAACAGTGAATTTGTCGTAACGTAACGGTTAACGAACTTGCTAATATAGAAAATCTGTCTATATTTCTGAGATGAGGTATTATGTACATTATTTACATTATTCGGACTATTGTCCTCATCTTTGTCGCCATATTTATCACAACGTTTCGGCCGTTGTGCGCTCTGGTCTTCTTCAGGTAGTTGGGATGTCGAACTGAACCCTTTATTTCGCTCACTGGGTTAGACTGTTCTTGAGACACATGGCACAGTGGACAAAGGCGTTGGTTAGATCCAGTGACAGGACCCAAAAAGTGTGAGTTCAATACCCGGTTAAGGCAATGGAGAACTTTCAGAGGGGAATAAACAGGAGATAACTGATAACTGACATCCATTTAAACATGGCACGTGGAACTAGAACAGACTACCCCAGTGAGCGAAATAAAGGGTTCAGTTCGACATTCCAACCATCTTAAGAAGGCCGGAGCGTACAACGGCCGAAACGTTGTGATAAATATGGCGACAAAGATGAGGACAATAGTCCGAATAATGTAAATAATAGAAGAACTGTTTCTAATGTTGCGTCCGAACCTCACCCGTTACTCGACTACAGCAGTTATGTGACAGACTAAACTTAGCCGAGTAGTTAGAACGCTGGCGTTCCGACATTGAAACACAGGTTCGAATCTCACCATGGTCGATTTGTCAAGGAGGCGACTTATCGATAATAGACAATGCCAGCGTGCTGTGCCGTTAGAAAGTTCCTGAAAAGCCACACCACTTAAGACTCGTGAGTGAAACTGAACAGACCAAAGTCATCGTGACTGAGGGTTTAAGAGTACTGGCCGTGATCACACCAGATTATGTGCTCTCTACCAGAAAGTATAATTAAGATCTGCTAAGCATAGCAGGTGTGCTTTATGGGTGTTGAAGAAACATAAATGTGCCAGAGCAGGCTTCTGCAACAAGGATTTCCTAGTCAACATAACACATGAGCATACTCGGAAACAAGTAACCAGCCATTAGTATATGATATAAAAAAGACGCTTCACTCTATTAAATAGCAAATCAGTCTCGCAGACCACCGATCCTCACTGGGTCCCCCACAAGCTTACTAAATACCGACAAACAATATGAGTTATTATTTTTATCTAGCATATTGATCAATTTCTAGTCTTATAATTTACATTGTCCGAAATAATTCAGTTTCTTTCATCAGTTTGTGGGATTACCCCATCTATCTGCCAATGAACTTCTGATAACGACCGCTATTTGATAGCAGTATGTAAAGGAAAACGGTGTGAAGACCATTTTTTCTTGACCTCATAATAACGTAGAGAAATGACGTTTCTCTTCTGGGGGACTTTTCAGACCCCAGCGAACCTCATGTCGTACTGAACACAACATAGAAAGTACACAGCATACAAATACCCTGTGCTAACTTGACTATAAACAGACATATCTGAAAACACTATCAAACCAACATATATAAATTTTTTCTCAAATATGTCTCTCAACATCTTTCATAGAACTTTGGGGAGACCGTTCCATAAGTCCGTGAGAAAAAAAAAAATAGCTCGAGTGAAACTTACGTCTCAGCAGGAGAATACGAAGGCGATGATGGTAATTCGCTATCCCTGTCTGCACAAACATACACACATTAATTTACTTCCTTTTGTATTCTACTTAGTTTGCTAAGGCAATAAAATATGTTGTTAAATGTACGTAATTGTTTCTATACTCATTCTTATATTTTCATGTATGAGGAAAACACCAACATGTCCACTAGCAATTAATATTATTACACTATATTTTTCATTAAATATATCCGTTCAATTATTGGTTAAAATTCCAACATATTTTACATTTTTTATTTTCTCATTCAAAGGTCAATATACTGAAATAGAGAAACTATTATAATTATCTAATAGCAAAAGATTCACTCGCTTAAAAATGATTTTCATTGTGGGCAATAACGTTTGCTTGTGAGCACTATGAGTAGTAAATGTTCATGGGAGTTGTACGAGGTACGATAATTTTAATGGGGTGCTTGGAAAGAGAAAGAACCCATCTTAGTCATCTCTATTCTCTAAGGCCCAATATAGGCATTAGTATATCCTTGATGCAACCGATATAATATCAAGGCGAAATGAGGGATGAGAACAAAACAAAGAGAAGAGCTCCAAAAATTAAGTTAAATATAAAAACATGCAAACATTAGTATATAAATATAATTCCTATTAAACATACATTAAATATATAAGCAACAATTTGTCCCACATAGCGAAAGTTATGTACGTATAAAGAAGCAAGCAATGTGTGTGGAGAACAATTACAAAGAACGTCTTGTAACGTCTCCAGTAAAGACACGGTACAACTCGGTGGTGTGTTTCTAGGATGCATCGGACAGATATACAGGAACTGACTGTTGTCTTCAACTGGCTATCACGTGAACTTAAGGGCCCCTTTGGACATGAGTAAATTCTTCTTGCTAAAAGGGAAATAGTTGCCTTCAATCCCTACAATTTTAAAAGTGAAGTAAGTTTAACCCTTTGAATTGTGATTGGAGCACATCACAAGATATATATATATATATTATATATATATATATATTTTTAATCAATTCACTCCATCCAAGGTGGTAAGGCCACTAAGACGCAAAAGGCAACTGTAAATGAAAGAGAATGAGTCAACTTTAGAAGGAACCCGAAACCCAATCCTAAACAAGAAACACGGGGAAAAAACCTATACTCCAGTTCAAAAGAATGGGTAGAGGCGAACACATTTACTCCTATTGGCTTTGTCTAAAAATGTAAATTTTAGACGCATTTTAATTAGCTAATTGCAATAAAAATGGTTTTATAGGACAAAAACCTGAAAGTTGATGTCTAGCAAATTCCATGGTTTAATATCACTTCGTTATTTTCGCTACAGTTTAAATTCCAGTGAGTGGCACTGTTATAATGGAAGAAAACGTAAACATGTGACATTAACTCTGTTTCATTTTCTCCATTTACCAGTGCAATTTTAACATTGGGTGTGCTAATCTGTGCAAATATTCGAAAAGTGGTTTGCGGGTGAAAAGTTTAAAAACCACTGTATCAAAGCATGTTCAGACTTGAATTAATGTCAACCAGCAAGAAATCTTAAGTTTCATTAAACCAACAATCCTGTAGATGATGCCATGCTCGCCTGCATTGATGTAAAGTGTATTGCAGCCAAATTCAACAAGGTTCAGTCCGGAAGGTCCTCAGATTTCTTCTAAATTTTCACAATTTGTTTACATTCATCATAGGAATTGATCAGCATTATGCCTCATTTCAAAGGGATTTTGGCCTTCAGAACGGACCGTTGTTGAATCAGGCTGGAATGACCCTAAAATAATTTTGTTGAAAACAAAGAAATCTGATGTGGACTGTTCGGGAATTCCAAAATGCTTTCTTTTTAAATCCAAGCTAAGAAAATTCTTGTCTGTTTGAATTCAATATCATCAAATTTATAATAAACATTCATTAAAATGATGAACAACAATTTAAAGAAATTATTTTCTCAACATCAAGAACATGAAAAAACGATCGAGTTGAAGTTGTTTCTTACCTTATGTTGTGAACAGAGAAAAGCGGAAGAACTTTCAAATTGTTGTGAAAAAAACCTTTTCCAAGGGAGGACACACTGTCTCATGAGGGTTTACGTCTGACATGCAGAACAGAGTCACCTCCCTTGGCATCAGGCTATTTCCGTCCATCACACAGAAATGTCGTCTACGTTTGTCTTGCAATATTAACCAACTTTAGTGAGAAATTATGGGATGGTTAGAGAATTTTTCACGGATCACTCGGAATACAACAAATCAACTGACTTGGTTACGCCCAATAAAACACACACACACAGACACACGCACGTGCACGCAGAGAGGGGCTTTATTGTTGTAATGTACTGTAGTACAGCCGCTCCTCATTTGACGACTGAGTAACGTTCGAATGATTTGGTCTTTCAACGAGATATTGTAGCTGACCGCTATTTTGGGCATACTACACATGTAATGGCCTTGTGTCAATCAATTCGCACAACCTTTAATGTTAATGGCAGTTTTCTTTACGCCATTTGTAATATTACGAATAATTTATTTCTGAATGATTACAATGCAGTTGTTAGTGTATTGGACTGTCATCGTAATGAGAAATAAGTTCTATATCGTGTACGATATTTCGTTTTGCAATAAATACAGTACAAATAAATTTTTATCTATTTTTCAACTTATTTCTTCATTTTATTTATTTTGATTCTTCTTGGAGAAAGAGAATATTTCTCCGATCAAAGTTTTCATAAACCGTACAATACCAACTTGTTGGATTTTTTTCTTTTATAAGATTTTACATCTGGTCGTAAGATCTGAGAGTCGTTATACAAATAGATCGGTAAACGAGGTCTGAGTGTAAGCGAGAAAAGCAAACCTAAAAATGTAGGTCATCTGAAAAATCAACATGGCGTCGAACTTTTTAGAATATACGATAAAACCTGCATCAATAGATTTATGATCGTTGTGAACTTAACGGCTTACTCATAAACTTGATACATGTAACCGCACTCAATGATTTTTGGACTATCCTCATTTTTTTTACCATCACAATATTTCAGTTTGTATATAGTCCTCAAAGCAACTAAAATTATCGAGAAAAATGTCTGACTGTAAATATAATCACAACTTCATATTTTAAGATGAACTGTGTTCGTATTACACATTGGAAGTCTTACTGTATTTGGAAGTTATAAAATACAATAAAAAATTAAACTGAATTGCTTTAAGTACAATTATAAAGTTTTGCTTATTTTAACCCGTGCACGTCCAATCTTCTTTCATACCAAATAAATACGATATTGTATTACAGAAGTTAATCATTCTCAAGGAAATAGCTTCTCTTTGACAAACGTCACCTGCAAATAGGATTAAAGAAAGTAGTAATTCGCTGTAAGCAAGAATTCTTTTCAAGAAACAAAAGAAGTTATTTAGCCGACCAAGCCTTTCACTGAGGAGTATCTTATATGTTACTGAGATTTTCTCCCCGATGAAAGAAAATACGACACAAGGTCAAGTTTAATGTAAAGCCTTACACAGGAAACGCAATTTATTTGCCTTGACACGCAGGTAAGTACGACACAAGGGCAAGTTTAATGTAGAGCCTTACAAAAGCCCGTATTTCTTTATTTCATCAAAAGAGCTAAACGAAACAAAATCGGTTTTTTAAAGAAAGCAGTATTTATCTTTTGACTCAAACAGTAAAGTAGGTCGGATTACCGCATCCGCTGACGATAATCACAGGCGGCGCGAGATTTAAAAGTCTCTTCCTCTATTTTCTTTTGACTTGCGAAGCGACACGTTACATTTATTCTGTTCCTATAGACACGAGCCTATGTAAGTACTTCAGAAAGTTGCTTTGAACTCTTCATTTCTTCTTTGTCCTTCTGTAACATATCTTAAAACATTTATTAATTGTTGTTTTATCTGGTCCCAAATTAGAGCCTGTGTTAATGTAAACAAAATAGACCAAACCCGGATATAAGAGAAACCCGGATATAAGAGACTTCTTCGGTCCCGACAACTCTCTTATATCCGGGTTACACTTTATATATATATATATTTGACGACAACGTGACCACGCTTAAACGGAAAGCTGATCATTTAAAATTTTCAGTTATCTGTTTCGGATAAGTCTTATTTTTATGTCCATCGTCTTTGTCATGTTGAACTGATTATGTTAATTGTATTTTAATGAATATTGTCCTGAAGAAGGTTTATTAAACCGAAACGTCAGATGTTGACATTTCATTCATATTAAAACAACATAATTGCATTTAAGGATTTTTGTTTGTTTTTTCCAAATATTTTTCTTCATTCTGTCGGATTTATATCCATTTATATTTGCTTACTTATATATATATATATATTTGGTTGGATAGATGTGAGTTTGTGACCCTGGGTTTCACGCTTTTTATATATATATATATATATATATATATATATATATAGATATGTATGTATGTATGTACCTAAATAAATAAAAAAATAATTAAGGCATATTTAAAAATAACATTTCTTCATCTTTTACGCGCCACACTCCTTGAAGATGTTAATAATCATGGCTTTCTTACTTTTTTTGCTGTTGCTCGAAGTAACTTTTGACCCTCTTTGAATTTGTTTTTGTTTTATGCCCCATTGAATACTACTGTGTATAATGCAGAAAGAAAACAAAGTTCATTTTCTTCAAAATTCCGCTAAATTCAGAAATAAATATTATTATATATGTTATATATACTCAGGGCCAGTGCCAGAGTTTCGCATCCCCTCCCCGAATCTGTTATACGCTCCGCGATCTATGATACGTGGACCCCCCCACTCCACTATCTCAATTTTCATAAGGTAGTATTCATATAAAATGCATATTTTATTGAAACCTAATTATGTACATTAATGGGTCATATGCAATATAGGTGAACAATTCAACTAGAAAAACTGAAAATATTACGGACCTAACATGTGAGCAACGATGAAGTTTTAGAGAAAATAGAAACAAAAAGAACACTTATACTTAATATCAGAAAGAGAGAGTTTTAAATTTTTAGGGAACATAATGAGGAAAGGAGGCTTGAAAAATTTGATACTCATGGGACAGAAAGAAAGCAAGATGGAAAGAGGAAAACAACGCATAATCTACCTAACGAGCTGGAGTAAACAAAAGGGCGGAACAGTTTAGGAGAGATAATAAAAAGACTAAATTTATTAAGTGCTTGCAAAGATCAGGAAATTATGGAGAGCCATGATCATCAACGATCTGAAGGAACACGACACATCGAAGATTCAGATTGTCAGATTATTGCTTCTATTTCATCAACTTACTGTTTTCATTCAAATATTCATTTTTCTTTCTCTGCAATCTGAAATGCAATAATTTATTAGTTTTTCTCTTGCCATTCACCATCTTTCTGTGATTCGACATCAAGACAAATGTCAGATTGTACAATTCTTGTTCTCACAAAGGTTTGATATAGCTCCAAAAATTTATTTAGAGGCAATGAATATTTGATTAACAATCAAAAGTTGTTGTGTCGGAGTCAACTCCTCCTTAATTTCCTAAATGATCACTAGGGGTCGCTCTCCCTATACTATAAATACTGGGCGACTTCTTGTCTCGTTCTCTTTTTAACTTGCACTGGGGATTTTTTAACTTGTTGTTTTTATTCACCTCCCCCACAGACAACGATTTGTACTTACGGGGACTATTTAAGATTTTCAATGAGGTATTTTGGTGGATGTAGTAAGAAAGGTAAGTATGAATATGTTGTTTTGGTGGTTGGAATATTGTATTGTTTGATTGGGTCAGTGGTTGTGGCTAGCTAATTTTAAAAAATTAAGACAGATGATGACCTCCCTTTTTTTAGGCCTTGTGCCGCATTTTCTGTATTTTACAGAAATAAATATTCTTTTTCACTTTGCATTTCAGCGGACACATTTAAAAATGTGATCTCTCGTTTATGGGAAAACGTCATGAAACACACATACACGTACGTACGCACATTCACCAATATACAAACTCTTTACGTCCACACACAAACACAAATGTTAATGTTTATGTCCTTTTGTAAATCTTGCTGTTTAATGCATATATTTGTATATCGGTCTTGTTTGTTTTCCTTACATTTCCGCCATCTTCTTGTAGTTGGACCTTCTTCTAGCAGGAATAAACAACACGTGTTTCTAATTCAACAACACGCAAACCAAACAGGCCCTCTACAATTGTTTAGTAAAGTTTATTGTTATAAGGCTTAGAAAATTAAGCTAAGAAGTGACATTTTTTTTTACTTATAGTCATTAAACAGAAAACTAAGATCTGAATAAATAGAATGAAACAAAATAAAGCATCCAGTGAGATAGTGTACAGATAAAATGAATTGTAAAGCGGTTCAATAAAAACCGAAATTGTTCAGTTAGCTATTAGACTCCAGGCCCAAGATAGCCCCTAGACTTCAGACTATTAGCAATTAGACACTAGGCCCAAAGAGGGTTAAAATTTTGCAGCATTTACGAATTTGTTGATAAGTCGTTCACCGGTTAGTCAAGTAGTTAACCCACCTACATTATTTGGCATATTCTCTTGTACGCCTACTATAACGCCATAATTAGCAAACTAATATGACAGAGCACTTCGCTAATATATATATATATATATATATATATATATATATATATCACTGTATATAATACACAATAATTGTGGCAGAGGCTGGTCTTCGCTATCCTATTCCTAATTAATCGCGATCATGACCCATTCATTTAATACAATTGCTCTATTTACCACGAGAATTCATTCATCACCATTCAATCCTTCATATACCACAATACCACAGACTCACCAAGGGAACCTACAAAAACATCCCATGATATAATAATTTCAAATTTCTAAATACAAAAAGATATAAAAATGTCATGAAGTATGAAATGAGGGAGGAGGGATTGAGCCCCGAAAACAAACTAAAACAAAACAAATGTTAGTAAGACCCGCTCACCCCTCAAAATAATTAGAGTGGCTGCTGTATGAGCAATTCGCCAATATAGCGACGTCAATACTCACTTTTGTATAATATGTTGTAAAGACAATGCTGATTGGCTGACACACAGTCAAGACACAATCTTTAAAGACGATATTGATTGGTTAAGACAGTTGCCAGTGCATTTGAATATACTTGGAATAAAAACAATTGCTAACCGTCGCTGGAAGTGGCTATACGCTTTCCCTAGCCGCCTTGTGACAACCTACGTATAAGGCCAGCCTAATGGCCAAGATTGTTTCGTGCTCCATATCGGTGTTAGAAGTCGGCGCTCAACTACAAGTAATAGTCGAGATTTTAAGTGCTAAGCTTCTAGACAGGTAGGCTTTCGGCACTCGGAGTATTGGCGTGATATAATCTCAATTTTTTTCTCTAACTAGTTTACCTTATGCCGTACTAATTTTAACTTGGTATCATTAACCAGGTTCTATCTAAAGGTACTTCCGCGTTTTAAAATTTAAAAAAAAACTCCAACCTGATCTTATACAAACTTCTCTATGTGGAAACTTCCAAGAAAAATATACCCTCCCCCATATTTTCTCAACTACCCTGCTTATTCTAACCTCCTCGTTTATTTGATTTTTCTGGTACCACTTCTTAAACAGACTCAAAGATTCTTTTTGGGAAATAATTTTTGATTAGCATGACCATAGACTAAGTCACTTAGCTCTTCTTTACAAATCTCAAATTTCAAACTGCAGGCATTATTGATATCTGCATATTCTTTGAATAATTTTTTTTCTTTTAACTTTTGTAAGACATTTTTTCTTCACAAATACGGACACAAACATTCGAAGTCCATAATTATTTACCTTGAATTAAAAATAAATGGATACTGTATTTTTTATATCCGTTTGTTGTTATTTAAGAGCAAAAGTCTTTCGCCCTTCTCCGCCCCAAAAATGTCTGTTTTCGTACGCAAAACATTAAGGCCAATAACTCTGGAAAAGTCACAGATCATTTTGACATAGTATCATTATCACTATTTCTAAATAACAACGTTATATATTTTCGATTCTGACAAGTGTTCCGGCCTAAGGAACGTCTAAAGAACGCAAATCAACAAAAAAAAAAATATTTTCTTTCCCGATTTTTTTTTTTTTTTTTTTTTTATTGAAGTGGACCAGTCTAATTAGTTCCAAATTTCCAGCCACACCCGTATATTCCACCCCTCCTTTTATTTAAGACCCAAGATTATCCTGTTTTTTTAAATTCTGTCCCTTATGTGACAGTACGCCATATTCAGTTAGATTTGATTCATACATATATTATTTTTCTCCATGCGACTACTCCTATAGCAGTTCAAAGGTTATCGACGTGGAAAGTGAACTCTGCGAGCCGTGTTCAAATTCCAGTGGAGCCGGTTCCGCTTACTACCATAAGAATACTCTTAGGGAAGGTAGGAATCCATCTCGTCTCCGTCCGGGTATGGGTTAACTAGTAAGGTAAATCTATATTTTGTAGGTTTTGGATGACAACTCTCAGTTCAAAACCGTGAAGAAGGCAGCAGAATATAATCCCACCCCGTTTTTCCTAAGAAGTCGTAGCAATTGACAGATAATTAAAAAAAACAAAACAAAAGACAAAAAAAAAAAAAAAAAAACTGATGCTGTGGTGAGACCCACTCCTCGATGTCATGAAAGGATATGGCATTTAAATATATCCTACAAATAGCGACTTTATACATAATGTTGTGATGAGAATAAACATCGAAATACTAACACAAACTATCAAGCGATTCTTAATCAAATATTCATACCTGTAGGTACGTATCATCTTTTATACAAGAACAGTCTTCTTTTATCTAAATGAAATCAACATGACTTGTAAAATTTCAAAGATACAATTGACTGCACACCTATCTATGGCTTTATTGGGCAGTGTGTCCATTTTTACTACTTAAAAATGAAAAACAGGATTCGTGTCATGGTTCTCTTTCTAACTAACACTGTGTCTATTCAACAATAAAATTCAAGCAAAACATGATATTCACTGAGTAGTATCACATTCATGGAATATGAAAAAATTACGGAATTATTAGGTTGGTGCAAAAATAATGTCGTTTTCTCACATGTGAGAAAACGACATTATTTTTGTACCAACCTAATATAACTTGGCATTTCAGCACTGTTTATGGATAATGATGAGACCGACTAATCCAAGCAAAAACATTGGTGGTCGTGTACCTTAGGCAATGATTTTAGGAATTTTTTTTTTTTTAATATAGATATATTACATACTCGATTGTATTTCCTGCAAATAACGTTCAATATATATTATCTATAACAAAAACAAATACGAATATATTTGGTTTGTTTTCAGCTGCAAATGAAAAGATTACAGAAACGGAAATAAGAAAAAAGAAGTGAGGGAGTCGCAAGAAAAAGGAATGGCGTGATTGATTATGAAAACTAAATCGACAAGACAAAATGTTTTTTACTTATTTCCAAAACTAGAGAAAGCGAAATGTAGAAAATGCTTATTATACGAAGTGCTGCCCCCAAATTCAAGAATATTTGTTATCTATATATATATATATATATATGAAAGAACAGTAAGATATATAATCCGATGTTCTTATTGATATTTTTATAAAACAGTGCAGTGTAAATTTACAGAGCATAAATATTATAAATTAACTGGTTTAAAATATGTTTTTTTTTTCGCTACACAGTAATAACCATGTTATAAAAATGGAAGCTAAAAACTTTAAATTTAATTTTGTAATTAAATTAAAAAGATTAGTTCCATTACAAGCGAATATTGCAGTAACTTATTTTTTACAAGCGAATATTGCAGTAACTTATTTTTTAAATTTAGTGAGTTTTAAACGCGCACAAAAATTCATAATTCACTATTTCCAAGGATACAGAGAAATCCAATGATTTAGAGAAGGGGTGGTAGCGTGTTCATTTTTAACTATTGTTGTATCATATATATATATATAAACACACATATATATTCAACACCATCACTTGAGAAGACACCAGAAGTGTTGAAACAAAATGGCTATTTTTGTAGTGATTTTATAACATTTTTTATGTTATAATTTTCCAATAAATGATATATATATATATGGGAAATTGTATGACAAAGTGGAAAAATTTTACTTGTGACGCGTTTCATGACTTTATTGCATTAAATTTTGTTAAGTTGGTAGGACTGTACATGCGCACGACAGAGGGATGCTGGGAATTTTAGAATTTTTTTATTATCTAGCCGAATTTTTGGCATATTTTTTGATATCATAGTGTGGAATACCTACTTACAAAGGTGATGAAAAAAAAGTGCCACTAAATGGATTCGGCTAGATAACAAAAAAACAAAAAACAAAAAAATGCTAAAATTACCAGCAACCATCTGTCGTGTGCATGTGTAGTCTTAAAAACAACAAAATTTAGTCGGACGAACTCCTGAAGGACGAAACGCGTCACAAATAAACTTTTTTCACTTTGTCATACAATTACCCCCATACATTTCTTGATATATAAAAGATTACCAATTCAGTCGGGTTTCGATCCGAGCTAGAGGCAACCGGATGTCTAGCCACACTGATGAGCTGTGAAACAGCGAAACAGTCTGTCTGTGGATGACGCTATATATATATATTTTATTCAAACTTTATTTATAGTGGATAGCTGTATTTGAGTAGACACTCCGTTTTTGTAGACTGTGTTTATTTCGTCTATCGGCTTGTGGGTTCGAGCAAACTTAATTTGAACGATGTGTCCTTCGGCAGGATTCGAACATGCATTCGCAATTGCTGGCGAAACAACCGTCTGATCCCGTGTTCTTTGACCGCTCACTTACGGAAAGTTCCATTTGCCTTAAAGCACATTTACTTGTTCAGATTCTCTCGAAAGCCATATCTGGTCAGTTTCGTATACGAAAAGTAAAGATTGAAATTTCTAAAGAATTAAACCAGTAACGTTTATAGAAATAAGAAATAATTGATTGAATTATACATTTATATATAACGCTAAATACTACCCAAATGTTTGAAGTATACCCTATCAGAAGTATCTGTTATCTGTAGTTTAGGCATTTTGACTATATATATATATATATATACATATATATACATATATATATATATATACTCACAAAATGAAATTACTTCCAATGGGGTACCAATGTGACATACAGAATAGTGCTCAATGCCTAATGATAGAGCTTCATTTTTAACTTGAGCGTCCTGACAATCACACATAGGATTTGCATGAAGCAGAAGTCGCAGTTGCCCAATAGGTTAACACTATATCTTGGTTCATATATATATATATAAAATGGTGGGAAACAAATATTCGTACACATAGAAATTTTTAATTTATTGTATTTCTAACGAATCACCAAAAATGCTTTTCATTTAATTAACTGTACATAGATGCATAATAGCTAAATATACATAGAAAACAAAAAAAAAAAAAAAAAAAATTGATTTAATAGAAGTAAATCCTATTTAATCATTTTAATGTGTGAAAAATTATTTTTTCAGATTTATGTGCCTGAGGAAGAAAATGCCACCCGGTAGTTTGGATTTAATATTGAAATTAAACCTGAATACTGTTGACCAGTTTCGAAACGTAGTAATTTCTGTGTCGCGATGGAATCGTATTTTTTAAAAAATAATTATACTCTAGGCTCTACCTCTGTATCGAGGACCGTTTTTAAAAATAAAAACAAAAATACTAAATATTAGGTTGTTGCAAAAATAATATCGTTTTCTCACATATGTTACTATGTGAGAAAACGGCATTATTTTCGCACCAACCTAATAACTTCGGATCATCAATCTAATAGTTCTTTCCTATTACATCAACACACACACATAATATTTTATAAGATATTTATGGGTAAAAGTGCTCAATATGAGAGAGCGTATGTGAATATGTCACGCCAGATATTTTTCAGCACACATGTGTACCTTGTAGTTAAAAGCTTTTCACAAAATGAGGCCGCTTCTTCAGTGTCCAATGTTATATTAAGTTTAGTAGCAGTGACACTGATATTGTCATCCAATCACCAAGATCGACATTTAAGATCTTTCAGATTCCATTTACCTTAACCGAGGTCAGTGTCGAAATGAATTGTTCCCGAGGGAAATAAGAATTTTGATTGTTCTTTCTCATTCTTACTAAACGATACAGGGGAGTCATTTTTGTTTTGTTTTCCGTTTTAGAAACACTTGTTGCGATATAAACACAATACAGTGTTGTATATTGTGGAAAGACATCAGTGGGAAGTTAGCCCCGGGCTCAAGATTCTTAAGGTCGCAAAGTTAAAAAAAATTACAAAAATAAGGTAGTAATAAAAACTTTTCATTTACTTTTTCCCCATTATGGGTATTATTATATCTGTGATATAATAACAACGTACTTAATGGACGGAAGAGAATAGTTGAAAGGAAAATAAGTGACAAACATGCTTTGTTCTCAGAGAGTTTTATACCACTAATAAATATACAAAACTATATGTACATATTTACTTTACACGTGTCCTACGCAGAGAATAATATATCATATCAACAAAGCAAAACAGAGTTCACGGAAAAAGAAAAGATAGGGTCCTATGTATAATATGGAAATTCTTCTGTGTTTCTGGAGAAGCTATGTTTAAGACTTCAGATTCATGTGAGCGTATAGGCGAGGACATATTCCGCGAACAGGAAACGGTAGTTTTGTGTTTTCCCAAAATGAAGACTGCAAACCGAAATCTCTTTCTGTATGTGGGGGAAAAATATTCTCAAAAGGAAAAGGTATCACAGACTTGTAAGCTGCTGGGGGAGGCAGATTTAGCCTGTGCCAGCGCCGTAGGGGCTCGGTCTAAAAAAAAAGAAAAAGAAAAGGCAACCTCGCGGTTTGGCTACTGTAAACCGATTGAATGATTGGACACTCATCACTGTATGAAGTGATGTCACTAAGCGGCGGTCACGTGACCCATGTGGCTTATTACCACCAAAGGGAAATAATCACCTTCTGTACCCCTAAACTATCAATTGAGTGAGATTTCAATGTAGATTTCAATACTTCAATTGAGAGATTTCAATATTTTCAATTCAATGTAGATTTAAATACTATCGATTGAGTTAGATTTCAATACTATCATTTGAGAGGATATTCATTATAGATTTCAATACTGGAAATTGAGAGATTTCAATGTAGTTTTCAATACCGTTATTGAAACATTGCACAAATTTAAGCTGGGTGATTTTAAATATAATTATACCAACATTAAATGCAAATATATTCTTTAATTACACGTGCTTGGCGTGGTTTAAATGGTGGAAGGGAGTAATAATGGTTGGGGGGGGGGAAAGAAAATTAACTTTTCTGCTCCCAAAATACGTACATCATCAATCCAATGCGAACGAATATGATGATTGATTTGACCTTTGACTTTTTATTTTAAACATAAAAACGGTTGATATTCCCATGAAGTTATGTCTACGGATTTTCTTGTATTTCATTACCGAAATAGTAATATAATGATTTTTTCTATCCTAATGAACTCTCTTATATAATATATATATATATATATATATATATTGTGTATAATTTAAACGTTATATGGAGTGGTTTAGGGTAAATAGAGATCCTTATATTTTTAATAGTGTAAATTTGCGTCTCTCCCTCTCTCACACACACACATGTTGCAAATGAAAAAATACGTGAAAATTACGAGAATTTAATGTTTTTTCAGCTTAAAAAAAATTCTGACAATAAAGCGCTCAATAGATAACTGGAGGTATAATATTAAAAAAAAAAACAAAAAAAAAAAACAAGTGACTTATCTGTTTAGACTAAACCAGACAAAATAAATATTTTAGGTTTCTCTCTCTCTCTCACACACACACACACACACACACACATATATATATAGGGTGGACTCTCACATCGTACTCGACGTATGAGGGTCAGTAACTCCGTTTCTAGGAACTGACAGCCAGACACCAGCACATATTTTTTATAGTAGTGAAGGTTTCATGCAGGACCATCCACCCTTTTTGAAGGGCTGAATACAGAGACCTGGTTTACTACGTGCCACAAGGTCCCCAAACGACCCTCCGCAGGTTTTTAATTCAGAGTTTCCTTCTCCTAGACCAGTTGCCATCCACTGCTATAGAACCCAGGCTGTACTTATAATTACCCATAGCTGGAGGGAGAAGAAAACGATTCATACCTTTCCCAAGGGTATTAACACATAAGTGAATGTAATGGAATCGACTGGAATTCGAAATCGTCTCTCCGATCCCTCAGTCCAAGCCACTATATATATATATATATATATATATATATATATATATATATATATATATGCACACACACACAGACTCTGGAGACCATAGAGTTGAACTTATGCTAGTAATATATATATATATATATATATATATTGAGGTGCATGAGAAGTTCAAGTTGTATATTGACTGTTTGGTTGGCTGATTTTGTTTAGCGGCATATCAACGTCTATGCCGAAATCTAAATGTTCTGGGCACAACTTTATGGTCTCAACTGCAGATAAAATGTATTGTTAGTTATTTTGCTATAAAATGTATAGGTGGTCATTTTGCTTGAAAATTGTATTGTTGGTATTTTTTACTATAAAAACGTATTGATATATTTTTATAGTGTTTTGTTTTTATTTGGGAGGGTTCATTATTTGCCCATATCTGGCATCTTAGCTGGTGCTACCACCTCGGGTCAGGAAGGACCTGCAAACGACAGCAATTAAGAAGTAGTTTCACTCCTCTCAAAACTTACAATCTTCCGATTAGAGGCCTTGCTGTCTAGTTTATCGTTAAACGCAGGACTATATATTGACTGTTAACCTCCGAAGTTGCTTTTTATCGGATTCATTTTTTGGGTGAAAAAAGGTAAAAAATTGAGCGTCATGGATGTAACGTAAATTATTGCAAATATTATTTGCATTCTTTACACTCTGGCGATTGTCATCGTTTTTGTTATTACCGCAAGTGTCGAAACATTGTGACAGTAAAAATTAAATAGAACGTCTTTAGTCCAAATAAATAACTCCTCATTCCAGAAATTCAAACAGAATTTATCGCAAATATATTATTAAAACATTTTTTCTCAAAGAGAATGCGAAAAATGTTTAAAACGTAACATGTTTCTCGATTTTACATGTTCTTTTTTTTTTCCGTCTGTATATTTATTAAAGACAAGCTTAAAAACCGCACCTCGTGCGAACTTTTACACTAGCTCTTGCGAAGGGCTAATTGGACCACCGGCTACAGATCTCTGGACTAGCTTAGAAAACAGCAATGATAATTTTGAAACAATGACTTTGAATTCCTCAATTCACTCAATGAAACTTTAAAACCTCACTTTAACTGTAATTCGGGCTATAAGTCCAATTCCGACGAAAATCCGATTCGGGCCGAAAATTGAGTTCTTCAAATCACAAACTCTGCGGAATTTTAAAACCTCACGCCATGAAACTTCTCCCTTAAACTCCGATTCCTTGGCATTTTGAAAAAATAAAATTAATTTCCTCAATTCACCGAGATATTTTAAACAAAATGTTTTAAATTCAAATTCCAAATATTTCATTGAAAAAAAAAATCTAGTGTGACTAAAAACTTTAATTTGCTTATTTAAAAAATAACCTGCATAACTTACAATGTTTTGGCATGTGACTTTTTCTATATATTGATAAAATAGGATCTATTTAAAATTCAGTTTTCTTAATTTCATCGGTGGAAAAATTCTAACTTTTGAAAAGTTTTTCACTGGGCTCTTCAACCTTGGTTGTTAGCCAGTTTAGGAGAAAGACAACTTTGAATTCAAAAACCGTATGTAGCCGGGCGAATAAATACTATTTGCAGCTAATGAAAGGATCGTTCACAATGATCCTGACTCCGGTCGGCCTTGGTTGGTTTTGCATCTATGGACGCACAGATTGCTAACCCAATTTGATATATGGTAAAATCTATCACATCAAGACAAAAACAACCTTATTTAACAGGCAACAATAATTTATATGGTAAATAAATCGTTTCCAAGGGGGACATTCGACATTCGTTAACCGAGTAGCCAGTGTTACTTTCGGTTGAAATTTCTAAAGTCTTTTGCTTAAAACAATTTTTAAGAGAAATAGGTTTCTCAAATCCAGTAACTGCTAGTGCTTTTTTCCAGTAATGAAGGGGGTTTCCTTCCAAACCTTTTGTTTGAAGTATTGTGGAACGTCAACAACGGAAATCATATTTTGTCATTGACTTTTAACTGTAAGAAATTATCAGAAAATAGTTTCTTTTCTCGCACTTTTCGCTTATGGAGCTCTATAAATGTTCTCTTGTTACCTACGATATTCAAAAGTTTAAATGCAATATCAATCGCTATCTTGTCTCTCCACGAAACCTGCTCTTTTACTATATTTTCTCCTCGCTAACGTTTTCTCATTATCTTTCACTTTCAGTCCCCCCCCCGCTTCTCAGTGGCATTATCACCTTGCTTGGAGTGAGATGAATTAAAAATAAAAAAGAAGGTATTTTAACGGTCCACCACATCTACGCACATATATTATAAATTCTTTCATGTTTCCTCCTTATCTGAATTCCAAAATATTCGTGAAAATTGAACAATTTTTTCACTGATTCTCTTTCATGTCACTCAGCGTTTTCTCACTTATCTCTCAAAATTTTCTCTTTGAAAGCCTACTTCTACAAATAGTTAATGTCACTTCCATGCATAACGTTCTAAGGTTGGGCACTTCGACGTTGTGTAATAGTAGCGAGTTAGATCCTGACCAGGTGCCCCATACTTTCGGCAATGTGCCACATCTAAGCTACTCTTAGAAAATCATTTGCCCACCTCGACGTGGTGTAATGGCTAGCAAGCTTGTCTTGCTAAAATAATTACGACTGAGTAGCGAGTTTGATCCTTACGAGGTACCCCATACTTTCGGCCTTGTGCTACATATAAGCTATACTTACAAAAATCACCATAACGTTCCGAGGTTGATGGAAATAGACATCGAAATATTAACAAAATCAACCACGAATTCTACAAGTATATTACTATCATTTTTTTCTTCAACATAATGCAGGTCTTCTCTTTTGTAATTGGAATCAACACTGTAAAGTTTCAAAAGATGATTTCATTGGGCTTTGTTCATTTCTAGGAAAAATACAACATTAGGCTTCGTGCTTTAGGGTAAGCAATCTAACCAACAATTCAACAATAGAATACGAACAAATACGATTCCCCTGTGCTTGTGATAAGACAAAACTGTGTTGCTCAAGAAATCATAAATTTACATGATGATTGGAAGTGGCAATCCGTTGCATTCTGGGAACGATTAACAATAAAAATGTCTTGCATTAAAAACATAGATTTTTAATGTTTTTAC
Organism: Acanthosepion lycidas; assembly: GCA_963932145.1. Taxonomy (NCBI): domain Eukaryota; kingdom Metazoa; phylum Mollusca; class Cephalopoda; order Sepiida; family Sepiidae; genus Acanthosepion; species Acanthosepion lycidas. The sequence continues at coordinate 97,455,355 of OZ010596.1, forward strand.
TGATAACAATTTTATCTATCTGGGGCTTCTTTTTTTTCTAAAGGGTAAGTGATTTAGATTTTATTAATTTTAATCATGCGATCTCATGCTTGCGTTTTGTGTCTGGCGAACAAACAACGATAAGTTTGCGCAGTATGGAGAAATATTCCCTATGCGAAATCATGTTCGACATAGCATTAAAGCTATCACTTTAACCAGGTTTCAGTATTATTCAATTTCAAAGAAAACCTAGATGTAAATTATTTGTTGAATGACATCAACACTTTTTCTCTGAAATAACTGTAATGGCGACTTGGCTCTTTTTATTTTAACCAATCAAACATGAAACCTTTACTTTTTAAAAATGTATGTAACGATACCTTAGTCACAAAACAGTGGAAACTGCTTCGTAACTTCAGTTGAAAGGATCAACTAATTGGTTAACAAGTGATTGATGCTGCTCATTCCTTCAAATTATAAAATCAACTTAGATTTCTATAGACTAATCGAAAACCTGTCGTGCAAGCATTTTTTATTAAAGACTTTATTTTTAAGTAAGGGTGTACAACTGAAAAGATTTGAAATTGACAACTTTTTCCATTTCATTGAAACAGACGTTAAACAATTATTTCTTTCGTTCATTTTATCACTGAAACCAAGTAGCGTCTCTGATATGCCAGTTCCGTGTTTTTACGCGATCAAAACGGAATAACCTAGTAATTATGAGGTATTGGCAGGGCGTAACGGTTGTGCGAAGTAATTAAGAAAGAAATTGAAAGGGGAACGAACGAAGAGGAAAGAAGCGTTAAACAAAACAAAAAATAAAACAGTATCTAAAATTTATAAACGTTCTAAAATTAAATTTATATTAAATTAAAATATATGATCTTTTGAAATATTACCAAAGTTCCTACAATGTTAAATCTCGTATTATAACGCACTTTTCTCTGTCTTCGATTACATTGGAGGCGATGGCTAATAACTTCGTTCATTTTCTTTCCTGTTTTTATTATGCTAAACGCTAGCCGAATGTTCGTGAAATTCAGCCATGAATAAAAAAAAAAAAAAAGTGAAAAAGATTACTTACCTACAACGTAGTTTCCACCGTTTCCTTCGAAATACTCTTCTTCAGCATATACAAACAGGACTAAAAGATTAAAACTTATTGCGCATCTCCATCAGAGCCGGGGACCTTGGCGTGAGTTAATGGTTCACGTGATAAGTTGGGTTGACCATTACTACAGAGTAGCGAGTTCAGTGGGTGTTCCATGCAAAAAAAAAATTTAACATTAAATCACCGAACAAGGGTTGACATACTGAATCAATCAACCAATAACAGAACTCTGCGCTTCCATCTCAGAGTCGAGATTAATTTCCACTGTATTACTTTCCCGCGTCATATTCGTCTACTAGGCTACTTTTCATGATGTTTATTCACTTCGCTAAGGCTTCTAAATAAATCATAATGTCCCTTTTTCTACGATTTAAACTGTTTTTTTTTAAATCTCAGTGCTGTGCCTTATTTATACTCTCTTTTGCCTTCGATGTTCATTATCATCATTCAAGTTCAGGTAAAAGTCAGTTAATTTTCAAAGAAGTTAAATCTTACGCGAAAGTTGGCGCTATACAATGTAAGTTCTAGTAACAATATAGCCATATATGTTCAGAAAACCTATCACTATGTTATAAATGGACATATATAAAACGCAATATACCGGATGTAACAGCAAAATTGTCCATCCCACAAAATGTTTACTATTTGAAAAAACCTCTAAACTAATTGAGTTTTTTACAGGTTTTCAGATAAGACATTTAGCCATCTTGACACCATTTGTCTTAAGAATCACTGAAAAACCCTTTGAGTTATTCAGCTAGAAAGAGAGCAGGTTAAAATCGTTTTGTGTCAGCCCCAGTCTTCCCAATTAAGCAATGGTGAAAGGAAAAAGATCATTCAGGCCTTCAGTAATGGCGCCAACGTTCATACTCTGGCTTTCATCTTCAAAGTCCATTCAAGAACCATCAAGTGAATAAATTTTAAAAAGAGAGAAGAGTAGAGAGGAAAACTGGATCAGGAGGTTACAACAGGAAGAGGGACCATCATTTCAACTTAGAACTAAAGAGATCAATTAGAAAAGACGTTTGGCTCGTGAAAGAGGAGTTTCAGCTATGGCAGTCCAAAGAGCAGTGAAAAAAGACTTGAAAATAAAACCGTACGTGAAACCTCTGAGGCATCTTGTTACACCAGGACAGAATGTTAGAGGGCAAATATCATCTTGAATAAGTTGGAAAATGACCCTTTATATCAATTCTTATTCTCAGCCATGATTAATTAATGATGAACATGTCATTTTCGTTTATGATCTATTTTATCACGATTCTTCTGTTAAGCTTAGAGAGTAATTATACATTCTTATTGCTCAAAGTAGATTCCGATAGTGTTTTAAAAACATAGGAGAATTCCAGTAAGATATCTTTAATCGTTTCTAAGATACAACGGTAGAGTCTCAAAGTTTAATCTTAACAATTTTGCTGTTATACGATTTGGACAATTTTGCTGTTACATCCGGTATATCCATATATAAGCAATTTTAATCCGACATTTTTTCTTATTGCTATAAACATTATTTTAGTGGGTATGCGTGTTTGACTAAACATCCCTTTTTATTTATTTACACTGTTTCCATTGTTGGGACCGTTCTCATTTTTGTTGCCATATTCACGATGTTTCGGTCGTTGTACGCTCCGGCCTTCTTCAGATCATTGGAATTTTGAACTGAACCCTATATTTCGTCCACCTGAGTAGATTGTTCTAGTTCCGCGGGCCATGCCTCTTTCTGATGTCTCATTTACCGTTAACTCAATTCTCCAAGTTTTTATTCACCACGCAGTAGCCAGGTATTGTACTCTATGGGTCAAGTCACTGGATCCAGCCAACGCTCTTATCCACTGGGCTATGTGTCCTTGGGGAATCAGTGTATGAATTTTTGGAACTTCTAAACTTAATGTCTCAGTAATCATTTTTACCAGAGCTCATATTGCAATCTTTGTTGTTGTTGTTATTACTTTTCTTTAGCACTCTGTATTCATTTCTATGCTTGGCCAGTTTAGGAGATTTTTGGGCCTAGCATATATGCTGATCCCTTAAGTTTTCGTATTTTCCAGTGATGTTCTATCTGTTATTTCAACCTTATCCTACGGGGGTGGGGCGTAATCTCCCTTTTCCCTCCATATGTGGTCAGCTACGCCTGATTTTTCTATTTCTCCTCGTGTAGGGGCGATATTATTGCAGTCTTATCTTAAGGGTGCAGCCTGTTTCTCCTTTATATTTCTTACCACAGCTGCATCAGATAGCGTATACACAGTTCTTAGTCATGTTCTCTTCTATTAGGAGGGGGGTGTCTTACTCGGAAGAGGTGTCTGCAAAGTGTTGAACCACTTTTGAAGGTCGTACTGATGTTATATGGACCAGACGCGTCGACAATAAAAGTCACGTTTAATGTGTATGTAATGTACGTAATCTAGTCAAATATTTTTCTTTCGAAATATATATTTTTAGTGTCTAAATCTGTAAGAAAGTTACAGGAATATGTTGTTTAGTGAATTTAGCTTAGCTTTGTACAAGGTCGCAAATATGGGGGACCCACAGAAATAGCTGAACATTTCTCAACGTTGAGGCGGTGAAATTTAAAGCCTATAATGTTGCACACTATTCTCTTAATTTTCTGTAGTTTTCAATTTAGTTTTATGTCGCAGTTTTTATTTGCTGAGTTTAAACAAGAACGATTTAAAAAGAAATAATTCAGGTTCTTTTACAAAGAAGAAAAACAATACACTTGAGGCCCTAAATCTATTTTATCTCATTCAGTTAGCAATAAAATAAAACGTATTTTTTTTTCTTTACCATTACAGAAACTTACGTCAAATAGATTTTATGGATTCATTCCCCCTTTTTAATATCATATTATATATAAAAGGCTTTTATTTTCTTTGCTTTTACCTTGGGTACAAGCATTTTAAAGATATATCAAATTATGGGACAGTGTAACCCGGATATAAGAGAGTTGTCGGGACCGGAGAAGAAGTCTCTTATATCCGTGTTTCTTTTATATCCAGGTTTGGTCTATTTTGTTTAGGTAAGTATGGCTCTAATTTGGGACCAGATACAATCTCTCTTATATCCGGGTTTCACTGTATTATGGAAATAGAAAAAAATGTTAAGGGCATGTATCAGAAACATTTCGATTTGAATCAAGGTGATTTCTCATTGTCAGCGTAGCTGCCCGTCACCAAACATGCTCGTTTATTTAGACCCGTTTGCGTTTCTTCAACATCCACAGTGCTAACTTATGGTTTATACTGCAACTTGGCCGAGCGGATCTTAGTTACAGTTCAAGTATGTGCTTCGCTAGAGTCATATACGGTTTTAAATTCAGAATTGTCTTTCTCTTGTATTGGTTGTCAACGACAGCTAGAGAGTCTGGTTTGTTATTTAACTCATAGGAGGGAGATTCATACCAAGGAAAAATGAATGTAACGAACTTTACTAGAATACAAACTCTGCTCACCGATTTATTGTTCTAGGCCTCTAAACATTTAGTCATCCATTTTTTTTTTATTAACAGATATTAAATAAAGATCATGGAGTAGTATAAACTGGGGTTAACGTAGTGGTCAAAATTTTGGCACACGTACTGCAAAAAAAGAAAAATAGGAAAATCTACTAAAATAGTTTAAATTAAGGAAAACTGTAGATTTTCTTTTTAATTTCATTAAAATATTTTACAGTACGCAGGCCAACAAATGAAATAAATTCGTAAAATAATTTAAAATTATTAAACAATTATTGGGCATTTTCGCGAAATATAAGTGTTTTAGGCAAATTTATCAGGATTAAAAAAAATCGGGACTTTATTTGACAGTGATATATACAGGGTAGTGTGTAACTTCTCTCTCGAGTAGTATACATATTCTGATACTTATCTGGCACAGGGATCCGACCCTGTGCTGGTGGTATCACGGCTACGACTAGCTTAGACCAGCTATGACAAGCTTGGACCAGCGGCCCGAATGAAAACACTCGGGTTTCCACGTTAAAAACTGACCTTGTGCCACAACCTGACTCAGTGGTGGGGAGTCAAGTAAATATCACGGCTACGACTAGCTTGTACCGGTTTTGACCAGCTATGACAAGCCAAGACTAGCTATGACTAGCTTAGACCAGCTCTGACCAGCGGCCAGAGTGAAAACACTCGGGTCTCCACATAAAAACTGACCTTGTGTCACAATCTGACTTAGTGGGGGGTCAAGGAAATCTCCTTACCGGTCACGGGGATTCGTCCCTGCGATGGTAGTATCACAGCTTGGACAAGCTAAGACCAGCGGCCCGAATGAAGAAACTCGGGTCCCCACGTTAAAAACCGACCTTGTGTGACAACCTGACTCAGTGTGTAGGGGGGGGGGTGAATACTGTGAGAGATACAGAGTGATTGAAAAGCAACTCCCTATTTTATGTATGATGAACTCTTCTGTTTAACTATAATTTTTACAAGACGGGAGGGTCCATCATTTATAAAATAGGGAGTTACTTTTCAGTCACTCTGTAGATATAAATACGTTTTATCCCTTTGCTCCGGGTCTGTTATAAAAGTTATGCCCGGACAGTAAGTCAAGAGAGCTAATATATATTTGTAAACCAGAGTCGATTCTGCAAGTAAATAGGTAAGTCAATTTTTATCTGAATTTCTAAAATGAGGACTTATCGCTATTTACACTAGTTATGTTTGGACTATTGTCTTCATCTTTGAGGACAATAGTCCGACGACAAATAGTATAAATAAGGTAAGTCCGTTAGTATTTAATATTTAAAAAAAAACAAACCCTGAATTGCAATGAAGTTGGGTCTTATAAAAATCATACATAACGAAAGCTGGAGAGTTTCCAACTTATTTTTATTTTTTTTCTGCCAATGTAAAATAAATAATTCAGCTGTTCCGATCCCTAAACGGGGGAAAAAAAAAGAACATTCTTTGTGTTGAAAGGTAAAAGTTTTTGCTTGTCATTATTTGTGACATTTGGCTTTAGATGTCACAAGTAATAAAAACCTTTTAAAACATCTGTAGAAAGAAACAGACAAAATCTCTATTGTTTTACACCAACCGCCCAATCTTGTAAATTATTTCTTCTGTCAAAACCGAAGATCGACAATTACAAATATACTTTTTTTTTATTTTTTTTTTTTTTAAAGTCTTCCTCCATCTTAGACTAATGAACATGACAGAATTTCCAAATGTCTTACCTTTGCATTAAAAGCATCATTAAGATCGTTGTCAGCGTTGTTTTGGCGAATTTCTGTTTTGTCTGTTTTTCTGCTACACTAAAAATAATTCCATCAAACAATTAGGATTTTCAGTCTGAAAGCAAACATTTGACAAAATTAAACGTGAAATGTTACGAATTTTCGTGATTATTATTTTTTTTTCAATGGTTTTCTGCAAATAACTTATTTTTATATTTCATTAAATCAATAACACCCGAGGAAGTGAGAAGAGGACATTTCTGTTCTGTAGAAAAATAAAGGCCTCAGGATGCCTATGGTAAAAATAGCAATTTGAAATAGGAATTTACTGTTCAAATCTAGATCAAATAATTAAATTTTGTCACCCTCTACACATTCGTTGGTTTTATTTGAATAGAAGTTATGTTTCTATTAACGTAGCATAACTCGTTGTCCTCAAATTCCAGACGGTCTTTGGATTCGCTTCGTACTAATATCCTTGGGAAAGGCATGAAACTATTTCTCCTTCCCTCAGAGTGATATAGACTGGACTCTCTGGTCTCGGTTGGCAACCAGTCTGCGAGAAAGGCATTTCTGAATTAAAAATAGTGAAGAGGGCAGATAGAATGCGCACACTATTTTTACGCAAGAAATCCTGGCAATTAACAAAGAAAAGGAATCTATGGTTAACTATGATTATCTTCGTTGTAAAAGGACATATCTTAAAAATGTATTAATAACTGTATGTAATAGGCTATATATATATATATATAAGTTCGTGTGCACTTTAAAAAATTTATAACTTTATTTGTATTTGAGAAAGAAATAATCTGTAAAAAATGTTATAATGCGTGTTAGAGTTTCTAAATGAAGAATTTCCTAACAGATGGATCGGAAGGCGCGGACCATTTTATTGGCCTTCACGTTCGCCAGATTTGACTCCATTAGATTTTTTTATGGGGACATGTGAAAACAGTTGTGTATGCAACCAAACCTAGTTCATTAGAAGATTTGAAAGCTAAAATAACTAATGTGATTTCAGGCATTACTGTAAATCAGTTGGCAAATGTTTTCCGTGAACTCCAAAATCGTATTACCCTTTGTATTGCTAATGATGGAGGACATGTTGAAACTTAAATAAAATTTCAATAAAACCTCAAACAATGTAGATTTATTTCTTTCTAATCCTTTTTACAAATTATTTATATAGCAAATACAAATAAGTTATAATTTTTTCAAATGCACACGAACTTTATGGACACCCCGTGTGTGTGTGTGTGTGTGTGTGTGTGTATATATATATATATATATATATATATATATCTAAACTATACATTTTGGAAAATAAAACTTCGCCGAAATAGGTTGAAACATTCCAAGCTTTCATATGAAATCATGGAAACACGAACTTTTAGAAAAATGGTCACAATATAAAGTGGGGGAGAGAAGGCGTTATTTGGAATTAGGAGAATATGTGCTAATATCGTATACTCATTACATGAATGGTTATATTCAACGGGGATCGATCGATTCGTTTTCTACGGCTTATCAACCCTTTTCAGATTATTTAAAGTCAGAAAATGTTTTAGATTCTAAAAATTAATTTATTATTTTTTGAGACCATAATGATTTAGTGATACAAGTCTCAAAAATTTGACCCACGGATAGGGGAGGAGAAGTGGCGGATTCCTAGCTTTTCCAAGGGTATTTGTGCGTAAATGAATATAACGAATCCAAACGGAATTGGAACTCGGCTCTCCGATTAACAATTCCGAGCCATTAATTACACCACTCGCACATCCAAGCTTACAGCACCTGGTATTTTCAAGCGGTCACCTAAGTGCTGCCCAGGCTCGAAGTTGCTTAACTTTGGTGATCGTACGGGAATCGCAGTTTTAACGCGATGTGGCCGTAAGCCTACTGGTGGGGGTGGGGGGCGGTGGTCATGAAAAATGACTGAATTAGATGAAATAAAACAAAATATAAATACTATGAAAAGGTTATTTTAAAAACCACTTTCCTCGTTGTAAATGGGAAATACGTACCGTTTAAATGAAATTAGACGCTCAAAATTGTACAGCCTGTAAAATACGGTGTCTACGGGGCAAAAGTAAAATTAGCAATAATGAGCGTCTATTGAGAGAATTGGTTAAATCAAACTCGCTTGCAGGTTATAAAAATAATTAAGAAAATAAACAAAGCATCTTGAAGAAAGCGAAATGGTGAAAACAAATTGATTTCTAAAGTTGACATTCAACAATTAAATGTTTATGCGCTCATAGGCGTTTGTATGTGTATATAATATAATTACTTAGCGTATTGAGCACTTTATTTAGTTATTTTATTTACTCGTACCGGTTTTTTTTTTTCTTTGGACTCTGGACTTGGATGCTAGACGATTATTTTCGGCTAACGAACATGTTCGTTGTTCTTTCTATTTTTGTACCATTTTTTTCCCCTTTGGTAATGGTTTGATTATTTGCAAATCAAGGCACCGAAGGTTTTCCGGACGAGTATAATTTCTTATATTTATAAGATTATTACTTTGTGTGTGTGTGTGTGTGTATATATATATATATATATATATATATGGTAAAATATTGTTTTAAGGTATATTATATTTATAGGTAAAAGTACTCAATATCAGGGATAGAGCGCGTGTTGAACAAGTCGCATATCCTCATGTTTATAAAATGGTCCATGTGTTAATTTATGAAAGTAATAAAATTTTCTATAGGAAAAATTCTATTGATGTTGCTCAACAATTGTGATTTTTTTTTTTTTTTAAAGGCAGAAATCTAGAAATATTTAAACAACTAGCGGGGATACCCGGCGTTGTTTGGAAGATCTTTGAATAATAGTTTATTATTGACAATTTATTGATATTTTTCAGACATATAGGAAATAATTTATCTTTACAAAAAAAACAACCCCTCCCCCCAAAAAAATTTCATTGTTTTGTTACAAAATAACTAAATTTAGGAAAATACTACACTGCCAATACCACGTTCGTGGTGGTGGGGTGTCTTAGGGGGCTGAGCATCCTCATATTTTTATTCAAAAAGGCACTTTTATTTTTCGTTTTAAATATTAACATAAATACTCTGTTAATGTTGTTTTTAATCAAATCAAACTTAGATAAAAGTTCATTAACTTTTTTTCAGATTATTATTAATAAAAAAAGTAAAACTTAAATTAAGATATATTTAAAAAATTAATTTAATAATTTGTTATAACCAGTGGCAGTCTGGTCAGGATGTCGAGTTTTCCCGAAGGTAAGTGGGTCCCTGATGAAGTGAGTCCGTATATCAAATAAAAATGCAACAAAGAAACAGACAACTGTTTTAGTAGGAAAAAGAATATGAACTTATCTACGCACTATTAGTTACTTAAGTCCAATGGTAAGAGTGCATTTTCAAAACTAAATATAAAAGAAAAATTTGCTGTCTGAGAAGAATTTGAAATCATACATGTTGCTAGCCATTGAAAAATAATTGTTAGATGCAGCAGAAATTATTGGCAAATTTGCACAATCATCTAGTCAATACAAACGATTGCTCTTCATATAGTAGACTCTATGCAATGCTCTATTGTGCATTTAAACTATCTATTAATGTGCACATAATGCAATAAATTATTTAAAAATATCAACTTAAAATTTAAAAAGATAAATAAAAAAAATTCAATTATAACATTCTGTACTTACATTTGGTATCTACGGTCAATTCACTGGGATTATTAAGAAATACATTTTTTCCTACAAAAATTTTAATTGTACCTTTTTTTTTTTTTTTCCCATAGGCATTTTTGAAAAATTTTTTTTTCCTGCCGCCAGTATTTTTAGACCTCCGCCCTTCACTAGTTATAAATCCTGAAAACAATTGCATTAAATTATATTCAGATTTATATGCTTAACTGGATGTAAAAAAAAAAAAGTGATAAACTTTTCGTAATATGTATAATATATATAACTTTTTTTTTTTTTTTTTTTTAAACAATTTTCGTTCTCTTCAATCACATGGATAACTTTACAGTATTGTGTGAGTGTGTGTTATCGTGTACTTAAGAGTAAAGTGAGAAAGAGAAAATTGCCAAAGACATAACATGTTTTTCTCATAGCCGACAATCTAGTTATATATTTTTTTCTTACTTACCCTGTTCTACGGTTTGTTTGACACAATACAAATATAGTCACTCTCTTTAGGGACATTTAGAAAAAAAATGTGGCGTCCATAATAATTAACAGCTGAAATATAAATCGGGTAAAAACAAAAAAGGATTTACTTATCAAAAAAATGCCATCGGGATCTTTTTATTCTGACTTTCCCATTACGACAAATTAGACTCGTCATTGAATTGTCATCAGAGGACATATCAGAATCCATGATTCAATTCATAGTAGACACTTTTTTTCTCCTTTAGGCTTCCTTGTTCGGTAACAAATGTTTAGGAATATCTGTTCCTTCATCTTTTCGTCCATAACGCATATAGCAATAATCCGATCAATTTTGAGATGAGCTTCCGGAGTATATATATATATATATATATATATATATATATATCTGACAGAGCAAATAATATTCGCGAGAAAGATAAACGGGCGCAAACGTCGACGATATGTTAGTTGTCCGGCGAAAGCTATACAATGTACACAGTTGTCTTGTTTTCTACTTGATTTGAGAGTCGCTTGTCAAGGCGGAATAGAAAAAATGCTTTGGAGCACATTCAACTGACCAGTTACTTGTTTTCACGACAGACACGTGCCTCGCTAATTTTGATTTTTCTGCATTTTTCCGTGTATTTATTTAGCAATTTCCCTCGCTGTCAGTAAGGCTTGGAGTAATACATTAAAATGGTCTGTTCGCTGTTACTTGATCCAGCGTTTCATAAACCTAATTCAGCGAGATGGCTTGAGAAAGAGAGAAAATGTGAAGTGGGGGTGGTGAGATGTGAGAAGTAGATAACGTTTCACTCCCAACAGGTGTACGGTTCAATTAATGTACTCCTTGCATCCTTATAACAAACACACGAGACGTATCTCCCTTTGCTATTAAAGTCCAAGGTTCAAGCCTAGGCAAAACAAATTTCGAATACTGATTTTCTAGACACACCGGCTGTCTTCATATCTGGGCTGGAGTTGCCCAGTCCTCACTTTCCAGTCTTGATCGAGTTCCAAAGCATTTACGCGTGGGTGATGAATTATTTTCCACCCTACAACCGCTTACACATAGACGAATGTCTCTCTCTACCCTATCGCTATTTCCATGGCAAATATCCTGTCGAGTTACATTCCATCAGTTCAGACCCTCGCAGCTAAGACTCGCCATACTATATACACAGGGTCGAACCATTCTCATTCCATTAGTAAGGAAGTTTCACTCGGACGTCTTCTTTCCTAGAACCGCTACTTTGTGGAACAGGCTCCCAAGAGGATGCTTCCTCGACCATTACAATCGTAGTCTTTCCTTTTATATCCCTATAAACTGCATTTCTTTTGATCTCTTTTTTTTCTTACACTCATACGATAACCTCATTCACTAACCTACTTTGAACAGCTTTTGAGCCTTTGGGTGAACAGTTAGCTAAAAACGAATTGAAAGAAAACAATACTTATATCAGTTTTAAATTTTTGTTTGATGTTTTAAAGTAATGAAATAAGTTTAACTGGCATCATTAAAATGTTTCTCTTGATCAGAAACAGAAGAACAGAAAAAAGAAAAATCAAAACGCTTTCACATAGGAAAGAACATACAAACAGATTAAATAATCGATTTTGTGTGTGAAAAGCTTAGATGATTTTTTTACAAGTCAAATATTAAAACTTCGAAAACCAAATTGAATAACAGGAGTTAAATATCACTTAAAAACGTTATTTCAATTTTCGTATTTGATGGCATGAAAAATGCACGCGTATATTAAACACGCCCCAATTATAGCAGGGGTTTTATTTTGAGAAAGACAAAAGGCTTTTAGTGTATTTAAGCATAAACTTTCCTCTGTGGTATCTAGACTTTGTATTTAAGCGCAGTACTAGACTGTCGACAAGATCTCATCATTTTACAGTTGAAATGAAACCGTAAGTTCTATGCTAACAGTTTCTTCTATCGCACATCTCGCTCGTGGAACTCTCTTCTGGCTTCTTGCTTTCCAGTCAACTTTGATCTTCAAAAATTTAAATGCGATGTCAATCGTTATCTACTGTCTTAATTATTTTTCTTTTATTGTTTTCTCTCCTTAGTGTTTTTTCTCATATTCTTTAACACTCCGTACCCCCTTGCGTCTTAGTGGCTTTATTGCTGTGAAATGATAAAAAAAAAAAAAAAAAAAAAAAAAAAAAAATGAAAGGAATCTATTATTAAACATAAAAAACATACACTTTAGCTATAGTGGAAAACAGTATTGTATATAAAAAGGAAGTTAGCCTTATAGTTGAATATATATATATATATATATATATATATATATATATAAAAACACCTAACCTTTTCACCAATCATTCTTCGTACAGCGGGGCGTATTTTTCTGTAGGTTTAATATTATGTTTCTCAGTTGCTTTGTTTCTTCTTTTTGCTTTTGTTTTAAAACCTTTATTGGTATTTCCTTTCAGTTCTTGAATTTTTCACTTGATTAATGATACGAGTTTACCGAATTATATTTAAATATGGTGGGTTGGCTCGTATTAACGAACACCTGATATTTTTTTTTTTTTTTAACAATAATGTTCACTCTGCAAAAGTCTCAAGAGCCACTCGATGAAGAGGGTTACAGAGTAAGACGCACAGTTTATGCAGATATATGGGAAAAATAACCTGTTCAAGTCTATGGCTAAGATTTTAAGTATTCGGGGAAGCAGAGTCGGTTTCACAAAGCAGCGGTTCGCGGGAAGCTGTTCGAGTGGAACATCTCGCAAACAGAATATGAATATTTGTTCGCTACAATGTGCATAAGATGGCGGGTCCTAGCCGTGAAGGTTAGAAATGGTGGAACTAAGGAATGTAGTTCGTATGAACGCTCCTCCATAGAAATAGCGAAAGGCTTGCGACGTTTCATCTGTGACAAAGGGATTGAAGGATGCGAAATAATTCATCACCCACAAGGGCGCGGAGACGCCTTTGGGCTCTAACGAAACTGGAAAGTGAAGTCTGTGTAGCATGGCTCTGCAAATATTCTGTGAATGGTACGACTTGGAGAACGTCCATAATGCAATATCGGTTGCAAACGAAAAATTCTTTGTCTTTGTTTTCTTCTTTTTCTCCTTTTTCTTCCTCTTTTTCTCGTTTTTCTTTCTTTCTTTCTTTTCTTTCTTTCTTTCTCTTTTCTTTCTTTCTTTCTTTTTTCTTTCTTTTTTCTTTCTTTCTTTTCTTTTTTCTTTCTTTTTTTCTTTCTTCTTCTTTTTTTTCTTTCTTCTTCTTTTTTTTCTTTCTTCTTCTTTTTTTTCTTTCTTCTTCTTTTTTTTCTTTCTTCTTCTTTTCTTTCTTCTTCTTTTCTTTCTTCTTCTTTTCTTTCTTCTTCTTTTCTTTCTTCTTCTTTTTTTTCTTCTTCTTTTTTTTCTTCTTCTTTTTTTTCTTCTTCTTTTTTTTCTTCTTCTTTTTTTTCTTCTTCTTTTTTTTCTTCTTCTTCTTCTTTTTTTTCTTCTTCTTCTTTTCTTTCTTCTTCTTCTTCTTTTCTTTCTTCTTCTTCTTCTTTTCTTTCTTCTTCTTCTTCTTCTTTTCTTTCTTCTTCTTCTTCTTCTTTTCTTTCTTCTTCTTCTTCTTCTTTTCTTTCTTCTTCTTCTTTTTCTTTTCTTTCTTCTTCTTCTTTTTCTTTCTTCTTCTTCTTTTTCTTTTCTTTCTTCTTCTTCTTCTTCTTTTCTTTCTTCTTCTTCTTCTTCTTCTTTTCTTTCTTCTTCTTCTTCTTCTTCTTTTCTTTCTTCTTCTTCTTCTTCTTCTTTTCTTTCTTCTTCTTCTTTTCTTTCTTCTTCTTCTTCTTCTTTTCTTTCTTCTTCTTCTTCTTCTTCTTTTCTTTCTTCTTCTTCTTTTCTTTCTTCTTCTTCTTTTCTTTCTTCTTCTTCTTTTCTTTCTTCTTCTTCTTTTCTTTCTTCTTCTTCTTTTCTTTCTTCTTCTTCTTTTCTTTCTTCTTCTTCTTTTCTTTCTTCTTCTTCTTCTTCTTCTTCTTCTTCTTTTCTTTCTTCTTCTTCTTCTTCTTCTTCTTCTTTTCTTTCTTCTTCTTCTTCTTCTTCTTCTTCTTTTCTTTCTTCTTCTTCTTCTTCTTCTTCTTCTTCTTCTTTTCTTTCTTCTTCTTCTTTTCTTTCTTCTTCTTTTCTTTCTTCTTCTTCTTCTTCTTCTTCTTCTTTTCTTTCTTCTTCTTCTTCTTCTTCTTCTTTTCTTTCTTCTTCTTCTTTTCTTTCTTCTTCTTCTTTTCTTTCTTCTTCTTCTTTTCTTTCTTCTTCTTCTTTTCTTTCTTCTTCTTCTTTTCTTTCTTCTTCTTCTTTTCTTTCTTCTTCTTCTTTTCTTTCTTCTTCTTCTTTTCTTTCTTCTTCTTCTTCTTCTTCTTTTCTTTCTTCTTCTTCTTCTTCTTCTTTTCTTTCTTCTTCTTCTTCTTCTTCTTCTTCTTCTTCTTCTTTTCTTTCTTCTTCTTCTTCTTCTTCTTCTTCTTCTTTTCTTTCTTCTTCTTTCTTCTTACATGGTTTCTGATCATCTTTGATCGGTGGTGGTAACATATACATGCTTTGTCTTGATGAATTAAGATGAATTACAATAAATAACGCGTTCACCAACACTGTTTTTCTTGTCAGTTGCTTATCTCCAGCAAGTTGGGCATGACCCCCTCCAGCCTGACGTGCTGTACATTCCTGTTCGTGAACGGGAAAAGTGGGAGAATACCATGGCCCTGTGTCGAGAGGGTTGAAAAAATATCGCCAGGGTAACTTATTATACTTGAGAGCGCCCTCAATCGGTGACCGTCAGGTCGGACATTATTTTTCCAACCTGCGGTATTTCTAACTTCAGATCAATACTTTGACATGTAAGTCATAGATGGCGACAAACTAATATTTTGGTGTTGCAAGGCTATTCGCCGTTTTTATTAAAACAAACCTGTCTCCATATCACACATATGTGGCTGTGATGCATGTGTATATCCTCTTACCAGACGGGGTACGTTTGTTATCAGACGGGCTATCATGATAGCCCGTCTGATAACAAACGTACCTATCATGATAGGTACCTTTTGGTCTTCGTATATTTGTTGGCGTTCTGCTCTCACTCTGATATCATTGTATGAGGAAATATTATGCAGTCGGACTCTGTAGAAGTGATGATCTGAAGTAAAATTATAGCAGACGGTTGTGAGAGTTGGGGGATAAAATTCATCAGATATAAGACGCACGGCGATTTTACTTTTTTATTTTGTATAATATATTTTAGAAAAATGCATGTTATGTGGCATCAAATATGTTAATTTCAAGTTATCAGCATTTTTTGACTAATAAGCCTCGTCAGATCGAGATTTTCATATATTCAGAAGTATTTAAAATATCAACTGTATGCAACAACTTTCTAAGATCACTTGTGAAACGGCTCTGAGCGAGTGACACCTCTAGAATCTTAGCGAATATTTTCTCTAACTTGGATGAGTGGGTGGTGTAATGGATACTGATGAACTTCTTTGTTCATTGGAGGCTGGCGCTACAGATTCCCAAAGAACTGTACCAAATAATAGAAACCATGCTAGTTGAGGACTACCAAGAGCAGCAACAACTAAAATGGATAGCACATGTAACTCGAAGAGAAAATGACATTTATAAATATTTATTGCTGGTAATATTTTTTGTCTTAAAAAAAATTATTGCTGGTAATATGGTAATATTTCTGGTATTAAAACCTATTTTTACACTTTCATAGTGTTTTGACCCCCGTTTGGGGGGTTAACTATTTACCCATAGCTGGGACCCTAACAGGTGCTACCATCCCGGGTCAGGATGGACATCGGAACAATAGCAATTAAGAGGTGGTTCATCAAAACCTCCTGATCAGAGGCCTTGCTGTTGGATGTAGTTTATCGTCTTACCCAGGACACCCCAACTTGTTGTTGTCATTAAAGTATATCTACAATATCGGTGATTTTATTAATTGAGAATTGAATGGGAAAATAGGTTTATAATTTATACTCTCGTTAATTATTGGTATAAGTCTATATATTCAGCGAAATAAAATAAAGAAAAGCTTAAGTTTTATCGATAAAAAAGTTTCTCACTCTCTCTTTCTTTTTTTCTCTCTCTTTCTTTTTTTTTCTCTGGTACAGCTTACAACCACATCACATTAAAACATTGGTTCCCGTACGATCACAGAAGATAACGTCAAGCCTGGTCACTACCTAGATGGGTGACCGCTTGAGAATATCAGGTGCTGTAAACTTGGATGTGTGGTTGGTGTAATGGATAATGATGCGGAATTGTTAATTGGAGAGCCGAGTTCCAATTCCCATTGGGTTCTTTATATTCACTTACACGTAAATACCCTTGGGTAGGATATGAATCCATATCTTCTCCCACAGCTATGGGTTAATTAGTATTTAGCTGACCTAATTCAGCTTTTTATAGTCTTTTATTTTTATCGATATTGTCTTTAATTCTAACATTATAATAGTAGTTTTGTGAGGAAACGATATGTTATGTGATCCTTGGTGTAAATTTACTGTAGCGAATTCGGAAATTAGTACACTTTAAATATCTTTTCGCTTTAATAAATTACATTCTCTTTTAATGATTTGAGTGTAATGTTTCTCAAAAGATGTTTTACCAATGTATTTTGGACTTTTGTCAAACCGTTCTCAAAAGTTACATCGAGAAACAAAAATATGTAAAAAAAAAAAAAAAAAAAAAAAAAAAAAAAAAAAAATGAACGAAATTTACAAGCGTTTTTTTTTTTTTTTTTTTTTTTTTTTTTTTCCAACATACTCGGAAGATTTTTATATTGAGTTGACCAAAATATTGTTCGCTTTAATTAAGCAGAAAATTTACTTAATAACCGAGCAAGCATTTTGGCCAACCCAATACTGTCTTTATCGATTCTTTTGCCACTTAACTCCCTGAAAATGCCATTTTGTAAATATTTTTTTAAAGCCAAAGTTACGTGATTTCTAAAAGAATCTTACGTTGAAATGTATCGCCAACAAACCTGTACGGTTGTCGATAACAAAGAAACAAATTGAGTCAGTTCCTCGACATTGAATGGAAAATGATATACATCTTAGTGGAAAACTCGTATATCTCGTCTGAACAAAATTACTTGGCATAGATCATGAGAAAAACGGAGATGAGATTTTCCTGTGGATTTTCCTCTCATCTATTGGGCATTTCCATGGCACAAACTTTCTTAATTTTTTTTTTTTTTTTTTAATCACTGAAATTTCCCTTGGGAGAAGTGGATTATTCTAGGATGAGCTTCACCTTTCACAACGTGCAGACATGACTTGTTTTGGTAACTAAATAACAGAGTATCATTTATCTATTTATGTTTGTGTGTTAGAGAAAGAGATTCGATACACAGTGTAGGTAAATTTATTTTCTCAAAGTTTAGTTACGAAATACGATTTGTTGCGTCTAAATAAAAAAATAATTTGATAAATATTTTTAATTCAGTTTTTTTTTTCTTTTATAGGGAGAAAAAGTTAATTTTGAACTAGCTCGATGAAAGACGAGGGACCAAATAACTAAAAAACAAAAAAACAAACAAGAAATCAAACAAAAAGAAAGGTTGATGACTAACTGTAAAAGGTTTATAAGCCATACAAAACAATCAATTGACTGCACGAATTTCAAACTGTGATGAGATTGCGTGTATACATGCTTGACTATAATTGCAACCTGAGAAACATACAAATTTTACATATTATAAAGTCAATGTTTGTGTCTACTGAAACCCAAATACACACAGGTTTCTCTCTCTATCATTCATATATATATAATGGACTCTCCCGTCGGTTTCGACGTATGAGGATCTGCCAGCTTATTGATTCAGTTATGAAAGTTTATGCGATAATCTTAAGTTAAGAACGAATCAAGGTAAACCGACAGAAAACCCACACAAGTGATTTGATTAAAGTGGTGAGGGCTTGTGCAGAACCATCCACACTTTTCGGAACTATTGGTACACTCAGTCGGTGCAAATAAATGCCGCAGACAATATACCTCAAATTTATATATAATATATATATATATATATATAATATATATAGTTGAATATAAAACCAAATTACCTAAAATTCAGTAAAATATTACATTACGTAAACAATTTTCATAATTCTTAAATAATACTGCTTATTTAAAACTTATATAAAGGCTTTGTAATCGTCAAGTAACTTATGTAGTTATGAGCCTTTTACTTAAAAATGCCAAAGAAATTTGAAAGATTTTTAATAAAGAGAATTATGTTGTGTTGACAGATTTATCAATATGGCCTATTTTATCGTTTGGAAATACAACAGTATTGTAGGGTCAGTTGGGAACAGTATGTGAGAAAAAACACTATGACGCAATTTATTCCGCCAGAAATTTAGAAATGGCATGCAATACTGCTTGGCATTCGCGCCGGAAGCCCCAATACAAACATTAAGGTGTTTGGGTTTCAATCTGTGTACAGTGCAGAGGATTTGGATGAGTTTAATGGTATTTACGAAGGTGCGTCAGTTCGGAAAACTCGCTCTGATTGTTTTGATAAAAGATCTCCCGAATTTATTGGTGAGGGCCTAGGACTCGATACTGAGGCCTACATCAAGTGCCTTGAGGAAATAGTGCTGCTGTGGGTCAAGAGCATTGCTGCTGGAAGACCCTATGTCTAGCAACAGGACTCTGCACCATGTCACAAGCAGGGGAACAGTCATGGCTGTCAGACAATTTCTGTGACAGCATCACCCTTTACACATGACACCTAACTCCCCAGACTGCAATCCCTTGATTCTTATGTGGGGGCGCAGTTGTGCTCCTTGTAACACCAAAGATGAACTGAAGGCAAGGGTTATCGCAACATTAACCAATACATCTGTTAAAATGAGATGTCAGTGTTATTTTTATTTTTGCATAATTTAGACTACAATTTATCTATCACACCCTAAAACTCTAAAATTCTGTGTGTTCCCGAGATACAACTTAAACGGTACATAATGCCCCAACCAATTTAGACTTATATATTGTATCTTATATCCCTACCAAGTGCAGTGCCAAATTTCTTTAAATTTAGAACAGGGGTTCTTTAGCTAGGGCCGTTTTTTCTGTTTTTACGGAATTTTTAATTGGAAATTCGGCACTTGTTTTCGACACGCATTCTTTTTATATCAATCCGTGTTTATAATTAAAAACAACATTCCAACTATTACGTATATTAAAAACAAACAATTCCTGATACATTAAACAACGTTACTAATAAAAATAAATTTAAATATGCATAACACAACATATTTATACAATTCCCTACACGACAGAACTTTTTTTTAAATAAGCATCTACTTGAAAGGTGAAAAGGCTCTGTGTATCATATGACTTAATGGTAAATAAATAGATGCACAGTGATTTGCTGCCGTTACGGATTTTGAAATAAATGCGAAGAAGAAACAATTAAGTTTATGTTGTAACATATCTATGAACGATAATGGGTATGTCCCCATTCACATAAATACAGTAGTAAATACTGTATGTGGGTCCGCAGTTGGAGATTCATCTCCAGCTGTGATGGTCAAACTCTCTTCCTTTGGGCAGAGAGGATGCCACAGACAAGGCTACATCGAAGGGCAGTCTCGTTTCGAGAAAAAGCTATCCGACCCCGTTTTATATGGGATCTATGCGGAATCTTTTGGCGGAGCCTACGGGCTCGGATACCCCACGTTAAATTCGGCCTTGTGCCACATTTGACTGCGTGGAGCAGTTGGTAGATATTCAGTTGGAGATTCATTGTGGAATTCATTTGATTCATTTCTAGCAGTTGACTACTACTTTTACGCGCCGCTGGCGAATCTTATATGTGTTGTTCTTAAGTATTATCGTTCATTACCAACCTTCGTTTGATGATTCTATTCAGTAACCTTCCCTAGCTTACAACAGTATAATAAAAACAAATTACTTATTTTGAAAACGACTACACCTATTTTAAATTACTCCAAATTTTCATGCAACGAACGATAGACCTTCCTTCAGCGTCTTGAATATAATTTAAAATGTGTAATTAATAATACTATTAATACCTCATGATTTTTTTATCATGAACTGCTTAAAAAAAAAAAAAAACAACGAATTTCTGGGTCGTCTAATATATATATATATATATATATATATATATATATATATATATATATATATATATATATGCATGTTTCATTAAATATTATAGACAAGTTCTGTCTATTTTAAGTAAGTTCCTTTCATATTGTCTGATAAGCTTAATAACCTTCATCTAAGCTTTCAATGATAATGTGATTAAGCTTATCAGATAATATGAAAGGAACTTACTTAAAATAAATAGCCATAATTGTCTATATTATTTAATGAAACATGCATTAAGGAAAAATTGCTGCCTAAATATACACGCACACACACTCTCTCCCTATCTATCTATCTATCTATCTATCTATCTATCTATCTATATATGAATGGCTACGTTGCTGAGTGGTTAAAACGTTTGCATTTTATCATGGTATATTTGTCAGGAATGTGTCTTCTTGTTCATATCGGTCTGGAGTGTGGGGGGGGGGGCGATCCCAGCGTGCGGCACCTTTGGAAAGTGCCTGAAAACCATACCACGGGTTGGTCCAAGACTTGTGAGCGGTATTCGATAGACGAAACCCGTTGGGTACTGTCGATGGTTGTGTTAGAACGAAGTTGCAAGTCATCGTGACCGAGAGTTTGAGCGTGCTGGCCTACAACAGAAGAAACTGTTAGCATAGAACTTACGGTTATAGCTAACAATTTCAACTACACGTACATATCTTTAAGGATATCAAAATTATCTCTAAGCTTGAATGAAACCTTCTAAAATCAAGGCCGACTAAAATCATTACTGGCAACAATAACGCAACCATGAATGAAATGTTAAACATTTAAAACTTCTAGGGTACATAATGAAAAGAGGGCTTAGAAAATTTAACAGTGACGACATATTAAAGAACAGAGGAAAAAGGTGAATAAATGACCTAAAGAACTTGTTTAAATAGTTGATAGAACCGCGATTAGAATAGATAGCAAAAAGAAAAAAAAACATTGCTAAGAGCTATACAGCAGAGGAAGTTGTGGAGCGCTGTAATCACCCACGTTCTGAATGGACGCGGCAAACAAAGTCGAAAGGCATTATAAAAAAAATGTAAAACAAATTATTATACTGACATATAGTAAGGTAGCAATAAAAAAAAAGAAAAAGAAATGAACTGATTCGGAAATAAAACGTTAAAACCAGAACATTTTCAGGCCACAGAGATAACATTCTTGCACAGGGTAAATGAAGCAAAGAGCTTAACAAAAAGGTTTTATTTGACCCGAACAAAATTATTTACGTTCTATTTTCGCTCAGCTATTTCAAGTAATCTAATCTATTTTACGTACAAACAACGAAGACGCGTACGTAATACAAACATAGTAACAAAATAGATTTCTCTCACGAAAAATAAAATAAATGGAAGTAACTCTTCTGTCCTTTAT
The DNA here is from genome assembly GCA_963932145.1 of Acanthosepion lycidas. NCBI lineage: Eukaryota > Metazoa > Mollusca > Cephalopoda > Sepiida > Sepiidae > Acanthosepion > Acanthosepion lycidas. Next base: position 97,477,269 of record OZ010596.1, read on the forward strand.
TACTTCTAATATTATTTTGTCTTGCTAGTTCTTTTTTTTGTTATGTTATAAACATAAAATTAAATAGCAACGTGTTTTTATTTATCTCTAGATAATAAGACAATGTGATATGTAGCTTTATGACCTTTGACATTCGGTTTAAAGACTTATGATTTTAGTTACTCTTCTGTGTGCTGCTCCCTTTCAGAACACGCGATCATGTGAAATTACAAATGGATTTTAAAATGTAAATTTGTCAAATTTCCAAACCTTCAAACATAACTGACGTAGCGTATTGCTTTTAATTTCTTTCATTTAAATAGTTTATCGATTTCTCTTTAAGATCAGAAAACTGAAATTTACTGAGGTCGGTCAACTTGCAGCTCTAGTGGGGTGTGATATTGTGGGTGGTAGTATGTTTTATGGACGTTGGGAGCACCAAAATGTTGTGGGGAGGGTCACTCACATTAAAGCAGCAGAAACTGGCCTCGTGTTCACGGATATAAAAGCATACTTGACAGGAAATAAAATGTACAAGAATAACAGGAAAGCATGGTAAATTGTATGTTAATTTTACACAATTTATATTTTTTGTGTGTATTGGTGTGTGTATTTTTGGGTTACAATTGTCTCATGGTACATGTAATGATAGGAAGAATTTACTTCGTATTATTACACGCCATATCACAGAGAGAAGGCGGACACGTGTTTCCCGTACTAAGGTTCGCGGTGAAGAGATTGAATTTAACGTCTTTTGGTTGAATGCCCTTATTCCTGACAGGAACAGTTATTGTTAGATGCTGGGAATATTTTAATTTAAACAGCGTTTAAATATTATTGTTTTTATTTATAATTTTCATTATTTTATTTATAATAATATTAATGTCCCTACTATATATATATATATATATATATATATATATATATATATATATATATATATATATATATATAATGGGCGTAGTTAGAACGTTCGCTTTCTGACTATGAGACCCGGGTTTAAATCACAGCATGGTGGATTAGTCAGGAAGGTGACTTCTTGATTTTATCGGTCTAAGGGAGGTAATCTCAGTCTGCATCACCTTTTGAAAATCATATCACAGGTTGACGCAAGCCTTGTGAGGGAAATTGGGTAGACATTGGGAGCCGTCGATGGTTGTGCAAGCACGAAGGCATAAGTCATTGTGACCGAGGGTTTGAGCGTGCTGGCCTTGTTCAGACTGTTTATCACGCCAAATAATGCACTCTCTCCCAGAAACTGTAACTAACATCCGCTCAGTGTAGTTGCAGTATAATCCACAGGTGGGCACTGTGATAGTTGAACAAACACAAATGTACCTGAACAGGCGTTGGTTAGCCGCCCTCGAATAGAAGTGGCCAACCATATATATATATATATATTAAATCGACCCCCCCCCCCAGCAAAGCAATAATGCTACAAAGACGCAAGGGGCTACTGGGATTGAAAGAGAAGACTTTAGTAGAAATTGGAAACCCAATCCTAAACAGGAAATGAGGAATAAATCTCTGCTCTTGTTGAAAATAAGGAAGAGAAGTATCAACCAGACAATAGGCTAACCTGTCATATCATAATATAAGATTATAGTTTTGGGCTATTTTATTAAAAAAAATGATATTGTATTTAAAGTTTTGAAACCCAAAGTTGACTGGAATGCAAAAGGCCGGAAGAGAATTCCACAAGCGAGAAGTGCCAGAGGAGAAACTGTTTCGTAACCTTTTGTGGCTCTCAGCGGTTTTTTTTCTCTTTGCTGAGGCTTCTATTTCCCGTTTCGCCATGCATTCCCCCCACCCCCCAAAGCTCGTCAGGTAAGTCGCTCGCTGATTAACTACCCCTATATCTCTTAACCTGAATATAACCTGTGAAGCTTAATTTTTTCAAGCTCTCTTTCCTCATTAAAAAGTAATTTCGGCTCTCGTTTTCTTAATCCTTCTGTTCATTCTGTTGTCATTTCCTTTAAGATTTCCTTGTTGCTTACTTGCTCTGTCCATGGAATTTTCATTACCTTCTGTAGAACCAAATTTTCCTTGTTTCCTTTTCATCTGTGGCGAGATTGTCTCTTATTCACTGCCATATAAGAGGATGGATGACACATAGCAATTCGGCACTTTCTTTTTCTTTTTGTTTCTAATAAAGTTTTTTTTTACCTTTTCTCACCACTTTTGCTTGTATTTTGGAATGCTTCTTTCGCTAGTCCAATGTGCATTTGGCTATCTGTCGATATAAAATCTAATTTCACAAAGAGATGTGAACGTTTTGGATACAAGATTTTCATTAGTTAGAAAATTTCACATTGGCTTGCGAAACTCTTTTTCTCGAATTTGTGGGAGTGGTTAAAGGAGTTATTTTCTGAATGGTTCGAAATAACACGTGGTTTGTCTATAATTACGTCCGCCAAGTATTTTAGCAGTATTTGCCCAAGTATTTGTTTATCAAACGAACCTTCTGATTGAATTTTATTGGTTGAAATATATACGCTTTAATTCCAATATCTTCAATTAGTTAAAAAAAAAAAATTGTTTTCGTTACTTTACGAACTGAAACTTTGTCTCTTAGGTGTTAAAATATTTGTGTACTGCTTGAATTTCGAATGTCTCTATCGTATGAAGAGTTTAAGACAACTGCAGCTGTATAGATTCGAATACTTTGACCGTTATTCTTCGAATCCATCGAAATTTTGACTGATTTTAGGATTCTTAAGAATGAGCAACATCAGATATTAATTGGTTGATGTTTTAAACTGAAGCTACAAATCAGCTGTCACTGTTTTCTAACTAGAACGTCTTTAAACGCCCTTCCAATAGAACAAAATTGTTCCCCTTCTTGGGTCTTTCAATCCTTGTAAATCTAGGTCGATACTAGGTAAGATAATTTACCTTAGTAAGGTAATAAAGCTATAAAAAAGCAAGGGATTACCGACTGTGATAGAATGAAAAAAACAAAACATTATTGAGGAGAGAGAACGTTAAAAGAAAGCAGAAGATAACGACTGATATTGTATTTAAATTTTTGAAAGCTGGAAGAGTTCCACAAGTGAAAAGTGCAAGAGAAGAAACTGTTAGCATAGAATTTATTGTTACTTCTAGCCATTTCCACTGTAAAATAATGAGACCTAGCAACACGCTTAAAGTCATAAAGTCTAGGTATCAAAGAGAAAAGCTCATCAGAACAATTATCTTGTATAGAAAAAGAACACGAAGTTACGTTACAGCTATGAAAATGACTGAAACAGATATGCTAGGTCAGGTCCGATATTACAGATTCTTCTTTTGAATTTTAATCAAAGCTCCCTAAATAGATAGCTTAACCATCAGACTAGATTTGACAGCAATATTCAATGCATGGACGAATGGTAGATATAAATATGTGTAAGGTAGATTCTGTCTAGAAATAATGTCTAGCACGGCACAGTGGACCAACATTTCTAGCTGCAGAATTATCAGGTGGTTAATAGAATTTGCAGCCACAAACAGCATCTGCCATTTGTTATCCATCTGGCTGATTCTTTAAACTGAAGTTACGAAACGGTTTCCATTGTTTTGTGACTGGGGCAATGTATAGATTAGCCTAACAAAATATAAATAAAAATAATTTCGCTTGTGTTTTTCTTTCTGGAAAGATCAACTTTTGGGGAAATTAAAAATGTCAATGAGATAATGTTACCCGAACGAACATACCACATAAAGGCATAAACTTTTGTATTAAATTTAGGAAAAAATCTTAAACAGTTATGAAACAAGAAGCTTTTGTTCAAATAGCAGAAATGTTTTAAAGAAGGTAGTTATGTACTGAAGACTATCACTCAGGTGACACTCCAACCTTTTTTTTAAACGACATATCAACATCTTATGGGTCATTTAATGCCGAAATTTTATTTTCTTGTGAGCTTCGGTGATTTTCTTTTCCAATAATATATTGCTGGTGATATTTAACTTTTTTTTAATATGAAAATGTTATGTTGGTAATTATTTTTTTTCCAAAAATAATGCTGGTATTTTTATATCTTCATGTTTTGTCGCCAGTTTGGGGTAGGGGGTGACTATTTGCCCATAGCTTGGGCATCCAATCAAAGAATGTGATGAAAATTTGGTTTATATTTAATTTGAATAAAGTGTTTATTTAATGTTTCATCTCATTTTACATATTTAAAATGTCTTTTTTTTTTTTTTTCACATTTATCAGTACTAAGCCCTATAGGTCCCCCCCCATTTCAGTTTTAGTCATACAATCGAGAAGTTGGCCCCGGATATCACCAAACCTCTGAACGTCACTGTGTGACCATAACAGGTCCTGCCATCCTGGGTCAGGGTAGACCTGTGAACAACAGATATTAAGAGGTGGCTCACGCACTTCAAAGCCTCCCAATCAGAGGCTTTGCTACCGGGTGTAGTTTATCGTCATGCCCAGGACGAACCAACTTCAGATTGTTCCGAAAAAAAAGGTCCATGAAAATCGTCATTTGAAGATGTTTCTTGAGAATGTTATTACAAGTTAAAAACCTGCACCTCTATGAACATTGGACTAAAACGGACGCGGGCTTACGACCACGTCACGTTGAAACACCGGTTCTCGTACGATCACCAAAGTCAAGCAACATTGATCCTGGTCAGTACCTAGATGGGTGACCGCCTGGGAATATCAGGTGTTGCAAGCTTGGATATGTAATGGATAATGGCTCGGAATTGTTTATCGGAGAGCCGAGTTTCAATTTCCGCTGGGTTCGTTATATTCACTTACGTACAAAATACCCTTCGGAAAGACATGAATCCACTTCTTCCGCCCGATATGGGTTAAGTAGTAAAACTTGTATTATTAAACCATTATTATCTAAAAGAAACCACTTTTAGAATCTAAAAATATTTTCTAATTTTAAATTATCTGCAAATGGTTGATAAGCCGTAAAAAACAAATCAATCCCTCAATTTAAACGAACGTTTCAATATTTTTTCTAAGGTGACCGTCTAAAACTTAAGTTATCGTTTACTTGACTCGGTTATACTTCAGACGCACTAAATCCAACCGGTTTACAAAACTTTCTTTAATCACACCTGTCACAGGTGACGATAAACTTCAGCCAGGTAAGAATAAAAATAAGTGACAGTATTTATGAATCAATAGGAAAAAAATAAGTTTTCGGGTCAACTATGATTTCTTCAGGTGCAAATAGATATATTTAAAGAGAAATTTAACATGTCATTATTAAAATCATAAAATAAGCACTAGAAAAGTATTCTTAGGTGTCACTCTTAGTTAAAGCAGAAACTATTCGAGAAAGTATTTACTGTAACAGGTCAATTCAATTCGCCACTTGTGATAGTGAATATTACTTCCCACAACGATAATAGTCATTAATCCAATTTTAATCTTTTAATTATTTAAATCCGAGCAAGGCGAAAAAGCCACGAAGACGCAAGAGGTTAGTGAATATGATGGAAACTAAGAAAGTGTTGAAAAAAGACAATGAAAAGAACAGGATTCAAAGAAAGCAAAGAGGGAGACTGACGTTTACACTTTTGAAGATCGTAGTTGACAGGAAAGCAAGAAACCAGAACAGAGTTCCATAAGGGAGAAGTGCAAGAGAAGAAACTATTAGAATATAACTTACGATTACATTTCGCAATTTCAACAATAAAATGACAAGACTTCTCTGCTAATCTAGTAATACGCTTAAATTCGTGAAGGCGAGATCTCAAAAGAGTGCCCATTAGCATAACTGACATGAAACTATTTATGGAAAAGGGAAAGCTACGTTATGGTCGTGGGGAAAGTAATAGAAGCAGAGATACCAGCTCAGGACCCCCATGACACTGCGATGAACAACGGGTGGCTTTGTGCAGATTCCACGTGGGATACATGCCAAGTTCATGTCTCATTTCTCGTAGGGTCCCACCATCAATACCGCCGCCTAAACGGCAGTTCACGTCAGTGAAGACTTGGATCGATGAGGTGGTCGTACGCGTTCCAGCAGGGCTGAAGACATTGTTACTTCCCGCGTGACCAAGGAGAGGTTACCGAGAATTCTCACTCTATCCTAATTTGAATCCACTACACTACTGTCTGGAGCATCGTCGAGTGGGATACCAAGCAACGGTTCTACCATATCGAGTATTTGTTGAAGGCTTCCATCGTGGACGTGGTGACCCACATGAACGAGGACCACCTAGTCGAGGCATGCAGGCGCTTCTGAAGCCTGATTGGAGTCGTAATCCGAACTGAGGACGGTTTCTATGAATAATCATTTGTTTTTCTCTGCGAACAATATTTTTGAAAATTACTGTATGTTTTTTCTGTTGAATAACTTCATTTTCTTTAAATTATAATTTGTTCTCAATCACCTGACACATCACATTTTTATAAGAGGAAGAAAAAGAATAATTTTAATTTTTTTTTTTTTTTCTTACGTAAAATATGAAAAAAATGAAATGGAATCCAACGTCATTGTAAAGGCAGTGAGCGATGAAGAACGCTTTCGCCACCGGCTGTGGTTTATGGAAGTTCTGTCGAGTTCAGAAAATATAAAAGTGATACTTTTCTTCCAAAGAAATGTTGTATTTGAGCCGTTTGGAAACGCATATAATGTAAAATGATTTTACGTCGTCAGAAGACTCCACTACGATATGGACGAATTGTCCATCTGTATGCGTCGAAGTCTTCTAGTCATATAATCGCCCGTCTGTAATCTGTGTACTCTCCTGTGAGGTTAGAACCCCGACTGACGTCGTTACATTCACTTTCGCACGATTAGCTTGGAAAACGTATGGCTCCATCTATTCTTCCCAAAGTTATGGATTAAATAGCAGGGTTGAGTTGGCTTATTGCTTTAAGGTGGCAACAAATCTAGGTGAAAACCCTGAATTCAAAATAACAGCCCGAAGAAGTGTGACGGAGAGCAATGGTCACCCTTGAAATAATAATTATAGTCATATAGAATTATGTTTATAGATGGGAAAAATAACCTGGGTGAAGTTTGTGTCTAGGGGATCTTGCTTCGTTAGAATTAATATACAGTGTAACCCGGATATAAAAGAAACCCGGATATAAGAGAGATTTTATATGGTCCCAAGTTAGAGCCATACTTACCTAAACAAAATAGACCAAACCCTGATATAAGAGAAATCCGGATATAAGAGAGTTCTTCTCCGGTCTCGACAACGCTCTTATATCCGGGTTACACTGTAACATGTCAAAACAATAGTGTTCGTATGAACTATGGAATACCAATTGGGAAGAAGAGACTGCTCGTTTAATCAAGAGGGTGAGAAGTCAGTAATCGGGTTGTAATCTAAGTTTTTGTCGCTGCCACCGCGTTTATTTAAGCGCATGTTTGTGCAAAAACAGCCATTCGAGTGGGAGTCAAGAGACAGTCGAGTCGATGTAGCAGTCGACGTGAGAGAGAATAGGCAGTGAGAATGAAAGCGTCCGCTTGCTGCTGTGATAAGGTTAATGAATTAATTAAAGCTACTTCTCTCCTGTCAGAATTATTTGCAATATTTATTTTTCCTGGAATTTATTGCTTATACACTACTTTCTTGTAAAGGAATCATTATTCTTTTTGTACCATTTTCTTCCTTATATACATATAGATATACATAAATTTTTCTCTGCACTCAAATCGACTTGTTCATATTTGATTTTTTTTTTCTACTTGGCCCGATTCTCGCCTCAACGAACTTGCAGCTGAATCTTCCGGGATCTACGATTTGTTAATTACTCTCCAGGATCAAAAATCACAACGTGGCTGGAAAGTGAAGTCGATTCGACATTGTGAACCGGAGACTTTGATTGAACCTGTAATACTGGACCAGGATAGGACCAACGGCCGGTCTTGTAGAGTACATCCATCCAGTGGGGTCGGGATAGGTGTTACAGAAGAATGGGTTCCGTCAGGCTATTTTAGCTATAGTACATGTGGAAAGCCTACTACCCTAATGAGTTAGGGAACATTTGACGTTATGAAAATCGGGGCCAACAGACTTTTAGCCAGGTGAAATATGTTACTCACAATAGTGGTCGTAATTTCTTACATGACCATATCATATTAGGTTGGTGCAAAAATAATGTCGTTTTCTCACATATGTTACTATGTGAGAAAACGACATTATTTTTGAACCAACCTAATACTTATTTTTCTTGGAGAAAGTGAACAGATTGCATTTTGTGGTTGCACAATACAGAATAAGTTGTGCTTGGGATAGTTTCGCCCAACACCACACATTGCTTCAAAACCAAAACACCAACCTAAAAACTAGTGCCATGTTCTTAAATAACCTCGTCCGATCAAGACTTTTGTATATGTAACAATACGATTTCTCACATCATTAAGAGGTAAGCAAGTAGATTCCTTTTCCTTTGAGTCTATTCAAGTACACACACACATATATATATATATATATATATATTATATATATATATATATAATAATAATAATGAAGACAAACTGGAAAGTTTTTTTTGTGACGCGTTTCATCCGTTAGGATTTCATTGGATTGGGCTTTGTTGACGTTGCCATGTCTACACATGCGCACGAAACTAGAGATGCAGCTAGTTTCAAAATTTTTGAAAGAACTTTTTTTTCTCTCAATCTAGCCAAATTTATCTGTGTTCTTTTTCTTTTTCTCTCCATCGCCTTTGTCCCTGACTATCCCACACTGACAATATAAAATCTACCAAGAATGGTGATATATTGTAAGCGCCTGGACGCAAATTTATTGTGGCTGAACCAGCAAACGAGGCAATTTCCAGACATTTTTGTCTGAGGATTTTCTCTTTTAATTAAAGTAGCTTTCCCTATGTCAAAATTGTGGTCCGTTTTGCCTTTGTCGCGTTCACTTTTCCACCGCCGTAACATTGGCTTCCCTTTGCCTCTTCTGTAAATATTTTCACGGTAACTTTTCGTTGTAACTGTAAGTTCTATGCCAACAGGTTCTTTTCTCTTATGGAACTCTCTTCCGGCTTTTAGCTAGTATCTTTTAACTAGTTAAAGGCAATGTCATTCGTCATCTCATGTTTCCTTGAGTTATGTTCTTTTTATTGCCCCCCCCCCGTGTTTCTTTCAGTCTCAGTACCCCCTTGCATTCTTCGTCCTGGGTATGACGATAAACTACATCCGCGTCCTGGGTAAGACGATAAACCACGTCCAACATCAAGGCCTCTGCTCAGGAGGTTTTGAGGTTCGTGGAACCACCTCTTAATTGCTGGTGTTCCCAGGTCCACCCTAACCCGGGGTGGTAGCACCTGTTAGGGTCCCAGTTATGGGTAAATAGTTAACCTTCAAATTGGGGTCAAAACACTATGAAAATGTAAAAATGTTTTAATACCAGAAATACTTTGTAAAAAAAATTATTACCAGCAATACTTTATTGAAAAAAATATTAGCAGCTTTACATTTTTGAAAAAAAATTACCAGCAATAAAAATTTTGTCGGCATTAAATAACCTCCTAAGGTTGATATGCCGTACCACACCCATAAAAAAAAAAAAACACTTTCATCCTAGTGGTTTTTATTACCTTGCTTGGGTTCAAATGATAAAAATTCCGCAAACAACTTTCCTTAGACTACTTATATGCTCAATACTTGGGCGCAGATGTAGTCCCCCAAATGCCACCTTGATATGTTTTTCTCTGCATACTACGGTCGGCACCATACTCCACAAACTTTGATGGTTATATTCCAATGTGTTTGATATTATCTTTTATTTGTATCCAAGGGAGACAACTTCTTACGTTACGCATCCATGCTTGAAGTTGAACATAAGAATTTTCAACAGTCCATCATCATTTATCCTGACAGCATTGCCATCCCATCAAATTGAGATTTGCATCAAATGCCACAACACATTTTATATCGCACCAGCCGAATTACCCGCAGCTTTGCTGCGTGTCACATTCTCTTTTTTTTTTTTTTTTTTATTTTAAATCATTGTTATAATTTGTGGAGAAAAATGATGCATTTCATTATTACTCAATGATCTTGACGATGTGACCTCCATCTTCTGGCTTTCTCCTATATTTTGGATAGTAGTCATCCCCTTGTTCAAATTTAAATTTAATTTAAATCAAAAGGAAAAAAATTCAGCGGCGGGTTTGTGCACTCCCTCATCGGTGAACCCCTTTGATCAAAATGAAATATACTTATCCAAGTACCCTGGGTAATATAGTTTCAGAATATATATGGTTATGGGGGGTGGTTATCTCCTAGGAGGAGTTCCATAACAGATAGAGGCCACAACTTATATAAGGTAGTAACCCGTTGGTGTAATCCAAGCGAGTCCTATTAACACAATATAGAATTTTAAATATTAAAACTGACTCAAAAAGATCATTCACTGATGGTATCTTAATTCCAATTTTATGAGGTATATATGTAAATAAATAGATGTATGTAGATTTATCAAGCAACTCGAATTGGAACTCGGCTCTCCGATTAACAATTCCCAGTCATTAACATCACACCACCCGCATGTCCAAGCTTGCAATACCGGGCATTCCCAAGTGGTCACCCATCTAAAAGTGTCCAGGTTCAATGTTGTTTAACTTCGGTGGAAGGAAGATTGTGTTGAGTCAGTTTTTCAAGTAGGGACTTAAAATCAGAATTTGGCACCCGGGTCTCTACTTTGAACACCAACCACCGATAAACCGCTGATAAAATATGCAACTATCTTAACCACCAAGCTATCCGGATTGAATGACTTTAAAAGTCCGATTATATAACGTGTGATTGTATTTTATATAAATACTTTAATATTACATTATTCTTTATTTCAGACGCTTAAAGTACACATTTGTTTGGTTTTGGTTTTAATAACCCTAACCCTTCAACGGCGGGAAAGGTTTTTTTTCACGAACGCAAACACAAAACGAGTAAAAAGAATTTTTTTTAAATTTGAAAAAAAAAAAAAGTTTTTGCGCGTACATTCGTTTTAATTGTATATAAAAACAACTATAACACTTATATTTTAACCTCTTTTAAATAATAAAAATAAATGAAAAAATAGAAAAATAAAAAACGTCACGTTCATAAATCTAACATTTTTAACAGTATGATAGCCTTGCAGTATTCTAATGTAGTCTTTTTCTCTGGCTTTTTCCAGGTTTATTTGCAGGCAGACTACTCCAAGATATAAATGAGACCCAATAAATTGCAACATCATGAATCCTAGAATTCATTGAAACTTGAATCATGAATGGGAGATGCCTGTATCGTTGCGACACTTAAACCATCAATTGATGGCATTTGTTGATCGCCAATGAAATATTAGGTTGGTGCAAAAATAATGACGTAATGATGTCGTTTTTTGAAGTTAAAAAATACGTCAAAAAACGACATTATTACGTCATTATTTTTGCACCAACCTAATATCAATTAAGGGTTAAGAGAATATTTATAATTTGAGAAATCCTTAAACAATATAAATAATTCATTTAAAAGTAGAACAAAATCAAGATAAGGTCAGTGTACTTCTTTAGAAAATCTGAATTGATTTTTTTTTTTTTTTTTTTTTACATCTCTACTTCAAAATGGACTGTTTCCGTTACGCTTTGAGGTGATTTATTTCAACTTGCCTCTTGACGAAATACAAAATGAAAAAGACAGTTGTTGCTTTGTAGTTTTTGATTCATTGGTCTATCATTCATATTTTTATTTATTTATTTATTCGTGTCTTTCTTCGTTTGTCATGCCAGTATTCAGAAGAATTTTATTTATTTCCAACCCAGACTGTTTTAATTCACAGTATGAAAGGCTCTTTTTTTTTCTTTATTCTAAAAGATCGTATTTAAACACGATACGACACACGACCCAACGTCACATTTTACGGTAGGTCATCCAGAAGTTGCCTGGTTTTTGAAAATATCAAAGGAAAATCATGATCATGCCCCTCTTAATGTAACTGGTTGTAATTCTTGAATATGGATCCTGAGTCTGTTAATTCCAAGCTTCCAATAAACATATATATCGTTTAAAGCCTTCAAAGAATGTGAAATCCTTCCCATACATAGCGGTGGGGAATCAAATCTAGTTCTTTCTTAGGTCATGAAATAGTAAATAGGGTAGCCAAGGCTAGTGATGCCTGTGGAAAGCTGCCAATAAGGGTTTGGAATGAGAGGGCGGAATTTGAAAACCAAAATTAGTTTACCGTGTAGTGGTCGTCTTAGTGTTATTGTATGGATTGGACGCCATATAGAAAGCATATCATATAGCGAGATACCTTCTACAAGAGATGTTTTTAAAATATCTGCGGTTTCATATAGAAAGACAAAGTTGGTTGGCTGATTTTGTTTAGCGGCTTATCAACATCTCTATGGGTTATGTAATACCGAAATTTAAATATTTGAACACTATTTCATGGCTTCAACTAAATAATTTTGAACTCAATTTTATGTCATCAATTACAGATAAATTGTATTGCTGGTCATTTTTCTACAAAATGTATTATTGGTCATTTTACTAACAGTTATTAAGAGGTGGTTCCACGCCCCTCAAAATCTTGTTCCCCGATCAGAGGCCTTGGTTATTCTCAAAATTCTTTAGGACCACATCTCTATTGCTTTAAGTGTCTTTTTTCATCTGTGAGGAAATTGTTTGACACTCACTGCCATGTAAGAAAATTGATATTACATAGCAGTTCACCGCGTTTTTCTTTGTTAAAAAAAGTTGTGTTTCTTTGTTTAACTTTAGGAAGACATATTTCGCTATTGCAAAGAGCTTTCAGATTTCTAACATTTTCCATCGTCTTCCAGAGAGTTAAGTTTCGGTACTTGCTTGATTTTTGATGTTTCCAATTCGTAGCTGCCCATTTTGTTAACGACCATACATTCAATGTTCTTACAATTGATAGTTAGTCCTTTCTTCCCGCTTTCCTTTACTATCCTGACTAGAAGTTCTGCAGCCTTCTTACGGTATTTGCTATCACTATTCTTACCAATTTTAATGTTATCGGGATGGTTTAATTTATATTTCAAATTTCCATTTTTCCATTTTTTTTTTTTTTTTTTTTTTTTTTTTTTTTATAATCTCTCTTGCATTTTCATCCTTGTTCCTATTAGATCATTGCAAAAATTCGTACCCGCTTGTAAAATTTTACATATTCACAAAAAAACAAGTATTTTTGAACAACTGTCTCATCGTTCGACAAGTTCGTTGGTCTCACTTTCGTAGGTACATGTCCTTTACTGAAAGAAGGTTCTGAAGTAATTGTTGGTTAAGTGTCATTGAGTGTCATGTTTTGTCATTTAAATTGTTCTGTAGAGTCTGGAACAAATGAAAATCCGAAGAAGCCAATTTAAGAGAAATACGGTTGGTGATGGAGGTCAGGAATGGTCTCTCATATTTGCTACTAAAATAGTTAAAATAAAACAACCGACCAGTACACACATTTTACATAGATAAAGCCCTTCGTAAGGCGTGAAGAATTTTTTTTTGCATTTTTTTAAGTCATGGGCTACCAAGGATCCCTTCAATGATTCTATCAGAACAATTCCTGTTTATACCCAGGATCACAGCTACAACTGGAACTAGTGATGTCTTCATATGCGACATTTTTGAAATTTCCATTTCAAGATGCTTTATTTTTTTTTTTTTTATCTTCAAAGATACATTACAGTCTATAGGGACTGCCATGTCAATAAGAAAGCACATTCTGTGTTTGTAGTCTTTGATCATGATGTCTTGGCGATTAGCTTTGATTGTTCTGTGTGTATTGAAAAGTCCCATGAAATCGTTACAAGTTTGTCTGTGACTAAGTCTGGGTGGTATTCATACCAATTTCTTACAGTTTCCCTTCCCATAAAAGTTGCCTATTTTCCAGTGCAGATATAGACCTACTCTTTCATGTTAAGATTCGGTGGATACCATGCAACTTGATACAAGATGATCAATTGTTTCTAAATATTCATCACATAATCTGCATTTGGGGTTAACACAATTTTTTAGTAGGTTTCCTTGGTAATCTTTCTTTGGTCTGTTGCATTTTGCTTTGGTCTTTTTCAGGTTCTTTGTCGCTGCAGGATCTGGATTATTGTTTATTTGCTCTTCTGTATCCACTTGAAATTCTCATTTCAATTTGTTGGCTTAATTTATTACTAAATAAAGTTTCTTATTTCTTTCATTGTTCTTTGACACAAAGATCATCGTCCAATCTTCTGTATTTTCCAGGTTTCTATGAAGACCATTTGTTCTAATTTTGTAAGACAGTTCCAGTTTGACTTCCTTGTGTCTGGGAAAAATTGTTATTCTCAAATAATCATTAATACAACACAAAATATTCTTACAATTATTCTTACAATCCAAAATTGAAATTATTGATGTCTTCAGGTGCCATATTTTTTTTATATGTATACTTCATGATCCATGTATTTTCTTAGTTTTTAAATTCTTTAATGATATGTTAGTCTGAAGAAACTGCCATGTCAATAAGAAAGCACATTCTGTGTTTGTAGTCTTTGATCACGATGTCTTGCCGATTAGCTTTGATTGTTCTGTCTGTGTATACTGTGAAGACCCATAAAATGATTACAAGCCCTATGTCCGTAACCCAGTCTGTGTGGTATTCATTCTAATTTTGTGGTCTTTGATCACTGTCCAGGTTATTAGCTTTGATTGTTTTCTTTGTATATTATGAACTTCTATAAAATTGTTACAGGCCTTATGTCTGTAACCGGGTCTGAGTGGGGTTCATACCAATTTCTTGCATTTTTCTTCCCGTAAAAGTCGCAGATATTACCCCAGCCTGTCATGCAGTTTGATAATCGGTGGTTGCTAATATAGTACAATCTGATACAAGATGGCCGTTATCGTCAACAACAGAAATAATAAAATTATTAGTAATATTATTATTCATCCATTCATTGTGTGCTCATACCAGTAATGACTGGTAGAATACATTGGAGATGAATTGAAGGCAAGTCTCTTCATTACTCTGCCGAAATCACTTCTCAATATTCTAGTTGCTTAGTGATGCTGACGTTCAACTGGTGTCGGCTATTCTTGACCCGCCAGTGTTTAACTTAAGCTCTTCAGTACTGTCTACAATGCACTGATAACTGTAGTCAAACTTCCTCAGCCTCCTTCTTTCTCTTCTCCTTCCTCTCTTCTCCTTCCTCTCTTCTCTTTCCTCTCTTCCTCTCTTCTTCTTTCCTCTCTTCCTCTCTTCTTCTTTCCTCTCTTCCTCTCTTCTTCTTTCCTCTCTTCCTCTCTTCCTCTTTCCTCTCTTCCTCTCTTCTTCTTTCCTCTCTTCCTCTCTTCTTCTTTCCTCTCTTCCTCTCTTCTTCTTTCCTCTCTTCCTCTCTTCTTCTTTCCTCTCTTCCTCTCTTCTTCTTTCCTCTCTTCCTCTCTTCTTCTTTCCTCTCTTCCTCTCTTCTTCTTTCCTCTCTTCCTCTCTTCTTCTTTCCTCTCTTCCTCTCTTCTTCTTTCCTCTCTTCCTCTCTTCTTCTTTCCTCTCTTCCTCTCTTCTTCTTTCCTCTCTTCCTCTCTTCTTCTTTCCTCTCTTCTTTCCTCTCTTCCTCTTCTTTCCTCTTCTTCCTCTTTTTTCTCTTTTTCTTTTTCTCTTTTTCTCTTCTTTTTCTCTTTCTCTTTTTCTCTTCTTTTTCTCTTTTTCTCTTTTTCTTTTTCTCTTCTTTTTCTTTTTCTCTTTTTCTCTCCTTTTTCTTTTTCTCTTTTTCTCTTTTTCTCTTTCTCTTCTTCCTCTCTTTATTTAGTTAGTAACCCAGTTGTGGTTTAAATAGCAGCGTACACTACTCTTTCTAGACTTTGGCCACCAGTTTAAGAGAAGGAAAATCAAAATTTCAAATCGTGCAGAAGGCAAAGGGGTGGGAGCCCAATCCACAACCTTTCCCAAGAAGGTATGACAACTCATAGTTCTAAATCAAATTTGGCATCTGCGGGAAACTGTTTGCCTACGTCCTGAAGGGCCATGGCATTAAAAAACCTTTATTAAAGAACAGAACCGAAAACGAACAGAAGAAAACCGAAAATTGTGTTGCGTCAATTTACAAGTCGGAATTCTGTCTTCTAAGTCGCGGAAAGGCAATAATACGCGGTCTAATCCAAAAGTAACCGTACTATTGCTATGATAACCGGAGCTAAAGTACACAAGGTGACCTTGAGCTCTGTTGCACATAGACACTAAGTTATAAGGTTCTGGCTCACCTTCCAAGCTTAAAGCAGTGCTTGGAAGGAAAGTGTGTAGAGTGTGGTCGTCTCACCAGACCGCAAATGTTCCATCAGTGACCATGGCAATTGCTTGCTATCCCAAAAAAAAGAGTTCCAGGAATGCTTCCACTAATGGAAACGACGCTGGATAAAGTATGGTTCAGAAAGAGACTACTTCGAAGGAGATTAAATGCCGGATGGATATGTATTATAGTTTTCTTTTTAGATTACTAGTCCCGATACTTTTTGATCATGTGAATACTGTTCTTTATATATATATTGATGCATGTTTAATTAAATAATATAGACAAGTTTTGTCTATTTATTTTAAGTAAGTTCCTTTCATATTGTCTGATAAGCTTAATAACATTATCATTGAAAGACGAAAGGAAATCACCATATTGATACATGTTTAAATCCAATCGAAGCTTTCGGCTTACATAAGCCATTATTAAAGATGACGATTACATTTCAATATATCAAACAATACATGGACGAAACAATAATGATAGTCTGTTTTTGTTGCATGAAAAATTGGATTTAAACATGTATCAATATGGTTATTTCCTTTAGTACTTCAATGATAATGTTATTAAGCTTATCAGACAATATGAAAGGAACTTAAAATAAATAGACAAAACTTATATACTTATATATATTATTTAATGAAACATGCAACAATGAAAAATTGCTGACTAAATATACACAATATACACTATATATAATGATCTCGATCGATCATACTCTATCGCTATGCTTTCTTTCCAAGATAAAGATTAGACCAAAAAAGGAACATTGCTGCCATACATGGGCTTTCCAATCCTCACTTTCCAACGTTGACAGAATTCAAAATTGTTTATCTGTTCTTGTGGAGGAAGACTTATTCCCGAATTCTGCAGCCTCTTTCTCCCGCGGATGTAACTTCGCAAACCCGTTCCATGCATCCTTTATCATTTTAACTGTAACTGGTCCTCGACGAAATCTAGAGACGCATATGTAATGTGATTAGTCCTGATCTGGCATCTCGTCTACAGTCACATTCTCACAGACATGCCGTCGCTTCTCTCTGTCTTTTCTACAAATACTTTCACGGCAACTGCTCCCATGAGCTACTTTTGCTGGTTGCCAAACTGCATGAACTTTAGCGTGCTACTAGGTTGGCATCCCAGTCCCACCCTTTCACTGTTGAAAGTGTTAAATGAAGCCGTCTCTTCTATAGCAGTAACTTCATGCCTCGCACTTCCCGTCTGTGGAACTCCCTTCCTCACACTTGCTTCTCTGATAGCTATAATCTTCAATTATTCAAATGTAATGTCAGTCGACATCTTCAGATCTAATTCCCCGTCCTTCTCTTCATTCTTTCCTCTCTCACGTCTCTTTATTCTTGTTCTACTCTCTGTAACCCCTTGTGTGCTAGTGGCACTCCCGTCTTGCTTGGGGTAAAATGCGTAAAAAAAAACAAACAAACAAAAAACAAACAAACAAACAAAAAAAAAACAACAACAAAACTGTCTACCTTGAGTGTATCCCGAGTCTTCTGTTGGGTTAATTCTGATATGAACAAAATTCAGAGCCATTTGTAATCGTATATACCTTGTGTTGCATAAAGCAAACATTGAGAGAGAGAAAGAAAGAGAGAAAGAGAGAGAAAAAGAGAGAGAGAGAAAAAAAAGAGAAAGAGAGAGAGAGAGAAAAAGAAAGTGAGAGAGAAAAAGAGAGAGAGAGAAAAAAAAGAGAAAAAGAGAGAGAGAGAGAGAAAAAGAGAGAGAGAGAAAAAGAAAGTGAGAGAGAAAAAGAGAGAGAAAGAAAAAAGAGAAATGAAAGTATTGAACTTACAAATGGTGCATTGAGCAAAAGTAATTCATCAGCGCTGAGTTTTAAGATAGTAAATGTAATTTCCTGGAAGCAGTTTTGTCTTTCAATAATACAGAAAAAAAAAACTCTGTCGGAATTCTGAAATTAAAGGCCAGTGTTTAGAGTCTATATATCATGTGACGTTCCTGGTTGTCCACAGAGAAAGTAACTACGTGACACAATGCTTGTCAGGTTGGCACGGACGTGGGCCATGGAGGAGCGGAGGAGGGGATCAAACGTGTCTGTGTTTCGTGATGAAATAGCACCAGTTGTATATTACTGAAAAGAAAACGGTTGAAGACATGAAAAGAGGAAAAATATTATGAAGAGTTGTTCATGCTAGCGAACTTTCAAAAGAGATATTGATGATGTGAACTCTTTAAATTTGAGACAAATGTTTTAAAGGGAGAGCTACTGTGTAGTTACTATTTATAAACATCACTTTCATTTATTTTTTATATTTGAGGTGACTCCTCTCACAAACAAAGCAAAAATATTCGTATGATCTCTCTTTTGTATGTTATGTAATGTGTTATGTAATGTTATTAAGTCCGAAAATTATTTAATATATTTTCATTTTTGTACGTTATTTCTGAGATGAGGTATTATGTACACTATTTACATTATTCGGACTATTGTCCTCATCCTTGTCACCATATTTATTACAACGTTTCGGCCGTTGTACGCTCCGGCCTTCTTCAGGTGGTTGGAATGTCAAACTGAACCCTTTATTTCACTCACGTGCCATATTTTTAATGGATCAGTTATCTCCTGTTAATTTCCCTCTCCAAGTTCTCCACTGCATTAACCGAGTATTGAACTCACACTCACGCCTTTATCTGTCACTCTGTCACTGGATCTAACCAATGTCTTTATACACTGTGCCATGTGTCCTTGAGGAATTTCTGGGTATTAGAAAACTAATGTCTCCAGTAATCATTTTTTACCAGTGCTCATATTGCAATTTTTGCTGTTATCATATCATGTTTTTACCAGAGCTCATATTGCAATTTTTGTTGTTGTTATCGCTTTTCTCTGGCACTCCTTATTACTGGTTCCCATATTGTATTCATTTCTATGCTTGGTCGGCTTAGGAGATCTCCCTTTTGTATGTTATGTAATGTTATGTTATCTTCTGTATGTAATATATGGGATTAAGTCCGACAATTAATATATTTTCATTTTTGTACGTTATTTTAATAGATACATTTTAAGTAAATGGTCTGTTTTAAATAAACCTTATTAATTTAATCGGACCGCATGCGTCTTCGTATTAGCAAGGGAACATCCTCTAGTAGGTCTGGAAGTGATTAGAGGGCAAAAAACCCTGCACACGTTGCAAATTGTACGGATGCAGGAGCTGCCCTTGAAGTAAACTCCATGCAGTTCTATGAGATGTACGACATGCTAGAATCACTTAGCGTGTGCTGATAACTGGATTGTCTCCGACAACCAGTAGAATATGTTCTTCGTGGTCAGGTGTACGAATAGTTCTTGGTCTTCCACAATCCATAGTTTATGATGCCACGGATCCTGTTTCAACAACACGACGATAAACAGCAGCAAAGGTTGTATGACTCGGCTGCCTTTAGTCTGGAAACGCAATCTGATACAGTCGTGCAGCCTTGCGTCCATCACCATTCGCGAGACCGTATGTAAAAATTATATTTGCCTGCTCACGATATCAATGTCCTGCCATTGATAAACGGAACACTTCTTAGTTTACTAACTGCTACACAGGATCACCGTTGAAGACAGATTAGCCATAAATGTACAAGAATGACTATAATCTAGTCTAAATGGTGACACGGCGCCATCTAGGGTAAACTTACATTAAATTTAATAACTCAGAAAAGAAGGATTTGCGGACATATGTTTATATGGATTTTTGTCCTTGTTTTGGTGTGAGGACCCCCCCCCCCTCCCAGAGTTTGTAAAAGTATTTTTGATACATTATATATAATTGTGTGTGTGTGTGTGTGAAGGAGGGAGAGAGACGCAAAATATGATGGGAGGGAAAACTGTCTAGTGATATTTCGTTTCTTTAGTAGAAATAAATGTTTTATTAATGAAATTACAAAGACGCTCAAAATTTAGATTCAGATTTTGACTATATATTTAAATTTCAAACTTAGCTTATATCTCATTCAGTTTGTTTTCATTATTTCTGTGTTTTTTTTATCCGACATTGTAACTGCTGTTTATTTATTTATTTGAAAGGAGAAATATTCTATGATCCTGGAGATAAATTCACTAAAGTGTTCCGAAATTAGTTTTGATTATATAGCTGCATTAATAAATTTATTTTTCTTTTATTTAGAACCACATTCTTTAAGTCGAAATTTCGGTAAAACCTCTCACACACACACACTTCAGCCGTTATTTCTAATGGATACTTGTATCTGAGATAGACGTCCAATCGGCTCGCACATTTGGTAAATCAAAATAAAATGTGCAATAAAACTGAATCCATCAATTCTTATATATATATATATATAATATATATATATATATATATATATTAGTAAAGTTTTGTCACTTAGTTGATTAATGTTACCTTCAGAATTCGGACTCCAGAGTTTCGTAGGCGGATCTGTCCGTCTACTCTTCAGAGTGTATCAACAATTTACTTTTAGATTTTTTTTCTCCTTTGTATATACATTTAACATTGTAAGTTTTTAGTGTAATTTTTGTGCGCGTGCAGCCATGCGTCTGTCTGCGCGGATGTACTTACGTTTAGGGGGTCGTGATCATTTCTCATTTTCCTTTGTTTTGTTTTTTTCCTTTTACACTCGTTCTTTAGTCTTTTCTCTTTTTCCCCCTTTTTTTTCTTATTTCTTTTGACTGTTGCCGTTTTTATTTTTATTTTTATTTTTTTCGCGATTTGTTCCAATGAAGACATGTCATCGAATTTTATTTTCGGGTGTTCGAGTTTTTTATTTATTTATTTTTTTTTTTTATAGAGAAGTTTTATTTCGTTTTTTTTTTTCCATAAATAATTGATATATATATATATATATATATGCTCGTACATATACGTTTACTTTATATAGTTTCACTGGGCTATTATTTCATTTTTGAATTTGGTTTGATGGTATCATACGTATTAATTTTACGAGGTTAGATTTATAATTAAATTCATTTATTGTTAGAATTCATGAGCATATGTCTGTATTTATACGCACACGTGCACATCTATGCACGCACATATATAGGTATACGTACGCACACATATGCACGCATAAACTTGCGTACGCGGGTACATGTACACTTATCTGTTCTTTGTTATTAATAAACTAGTGTTTAAATGGTGAAGTTATATATTTTTTATATATTTAGAGTATTATGTTTGGTTGGGTTAATAGGATTTGTTGTGTATGTGTGATATATATATATATATATATATATATATATATATATAGACGCTCACGCACGCTGCACATAGGCACATATATATAATTGTTAAATAGTATATATGTATTAAAATAAGTGTATGCTTATATTATATGCTTTCGTTTATTTAATATTTCACTTTTATTTAATGATTAGTAGTTTTTTGCCTGGTTATATATTCAGGTATTAATTATGAGGGGTTAGGTTTGTTTCGTATTTGTGTGTATATATTTATATGTGCATGTATACACATGCGTATAGGTGTATATGTTTAATATTTATTCGTTTATTTATTTAAAGTTTATATTATGTTTATTAGTTTATTTTTAATTAGTGCTTCGATAGCAAAGTAAGTATTTATTTATATGCCTAAATTTACTCATTATTTCAGTTTTCTTGTTGAAGAGTTTTTGTTTTTTAAAACTAATTATTGCTAATTTTTCCTCTAAGCATAATTTATAAATTTAATATAAATATTGTATATGGCTGCTCTTATAATTGCCCATTTGATTTTGGAGGGGATATTGTTTTCTTTTTGGCACCATATGTATTTTGATAGGGTTGTATTGTTTGTATTTTTCTTTCGAATGATATTTTGTGGTTATCTTTTAAAAGTTTTTTTTGTGGCGCCTGTGTAATCTTTTTCGTCTGCATTATATATTATGTTATTGGTCAAACATTTTTCGTTGAGTGAGAAAATTTTTATTTTTTATTTTGCTTAGTTATTATTCTTCTCCATTTTATCCATTTTGATTGTATTTTCGTTGTTAATTTTTGATAATTTGCTGTTTTTAGGGAAGTGTTTGTCAATTATTTTGAATGTTCTCCCTATTTTTGTTTTTATTGTATTGTTAAGGTTGGTGTTGAACTAAATTATATTTCTTTTTCTGTTTTTGTTTAAATTATTTTCGTTTTTGTATTCTAGTTTTTATGAATATTCGCCGTTTCTTAGGGCTGATTCATTTTTTTTTTCATTTCCATAGAAAATTTCTAGATTAGAAGTTGTTGAAATTCTTTTATTTATAGATACAGGTATTTGTTTGAATGCATTAGGGGATGGTTAAAATTTTTGTTCATACATATTGGGTTGTTGTTTGGTTTTCTGTATGGTTTGTAGGTTTTGTTGATTAGGTTGAATGTTATATCTAAGAAATTTATTTTGATCGGATTTTATATCTATTGTAAATGTGAGGGTTTTGAAGGTTTTTAAAATTATTTCTTGTTTTTATTTTGTAGTTCTGCCGTTGCAGCTTCTTAGAATTAATAGACCGTCATCCCTGTATAGACGTATATTTTTTGTTAATGATATTTGTCAATTTATTATGTATATGCCTGCGAGTAAGCATAAATACACCATCATAGCTAAACACGTTACGTCAACATTATTATTATTATCTTTATTATTATTATTATAGTTCTTCTTTTGTCCATATTTTTTATTGTAGTATAATATTGCTTTTCGGTAGTGTTTAATTATATTGATGTCCTGATTGGGAATAGTCATGTATTGTTTTGCTAAGTTATTTAGTATAATACTTATTAATAGATGGGTAGAAGTCTTTTATGTCTAATTGTGTGAAGGAGCAGTTTTCTTTATTACTTTTGTTATTAAACCAATTGATTGTTGCTTTAACATTTTCTATTGTTTCATGTTTAGTACGTTTTAGTCATGAGCATATTTTTTCTAATATTTGTCTGCTTATTTTCCCAATATTGCTTTTTCTGGGGTTTAGTAATCTGCATGTTGGTTTGGTCGTGAAATTGTCCTTATAGTCTTTTAATTTAATAAATGGTACTACTTTTGGTAATTGTTTTATTCGATTGTCTAATTTTAGTTTACTGACTGTTTTTTAGTTTCTTTGTTTATGCCACTTTCTGTTCCGTTATTAGTGGTTTTATTTAATTTAGTGACTTCTTTGTCTACTAGTTTATTCTAATTATTGGTTTCTGTTTTATTGATTATCCTAGATTTGATTTTTTTTTTTTTTTTTTTTTTTTTTTTAAAGTCTTTTTTTTTAAATTATTGTTGAATTTTCTTATTTCCAAATTATTGATCATGTTTGTCGTTTTCAAAAGAAACGAGGTCTTTTTTGTTGTGACGAGCATTTCATTGATGTAAATCTAAATTTAATATTATTGGTATTATCAGTGTTGTTGTGGTTGTCATAATTGTCTTTGTTGAGGAAACAAAATACTTCCATGTTATGCGTTCTGTAAAGTGTTGTAATTGTTCTGTAAGTTTGATTTTGTAGTCATGTAGGTTTAAAAGGCTGCTATATTTTTAAGGAGTAGTTAAATTGTTTGAATTCCATGTTGATGTGAGATAGTGTTTTTTTTTTTTTTTTTTTTTTTTTGAGAAAATATAATATCAGAATTGAATGCTGGGATGAAAACAACAATATGCAAAAGTGCCTAACTGATAATATTTTTTCATGGGCTAAGTAATAACGATGTCAAAGTATGAAGCCAAAAATACTGACAGTCAATGGGATATTGAGAGAAAAGATATTTAAGGCAAGCAGTCTTCGTAATAAAGTGCTCGATATCAAAGATAGAACATTAATAAGATTAATGTGAATAAAGGTTTGTCACTTTGCTGATTGATGTTACCTTCACCAATTCGTATCCAGAATTTTGTAGGCGGACCTGTTCGTCCACTTTTCGTGTGTATCAGCAATTTACTGCTTATATTTTTTGATTTTTTTTTTCCTTTATATATACATTTAGCATTGTAAGTTTCATGTTATTTTCTGTGCGCGTGCAGCCATGCGCCTCTGTGGATGTTCGTCTGCGCGGATGTGCATACGTTTAGAGTGTCGTGATAATTTGTCCTTTTAGTTTGTTTTTCAGTTTAAACTCGCTCTTTAGCCGTCTCTTTTCCTTTTTACTCTGTTCTTCCGATCCTGTAGCTAGTAAATTCACCGGCGTAAGCAAAGGTAATTTTTTTTTTTTTTTTTTAAGTTTGAATATCTCTTTTTTTTTTTTTTTTTTTTTTTTTTTTTTTTTTTTATATATGTATCATCCTAGCAAACTATCGAACGTTAATTGAAATCAGGGGTGGGGGATAAATCTACTGAAGATTAGAACGTGGGAAAAAAAAACGAAAATATTTGTTAGACTATTTGCTTTGGAGATTTAAAAAAAAAAAAAAAATCAGTTTTAATTGCTGGGATGAGAAACTCTCATTATTTACATTTTTTGTATGCGCGCTGCACTTTTCATATTTATCGTTATCACAAAATTTAGTCTTATCTGCTCCCTGGCCTTCATCATGTACTTACCGATCTGGGTCACCCTCAAGGAATTTCGAATTGAACCTTTCTCGTTCCGTTTGCCATGTTTCGGGGATGGGGGGAGATACCTTGTCTAGTTTATATTTTAGTACTGGCTAATTATAGCCCCCCCCCACTCCGTTTGCACGGAATCTAAGTGCGCACTGCCTGGCCGTGGGATTAATCTTGCAATTATAATTCGCAAACCAAAGTTTTAATACATCAGATTATTGTTTCGTCGTTAGCGGAACGACAATAATCTATTCCCGCAGATTAAATAAAATTTTCTGAAGGTTACCTGAATCGACAACACCTGACGATGGTCGGAGAGAACAATGACCGAAACATTGTGATAACGACAAAGATGAGAACGATACTCCGCAGGTAACTTTACCACCGCCGTAATGTAGCTTCCCTGCGCCTTTTCTGGAAATATTTTCATGGTAATTGCACATCTGGTCTGCTGCTTCTATGTATTTGGAGATTCTTGATAAAATCCAAAGAGTCTGCAATATTATTGGTCCTGAGCTGGCATCTTTTCACTGTAATGTAGCTTGCTTGTGCCTTTTTTTCTATAAATACTTTCATGGTAATTGTTCTGATGAGCTCTCCTCTTTGGTACCTAGATTTTATATTTTTAAAGCTTACTATTAAATTGGCAGCATGGTCTCATGATTTTCGCATTTTTCGCTTTTCCAGAAACTTTAATCTTAAAAAGTTTAAATGCAATGTCAATTGTTCTCTTTTGTTTTATACTTGTTCTCTACATTCTTTACATTATTCGGACTATTGTCCTTATCTTTGTCGCCATATTTATCACAACGTTTCGGCCCTTTAGTATCTGTCTATATTTCTGAGATGAGGTATTACATTATTCGGACTATTGTCTTCATCTTTGTCGCCATATTTATTACAACGTTTCGGCCTCAAGGACACATGGCACAGTTGATAAAGGCATTGATTAGATCCAGTGACAGGACTCAAAGAAGGCCGGAGCGTACAACGGCCACTTTAAGTTTCTTTCCTTGCACCTCTCACCTGTGGAACTCTATTCCGATTTCTTTCTTCCCTTGTAACTATAAACTTCAAAGATTTAAGTGCAGTGTCAAACGTCATCTTCTGGTTTAATGAAGCCTGTTCCTTTATTATACTTTTCTCAATTCTTCTTCTTCTCAGTTTTCTCATTCTTTTACTTTCACTCCATGTAACACCCCCCCACTGCGTTTTAGTGGCATTATCGCCTTACTTGAGGTGAAGCGATAAAAAAAAATAGTAGGGGCAAACTGTATTCTCTTGCTTAAGGCAGTAACAAGTCTAGGCAAGGGGGTTACCGAGTATGAAAAAATGAGAAAAAGAAAAACATTTTCTATATATATATATATATATATATATATAATGTCATTTCTTGACTGTGTCAAGAATTTTTCAGATTCACATGTGTCTGTGTGTATAAAAAAGAAACAGTGAAGAGAGATATCAATACTGCATAGTGACTTGCAGTTTCACAACTAAAAACAACCATTAGACTATGATCTGATGATTGCGTATGTGTATATGTATATAAATATAAAGGGTTCAATGGCTAAATTGTCGCCATTTTATATTTTTAATTTCACGCATGCACGTTGTTTGTTTTTGATTTTGTTGACTGAGCAGTATAGTAGGGTCAGTTGGGCACCATCTGTGATATATATTTAAGGATATGATACATATTTTATAAAAT
Organism: Acanthosepion lycidas; assembly: GCA_963932145.1. NCBI lineage: Eukaryota > Metazoa > Mollusca > Cephalopoda > Sepiida > Sepiidae > Acanthosepion > Acanthosepion lycidas. The sequence goes on from OZ010596.1 coordinate 97,503,656, forward strand.
AGGAAAAAAATCATTTTGCTTCTGTCTTTCAGTTCTAAAGGTTTCCCAATCGTCAGCAGGGGAATTTCTAGCAAGATTTTCCTAAAAATATTTCGTCATCAAAAATGAAGTTTGTTATTCTTATGTGTTATTCCATTATTCAGAAAAGGCTAGAATCGATCCGAAACACGAATCGCGTAAGTTAATGCTTTCTTCATTATCTGTCTATATTTCTGAGATGAGGTATTATGTACACTATTTACATTATTCGGACTATTGTCTTCATTTTTGTCGCCATATTTATCACAACGTTTCGGCCTTTGTACGCTCTTGGAATGTCGAACTGAACCCTTTATTTCGCTCACTGGGGTACACTGTTCTAGTTCCACGTGCCATGTTTTAATGGATGTCAGTTATCAGTTATCTCCTGTTAATTCCCCCTCTCCAAGTTCTCCACTGCCTTAACCGGGTATTGAACTTAGACTCTTTGGGTTCTGTCACTGGATCTAACCAACACCTTTATCCACTGTGCCATGTGTCCTTGAGGAAAACTTTGAATTCAAAACCAGCCTGAAGAGGGTTGAGCTCCGTCAGGCTATATTACCCTAGACACACCATTGTTGCAATGGCTGCAGTACGCGTGTTACCCCTACGAATCTAATGGATTACAGGACGCACGCACAAGCGAATTATTCCTTAAGCGTCGAATTACAAAATATCGATTTCTCTGGTGAAAGATAGTTTTCAAGTGTTTTTTTATTCCTCTTTCAGTCAGCCGCTCGTCACATCATTCGACATTAAAGTGCATTTATTTTTAAAGAAGAGCCAAACACAGACCGACATCGAGTAAACAGTCAGCAACGACGGACCTACCGGATACGCGTGTTTCATGACTCTTTTGGCAAAAGTCCTATCATGTTTCGCAGCTGGGCAATGACACCGTGAGGCCGAAAACTCTTTCACGTCCTATAAGGCGCTACCGTGTAAATTTTAAACCAAAACACATGAACAGATAAAGAAACGAATAAAAGCGAAATGCGTTAAGAGTTTTAACTTATAACCGTCGAAAGAATTTCTGTCATTCGCAAACCTTCACATCATCTGCAGTGAATGGGATGATTAAAAAATAAAAAAATAAAAAATTCCAGTTTCGGTTAGAAATTCTATTCCTGCATAGAATGTTGATGTCGGTATCCCTATTTATCTAGAGCTCCTTGATAAAATCCAAATAAGAATCAGTAATCGTATTAGTCCTGATCTGGCATCTCGGCTTCAGTCACTTTGTCACTGCCATAAGGTTGTCTCCAATTGCTTTTTTTTTTTTTTTTTTTTTAAATAATTACTTTCATGGTAATTGTTCGAATGAATTCTTCGCTATGGTACCTAGACTTTATGAATCTATAAACTGCAAAAAATTTATTTCAATGTCATTCGCTATCTACTGTCCTCCTGATTACTCTTTTCTCTTCCCGCTCATTATTAACCCTTTGCGTCTTGGAGTTACTGCCTTGCTTGGCGTATATTCGAGATATATAAGAAATAAATTGAATAAAATATGTATTTCTTCTTTTCTTCTCAGTAATTTTATAATTTTAAACTTAATAGTGATTAAATTTGGATTTTAAAATTGGTAATTTTTACTTTTAATTTTAATATTAAATTTTATCATATAATTTAATAATTATTGGTTAGAATAAATTCTTTTTTAATATACCCCTATTTTAAAGCTCTTAATAGTTATTATAACCTTACTTCGTTGTCAAGCTTTTTGAATTTTCCTATACTTGTATTTTGATTGGTCATTCTAGCTTTTGTAACAACGTTTTCCCCTTGCGAAAAATCATTAATTAATTTGAAACTTTTAAAACCATTTATTTTACATTCAACATCATTACTTGATAAGACACCGGGGGTGTTGAAACAAAATGGCTATTTTTGTAGTGATTTTATAACATATTTATGTTATAATTTTTTAAATGAATAATTATATGCACGTATGGATAAAAAGACAATTGGAAAATAGATTTCTTGGTCACCGCGGACGCGTTTTGTCAATTAAAATTCCTCAAAGGAAATTTAAAAGCGAAATATTGTTTAGTTAGATTAAATTCAAATTTAAAGGAAACGCTCCTGTATTAGCTTCTTTCTGGATGTTGGTAATTTTTTTTTTTTTTTTACTAAAAATTGGTTTTAGTTTTCCATGTCGATATATTGTTAAATTTCTTAAATAATTTTAATAAGACAATTGGAAAATATATTTCTTAAATTCAAATATAAAGGGGACGCTCCTGTGAAATGTATTTTCCAATTGTCTTCTTTTTATCCAAATTGTCTTATCAGAATTCTATATCTATATATATATATCTCCTCAGATAAAGATAAAAAAGAAAAAGAATTCCCAATTCATCTTAAAATGAACTGGAAAAAACTTATCACACATATAGCTTAACAAATAATACTGTATAATTTCTGGAAGCAATAATTTACTAAATGCTACCTATAAAAAATATAAAACAAAACCGTTATCTGATCTTGAAAATAATCTCCAAACAATTGTTAACTGGGCCAAGAAATGACTTGTATATTTTAACGCTTCTAAAACGAAACTGTTATTTTTGTTTAGTCCTCTTAGAAAACAATTTTTGCTATTCATCAACATGGCTGTTCTAGCCTCAAGGCGAGCAACTCATTGCGCCTTCTTGGTCTCACGTCTTCTATTGACATGAAATGGAAGGATTATATTGAATCAATTGCTAGGTCTGCTGCTAGGAAAGTTGCTTCACAGTGTCGTGTCAGACAACTTTACTAGAATCCATCTTGCACGTTTGTAAATTTACCATTCGTCCGTGCACTGCTGCCACATCTGATCCGGTGCATATGCTATATTTTTAGAAATTCTTGATAAAATCTAAAGCTTTCTTTGGATTTTTATCAAGCATTTCTAATGTTATCTGTCCTTAACTTCAATCACTTTTCCATCGCTTTAACGTGGTTTCCCTGTGTTTGTTCTATAAATATTTTCATGGCAATTGTTCTAATGAGCTTTCCTTTTTGATACATAGACTTGTCTGAATTAAAGCATTACTCTTACAAATTGGTCTCATCGTTTTTACTATTGAAATATCTAGATTTAAACCGTAAGTTCTTTTCTAAATGTTTCTTTTCTCGCACTTCTCATGGAAATCTCTTCCGGTTTCCAGCTTCTTTGTCATCTACGATCTTTAAAATTTAAGTCCAGTGCTGCTCACTTGAATCGTTTTACTTGTATTTCTAGTTTTTTTTTTTTTTTTTTTTTTTTTCGTGACTTTTCTTTTATTGTAATACTGACAGTTATTCTACGATAATCGTCAAAAAGTAGCTGCCTAATCAAGAAAGTTTTATCGAACTGCTAATGAAGGTTCTGTAATGTAATTCTAAACTGATATCTCTAGTTCATGCCTTTTCTAATCGACGTGACGTGGTTTACACCTCTTTTCTACAGCTATTTTCATCGTAATTGTTCTGATGACCCGCCCACCCCAACTTGGTACACCGATCGTATGAATCTAAGCATACAGCTAGATTGGCAATTAGGTTTCGCCGTTTTACTGTAGAATTAGATGGCGTGACAGAACTAATTTCAACTCGGAACCTCAAAAGGGTAGTTGGCAGTTCAAGCCTCGCGCTCAGTTTCTTATAAAAATTTCCCGAATTGTTCCATTTAGGTGTAAACGTACATGCTTAATTCGAAAATAACGAACACATTTTGATAAAATCTACTGTTTTGGAGTTATCGACAATAAAAGTTCTGACTCATTCGCGTCGCGGTGAGTGAATTTGAAATTAATTCTGCACCCTGCTAGGTGTAACCGTAACTTCTGTTGTAATAGTTTTTCTTGCACTTCTTGCTTGTGGATCTCTCTTCCGGTTTCTTGCTTTCCTGTCACTTACAGGCTTCAAAAATTGAAATGCAATGCCAATCGACATCTTTTGTCTTCCTGAAACCTGTTCTTTTATTGTCACTTTCCTCACTAACGTCTTATTTCCTTTCACTCAGTAACTCTAGCGTCGTAATAGTATTATCGCGTTGCTTTGGGTGAAGGATTAAAAAAAAAAAAAAATAGCCCTCGTCTATTTTTAGTACTTGCTTTAATTTCTTCTGACCATTGGCACTTCTCCCTGAATTTTAATGCATTTCTTTACTATTTATATTCTAATCTGTTAGCAACGTATGTTAAACATTGACAATCACTTGTCTCTCGTTTTTGATTGCATAACAAACAGATTGTGTACCGAAACATTTCTGATAATCTTTAAGTAAAAATGGTAACAAAACAGTTTTTAATAGAAAAAAAAACACCAACATTTTTTTTTCTCTAGAATTATTTAGATCATTGGCGCAAAAACGTACGAAAGCTAAACTGAGAAATGAACGTGTAATGGTGAAGTCAGTGGGTCATCTTTTATGTACCGTTTCCCTTCAGAACGTGAACGATCATGGCCCTCAACAGCTTTCTATCGTTTGTAACTATTAGCAAGGTTTGTCTTCTTACTGTCCAAATCCAGTTCCTGTTCTGCCCTAGCGTCCTGGGTGTGACGATAAATTACATCCGCGTCTTGGGTATGACGATAAACTACGTCCAACAACAAGGCTTCAGATAATGTTTTCGGAAAAATAATGTTGCCAGCTATATGTTTTTGAAAAAAATAATGTTGCCAGCTATACGTTTTTTGGAAAGAATAATGTTGCCAGCTATACCTTTTTTGGAAAGAATAATGCTATATGTTTAATAGTACTGTATATTTAATATATATATATATATATATATATATATATACCTTAATTTGGCATTAAATGACCCACAGTGGTTGATATGCCATAAAACCCAACCAACCAAATGTTCTGCCCTATTAGACAAGCTTGTTAAATAGATTAATCTGTTTTCCTTCTTGCCCTCTATATGACTTGTGAGGGTTAAATTATCCCAAGCCATCTTTCCTAATTAGGTGTTCCAGTTTAAAATGTCTCTTTCTGATTGTAAATGTTTTTTGTTTCCGTTTTTCTTAATTTTATATTTGCTCAAATATTCCATCCATGGTATTCTCAGCATCATTCTGTAGAACCACATTTTTGTTGCTTCAAGTCTCTTCATCCGTGAATAAACTGTCCAACATTCACTAATAATAATAATAATAATTTTTTTAAATATCGCTGATGCTAACCCCCAGGAAAGTAACACATTGCGCCTACTCAGGCAAACGTTTTCCGCTGATATGAAGTGGAACGATTATATTGAATAATCAATTGCTAGGAAAATCGGTTCACTGTGTCGTGCTAGACAATTTTTCTCGCCAAAATTTATTTTACATATCTATAAGTCTACCGTTCGTCCGTCCGTGTTTGAGTGTATTACATATTTATAAATCTATCATTCTTTCATGCACTGAATATTGCTGCTGCATCTGATCTGGCATTTCTGCTAAGTATTTTGAGATTTTTTATAAACTCCAAAGGAGAATCTGCAATGTTATCGGTCCTGACTTGGCATGTTGGCTTCAATCATTTTTATACCGCCGTAACATATCTTCTCTGTAAATATTTTCATGGTAATTGTTCGGATTAACTATCCCCTGCGGTAGCTCGATTTTATGAATTTAAGGGTAGTACTAGATTGGCAGTTAGGTCTCATAATTTTACAGTTTTTAATTGCCAGATGTAACCATAAGTTCTATGTTAACAGTTTCTTCTCTCGCGTTTTTCGCCTGTGGAATCATCTTCCAGCTTCTTACTTTCCAGCCAACTTTGATCTTTAAGTTTAAATGCAATATCAGTCGTCAACTGTCTCCTTGAATCCTGTTCTTTTATTGCGCTTTCTCTTTAATAATGTGTTTTTTCATAGATTCTTTTACATTTAGTAACCCCTTGCATCTCAGTGGCTTTATCGCCTTGCTTGGGATGAAATGATTAAAATATGTTTAATAAGCCCAAACTGCAACGTCAGAGATTGCCTAAACAACGCGTATTGAGTAATATCTTCTCATTGGTTTATAATTTTTAGTACTCTTGACTGTCTTCGTTCAAGTGTCTTTGATGAACCCGCACTGTTCTTATCCTATCTCTGATTCTCTTGCGCGCTCTATTAATCAGAATTCGGATGAGTTTTGTTATGTGGCTCATTAAGCTGAGTATCCGATGGAGTTCACATTCGTTTGCGCCTGTGTTCTTAAGCAGTGCTATGAAACTAGATCTGCTTAGGTTTTCCGATATGTTACCACTGTTGTAGATTTAATTTATTATTTCTGTGATCTTGTATGTACCGAAATCATCTAACGTTACCTCCATTTCTATTACAATTCCGTCTGGCTTTGCTGCTATGTTTTTGTTTAATTTGCAACTGCTTCTTCGGTTTTTAATATTTTCGGAGACTGAGGATACCTTGTGAGCAACGACGAAGTTTTAGAAAAAATGGAAGCAAAAAGGAAACTTATACTTAACATTAGGAAGAGGCAGTTGGAATTTCTGAAGGATGGTTGGAAAATCTGACACTCACAGGACAGATATTGGAACAGAGGAAAGCGGCGCGTAAAGTACTTGATGAGCTTGAGTAAATGCAGGGTTTGGGAGAAATGGCAAAAAAGCAAAACTTATTAAGATGTGGAGTGCTATGATCGCCTACGTCCTGAAAAGACATAGCATATAAAAGAATATACTTTTCGCAAAATTAATGAGATTACATATAAACACTCAACTAAAAGAAATTCTACAAGAAACACCAACATTTGAATTTATAATGCCATTTTATTGAGTAATTTTTGGATACTCATTATTTCATTTTTCTTCCACTGATCTGAAAAAGAATAAACAAAAAGCATTTGTTAGTCAGCATCGGATAAAGAATGGTAAAAATCTTAAGGAAACAGGAATCACTAAAAGAAAACTCATGCTTCTTGGGAATCATTAAAAAGAAAAAAAAACTTTTCAGGATACCCATGAAAACTCGATTATAGCATCTTTGTTCACTATTTACATTATTCGGACGGCTGTCCTCATCTTTGTCGCCATATTTATTACAACGTTTCGGCCGTTGTACGCTCCGACCTTCTTCAGGTGGTTGGAATGTCGAACTGAACCCTTTATTTCGCTCACTGGTGTAGACTGTTCTAGTTCCACGTAACATGTCTAATGAATGTCAGTTATCAGTTATCTCCTGTTACTTCCCCTCTTCAAGTTTTCCACTGCATTAACCAGTTATTGAACTCACACTCTTTGGGTCCTGTCACTGAATCTAACTAACGCCTTTATCCACTGTGCCATGTGTCCTTGAGATGAGAATTGGTAAAAAATGGTTGCTGAAGAAATTAGATTTATAATAGTCAGAAATTCATACACAGATGTCATGCTGCCGTCACCAATAATACTAATGTTAATAATATTAATAACATTATTATTATTTTTTCTCCATTGATTTCTGGTGTGTCGGCATTTCGTTCCGGGTCCCTCCCAGAGATCTAAGTTTAGAGATGGCATCATGACATTTTCCACTGACAAAAAAAAAAAAAAAAAGGAATACATAGATAAAACCTTTCGTAAGGTGAGGGGTGTACTCGTGAGAACAAGTATTTCTTTAAGGTATGGTCTTCCAGGAATCCCTTCAATGAGTCTACTGGAATCTTTTCCAACCAATCCTAGGGCTCCAACTACAACAGGGATTGTTGATGTTCCCATATGCCACATTATTGAGGTTTCGATTTCAAGATCCTTGTATTTATGGTAGGTTTTTGAATATCTTCAAAGATACATTGCAGCCATATCAATAGAGGCAATTTTTTTTTGTTTGCAGTCTCTAATAACAATGTTTGGGCAGTTATCTTTGATTTTTCTGTTCGTGTGTATTGTTTAGCCCCATAAAATTGTAACAGATCTTGTCTCCGTAACTGGTTTGGGTGGTGTTCATACAAATTTCTTTGTTTCCTTCCCATAGAGGTTGCAGATTTTTTAGTGCAGATATTGGCCAACTCTGTCATGCCGGGTTTTATATTCAGTGGGTGCCAATGCCGTGCAACCTGATACAAGATAATGATGGTGGTGATGATGATGATGATTTATAATAATAATAATAATAATAATAATAATAATAATATCATATAATAATTGTGCTTGTCGCTCTCTTAGTTCGCATGAACGTTATATCCTGTCAATACCTCATAAATAATGGACTACTCCGTTTTGATCGCGTGGAAGGAGGGGAAAAGACACTATTTGCTTTCAGTGATTAAAAGAAAAGAAAGGAAGACTGTGCTTCACGGCTGTTTCAGTGAAGTGGGAAAAGTTGTCAATTTCAGTTCTTTTCATTTGTATCCCCTTACTTCTTAAAATAACGACCAGCAATTTATATTTATGATTGTTATTGTAATATTTGTTAAAGTTCTTAAGCTCAAATATTTAAAAATTCGATAAGGGAATTTTAACGGATATTTTATTGTCATAGAACTCGCCATGAGCTTACTCAATCATTACATTAAGAATTAAGATTCATCAGAAAATTCAAATAGGAAGGCTGTGAAATTTTCACGGGTTAAAAATATAACAGTATTATTATAATTTATAATAATAAATATTAATAATAATAAAAAACAATGATTAATGTAACTCTTCCAATATTTTTCAACACTTGGAGAAGAGCGTGATTTAAGAAAAAAAAATGGTACGGTATTTGACCATGTTCAACAATATTTCGACATTATATATACATTGATGTCCCATTGAAGGTTCGTTGATATCACATTGTTGTGTCCGACATCACAGCTGTAGCCATTGAATCTTCTATTTAATTTTTCCGTAGTGAAACCCATTTGCAGAACATTTGATTACAAACGGCGGTAAATTCGACGACCACCTTAAGGTGGATATTCTGAAAAATATTTAGAATCTACCGACCTTGGGACCCTTAAAAGGCATGAGGATAGTTACGTATACAAACTACTTCCTTTCTGCCCCGAGGAAATGAACAGAGTGACAGTAGGATGTCATAAGATTAATACTAAGCTGTTTCATTAATTCCTCTTAGTAACTAATCAACTAACGCAAAATCTCAGGAGGAGAACGATCACCATCATATTACGCACGTTTCAGTAGTATGCCATTCAAGGTGGCTGAGTTTCATTCATTTGGACGCATCATTGTGTCAAAACGAAGATTGTTTTTCATGATCAGAGATTCGGGACTTTGACTGTTCGTTCTTTCTGGGATTTATACTATTATTGTCGTTATTAATACAACATTTACAGAAGAGCGCGATTTAAGGAAAGCGAAAAAGAAAGAAAAAAAAACAGGTGATTGATAATCTTCAGCAATATCCTGACAGTATGTCGGTCTTCAAGTTGTGTTTAAAAATTATATTCAACTATAAAAATATCCACAAAACAGAAGTCACTTGCCTTGAGAAAACGACTGTGCTGAGTACATGTAGCAAGAATGGAAGAGTCAAAGATTTTACGTCAATCAGTGAGCTCACTTCAGAGAACAGAACATGGGGTTGCCCTCTTCGAAAATATAAGGAATAACTCAAAACAATACCGAAAGCCACTGGACTTGAGTCTAAATAGTTTGAAAGAGAAACCGGAGACCGTACCAAATGGCGGCGTTTCATCATCATCTTCATCATCATCAGTACTTGTTACAACGCACTTCGTAGCTGTTATTATATAAGTATTGCTTGGGCTACTTGCTGTGACGCCTGTATTAATTCGTTTGAAGATTGACTCCAAGCGGCGGCTTCTTACCTCTGACTTGGAGCTCTTTATTCATAGTTATGGATTAGTTCATATAGTCACCAGGGATGTACTATTTACCCCCACAACACCGTCCTTTTTGAGATCAATACTTTTTATAAATATTTATTTTTCATTAGCATTAGTATCTCCTCCTCGGAGAATTCGCCAACGTACTTGACTTTGTAGCGTTTCCGTTTCACTTCCAGTTCTTCACTTTCTTTTTCTGGAAGGTTGGTGCAACAATAATGTCGTTTTCTCACATAGTAACATATGTGAGAAAACGACATTATTTTTTTTTTGCACCAACCTAATAGCTTCCACGACATGTTGCGTTGCGGGCACATCGAAGCCATAGCATTTTTATCGGTACTTCCAATGTTTTAGGTCTTTTATCGATTAACCTCTTTTTCAGCTGATTCTGGTGACTTTTAAGTTAAAATCCTTTCTCTTTTACCATTTATATCAACTTCCCGATTCTTGCTGATAGTATGCCTTCTTCCCATGTTTCTTTGACATCCTTATATGCCCTGAGGAACACTTTATCGTGGACCTTGAAACTTTTGGTGTCATTTTTGTTATCCGTTCGTGTTTTTCGACTTGGTAATAACTTGTCGGACACTGATTTTACTTTTCTAGCAAACATTAATTCCACCGGCAACATGTCTGATTGTGTATTGGGGGTTAAAGATGTTACACGGTAAACTCTTGGGAAATTTTAAAGTGTCTTCACTTACTTTCTCAGAACTTGCTTTTTTTTTTTTTTTTTTTTTTTTTTTTCAACTCTTTTGAAAACCGTTCCGCATGTCAGTTCGACCTTCGGTGATACGGCGGGGTCGTAATATGTTCAATGCAGAAAGTCTTACAAAATACTTTGGATTCTTTACCTGTGATTGCGTTCATTATCAGAGACTATGGTATCTGGTATGTCGTGTCTAGCAAACAGTTCATGTAAGAAAATCACTGACACTTCTAAATTTCCATTTAGTGAAACTGCCACAAGATAATGTGATCCATTCATAGAACATGCAAAATCTATATGCAGTCTTGATCACGGCGTATCACTCTTTGGCCAAGGTTCTATCTTTGTGATAGATTTGCTACTAGAGCACACAACCTCTGCAAGCTTACACTATTTTTTTCAATATCTTGGTTCATTCTGGTCCAATATGCAAAACTTCTCATCAGGTATTTTATTCTTGAAATCCCCGGATGTCCACTATGAAAATCTTTTAATATTTGCTTCTGTAACACGCTAGGTATTCCAACCCTTTGCCCGAACATTACTACAATATTACATAACAAGTAAGCGTTTAAGTCTGGATTTCGTTCTTTGATACTTTCTTTCAATTGCATTTTTATTTTCGCAATCAAGACGTCATTTTCCGCTTTTTCGTTTATTTCTTCTAGGGTAACCGATAACTCTCGTACTACGTTTGCACAAATTGTTTTTATTTCGGTTTCATTTTTGAGTGCTGCAATGACAGTGTCCTCAAATGGTTTTTTTGGTATTAACTTTAATAATCCATCCGCATGTCCTAATTTCTTAGACGGTTGGTAATCCATCATAAAATCAGTTTAATAAGATTGTACCCCAGCGTTGTAGTCTGTTAGATGTCTGCGTAGGTGATCCTTTCTTTGAACCATATATTATTAAGACTCTCTGTGGTCTGATTGCAACCTAAATTTATTCCATGAATAAATTTATGAAATTTCTTCACGGCAAATATAATTGCTAGAGCCTCTTTTTTTTCTCTATCTGGCTGTAATTATCCTCTGCTGGTAGAAGCGAGCATGAAGCATGGGCGAAGGTTTTCTTTTTACCGCTATTGTATTTGTGCAAAATCACCGCTCCAATACCGACTCCTAGCATCTGACGCCGTTACAATTTCTGCTTTTGGACCCTAGTGTGCTAATGATGTAAGTCTTTTTTTTTTTTATTTCGGCAAACACCTTTTGACAGTTAAATCCAGTTCCACTATATTCCTTTTTTTAAGTAGATCGTTCAGTGGAGCTCTCAAATTATGCACATATATATGATAGTAATTAGCCAGTCCTAGAAAAGCTTGTAACGTAGTCAAGTTTGTTAGTGGAGGTATATTTTTAATTGTACTTGCCCTCGACGACGAATTTTTATCAATAATTTAATTTTCGGCAAAGACAATTGGTATTTTTCTTCACTGAACTTGAATCCATACTCTTAGTTTCTCCAAAATTGTTTTCACATTCCCGACATGTTCTTTACATATACTTTTGATAAAAAATATCCAGATATGCCACTGCGAAATCCGAAATCAAGATATCCATAGCTTTTGTTGAAAAATAGTTGGTGCCACTTTTATGTCGGTTAAACTCGTATAATTCTCTTTGCGTATTTATGGTCGTTAATTCTGAACATTCATTTTCAATCTGAATTTATAGATACGCTTTAAAGAGATCAAGGTTTGAAAATATTCTTCCCATGTTTAACTTTGAAAAAATTTCCTCTGGACTTGGTAATGGATTTCTAAACTACTGTTTAATCCTGTCGAGTAATGCGCGCAAATACGAATTTTATTGTTTTTCTTTTTACATACATCGCTGGTGCCATCCATTTTGAATGGTTATTTTTTTTTCCTATTACACCAATTCTTTCGAGTGTGTCCAAATCTTCGTTGATTTGTTCCAGTGCTGCGAATGGTAAGTTACGTTTCGTTTTAAATACTGGTGTTGAACCTTTTTTTACTTTAAAATCCGCCTCAACTTTTGAACACCGATCCAGTTCATTTGACATAACATCTGGAAAACATTTAATTATTCCTTAAGATTTTCGCTTTGCTTTTTTTTTCTTGTCCACTTACGTTTTTACAATAAATGTTTATTAGCAAGTCTCAAAGTTCAAATAGTTCATACAGTCAGTACCGAATAAAATTCTTAGTACTTTTTAATACATAAGCATTATTTGTTTTCACATTCACAAATTTTCTTTGGACCATTTTTCCGTCGTAATGATGTGTACGAATTTCTTCCTATGATAATTCTTTTCTTGGTTCGGTTTTACACTGTGACTTTGTCCTCATTTACCACACTTGTAACATTCTGCATTTTTAAATGGACAGTCATTTCCAAGATATAATTTCCTACATCTGAAAAAAGGATTTAGTCTCCTAAATTAAACAGCACTTGTCACTAAAGATTTTCGTCAAAATGTGTACCCTGTCTTCAAACCAGATTTCAACTGTTTTTTTTTTGGTTTTTTTTTGGTAATATGTAGTTGCAGTGTTTTTCATATCCTGTCGGAGCTATTTCCCTCCACAACAATCTCGTTTTTCTGTCATCGTTTCAGTTGTTGCATTCTTGACTGAATATTTGTTCATATCTACGAAAATAGCAGAAAAAGTCAGTCCCCCATAAGGATTGTATACAAAGGTATGGTGTTTTGGACAGTGTCTGGCGTAAGGGACGTTGAAGAATATTTTGCTTCCTTCAGAATTATATCCAACAACTCCTGTTACCGTTTTTGTAGTTCTAGAAACTGTTGAGTTTATTGTTGTTGTTGTTTCTGTGGTTGAATTTCAACTATCGAAGTCAAAATTTCCTCCATATTCGCAAGAGAATTTTTCTTCACAATCAGAAAGGTTTTTTGAATGGTTTAGAATCCTTGTCATCACCTGTATCCTTGTTCCCGAAGCAACAAATACATTTATTTTGTACAGTATGAACTTCCATAGTCCTTGTTACTGTTATAAGTCGTAAGATTTCCGAATCCTCGTCACAACGGTTATAAATAGCTTGAGTTTCGGCTCATACTGTTATAACTCGCTTCGTAGCGGTTATAAGTAATGCTTCTGTCGTGACCCCTGTGTTAATTAGCCTGAAGATTGACTCCAAACGGCTTCTTCTGACCTGGAGCTCTTTATAGTTATGGACTAGTTTATAGAGTCACCGAGGGTTTAATATTGACTCCACAACAGAACCAAAAACTTTGAAGCCACCAGAAAAGAAAATGAAGAAGTCAAATAACAAGAGAGAAAGGCTAAACAAAATCAACCTCAGCCTCCACCAACATTATTATGCATTCAATACAATTGGCTATTCCATACAAGAATTGGTCTACTCATCAACGTCATCATCATAAAGGAAGCGATCAGAAAAGAAGAAATTAAATCCTTGGATACGAGATAAAGCTAATAATAATAATAATAATAGCAGTGGTAACAATAATAAAAGGCGTTGTAGGTTCTATCGATAAAATAAGATATTCCAAATAAACCTCTAAGAAGTTTTACGGGAAAATTCGAAAATCAATTATAGGAGTCAAAAAGTCATCATTTATTGAAGAAGTGCAAAAGTTTTTGGAGAACATTTGGAGCAATCCAAAGGAATATAATCCCAATACAGAGGAGATCAAAGGAGAACATCTCAAAAATGGTGATTCTCAGGAAATGGTAAGTTTTGGCTCTGCCATCAATCCATAAAACTCTTGCGCAAACTTTATCAATGGTAATTTATAATCCCAATGAAATTCTAGAATGGATCGCTGAATGTATTGCATATTCCCTACCAAAAACGTGTGGACAGATGATTCAGACAATTATAGGCCAATAACATCTCTGTCCACCACATACAAATTAATCACGTCTGTCCTGATGAACTGTACTTACTCTTTTCTCGGTTAAAACAATATTCTCTGGAACAGAAGGGATGTTGAATAGTTTCATATGCTTGCAGAGATCAACCACTAATAAATAAAATGATACTGGAAAATTGCAGGAAAACGGGTAGAAATCTCAGTATAGGTTGGATAAGTTACCTTAAAGCCTGTGATAGTGTGCTACACTTTTGGATCCTTAAGGGTTTTGAAATGTACAATCTCTCCTTGGTGATAGTAAAGTTCCTTAAATATGGTATGGAAGCGTGGAAATCACTTCCAATTGTTTGAATATCAGACGAGGAATCTTTCAAGGAGACTCTCTGTCGCTCCTATTGTCTGTCCTTACTCTCCTTTTCGCGTGAATTAAACTATGGATATAAAGTAAAAAAGAAAGTGTTTAATAACCTATTCTGCATGGATGTTATAAAAATCTTTTCCAAATACGATAATGAGTTAAAGCGTATTCTTAATACAGCAAAATGTTTCAATGATGACATTGGTATGGACTTCGGATTAGATAGTCACATTACAGCAACGCACTTAATAGATCTAGATTTTATCACAAAGATTATGGAATTGGAATCGTTATAGTCGGCATCCGTCCGAGCCTGGGCGGGTTATATGGAGAACTAGGGCTGCTCAGACGTTTAGTTCCCCCTCTCGGCCTTGCTAGCAGAGTCCAAAGGAGAGGATTAACCAATACAGTTTGGTACCAGTGCGGCTGCAGGAGTTGCCGGAAGGTAGCAAAAAGTGCCGTCCATCCGCCTTAGGGGCTCCACTCCGGGTTTGAATTCAGAGTTGTCCTTCTGCTAGACCAGTTGCCATCCAAGGCTATAGAACCCAGTCTGTCCTGCTATTTACCCATAGCTGGAGGGAGAAGAGGATTCACACCTTTCCCAAGGGTATTAGGACGTAAGTGAATGTAATGGATTCGACTGGAATTCGAACTCGGCTCTCCGATTCCTCAAGCCGCTATCTATTACTCCACCGGGCCTCCTCATGGAACTGGAATAATAAGCCTATAAATACCTAAGAATCGGCGAAGGAGATGGAATTCAGTATACCAAGATGGAGACAGTACGTAAATAATACTACAGATTGAATTCACAAAACAGAATATGCCATAAACACTTCGGCTGTCACTGTGGTACAATACAGTTTAGACATCCTTAATTTGACCATAACTGACATTAAGCGAATGTGTAATCGTAAACTTTTTGAGTAGTTACGCGTTTACTTATCATCTCTCAGTTGCGTCTCTGTCTTTGGACAGTCCGCGTTCAGGGGCTTCTCTGTCAAAGAACAGTGTGGCAACTGAAAAAATAATACTGAGAGGTGCCCAGCCCTGGGGAACAGCTGCCCGAAGCCGCGCCCTCCCATTGCACCACGTAAAAATAGACCGTCTGTCCCATCTCGTCCAAGTGTGTGTGTGTGTGGGGGGCAGAGTAAATACTGTGTAATCGTACAACACCCTCCCCAGTCGTTCAAGACTTTCAACACAACGGCTGATCGATGAAGATCGCTTCGATCTCAGACCTGACCTATCCCAAGTTGTGATTCAAGTTTGATCATAAGGCAGCCAAGATCGAATCGACGCAGGTATCTTCAAGTTGGGCTGGTCCAAGCAGGGCGATGACGTACAGGAAAAATAGCACTCGAATAAATTGAACAAAAGTAAATACTGTTTTTATATCAGTCCTTCGTAGAATAATTACACAATAGTTCGCATGCAATTGTCAGCCCAATTCGCATCTAAATCGAAAGCGATATTGTTGTTGACTTAGTAAAGTTTGGTTTGCTGTTTTGGTAAAGGTCAGCACAAGTCTGGGGTTCTCTTCGGCAGGCAATCACATGGGGGTATCACGACCGGTGGCTGAGGCGAACTCTCTGCTGTCTCTCTCATGTCTCCGTCTTCGCGCATTCATATTTATTGGCATTCGCTCAAACCAGCGCGAGACACTGCGCCAGCTTTTTGCACAATTGCCTTCTTCCACTCTTTCATATTATTACCTCTTACTAAATCTCCTCACTGAGCGTGGGCGGCTTATCCACCTTCCTCCTGGTATTTCAACTCAAATTTCGGCCAAGAGAAATCAGCTCCAAATTCGTTGTTTACGGAAATTAAGGTTTCGCTTTACAACTTGCATTTTCAGCTGCGTAGGACAGGTCAATCATCATTGCTTCTGATTCTGGGTCGTTTTCCATTGTTCAAACCCTCGACACACTAATTCCAGGTGTCGTCTATATGTGAATTAAATCGTCAATCTTTTCTCACGGATTTTAGGTATTAACCATCCTTATTCCAATGTCTTTCAGTATATCGCTCCTTCTATCCATAAGAAAACTTATGTTTTACTGTGGTAACAACAAATAGTATCACAAATGAATGTCAAAACGAGAAAGCTTGTCACTTGCCAACGCATGCATCATCCTAAGGCTGATATTGATCGCCTGTATGTGTCCATATCCGAAAGAGGCAGAGGATTAGTTCAAATAGAACTGTTTTACAAAACCATAATAATTAGTCTTCAAAGATATCTGGAAACTACAAAAGACTGGCTGACGATCTGTGTCAAAGAACATGAAAGAAATAACAAACTTTATTCAGTAATAAATGAAGTCAACAAATTCAAAAGGAAAAGGAATCTGAAGTGGGTGAAGAAGTGCAAATAAACCATATTGCACCTACTGCAGTTGCAAAGAACCTAAAAAGAAAGCAGATGCAATGTACCAAATGCAGAAACAGTAGCAAGATAAGCCTCTTCATGGTTAATACTCTGCCCGTACAAAACAAGCTGATGTAGACAAATCCCGTGCCCAAAGTGTAGGGTTCTAGAAATTATCAAGTACACATATTGAAAAATTGTGTTGACCCCAATTGCAGATCCTGTGACCAATATCCAGAAACCATTGACCATCTTGTATCAAATTGCAGTGTTGGTACCTACTGGATATAAAATTGGGCAAATACCTGCACTGGAAAATATATAGCTTTTACGGGAAGGAAACTGGTATAAACTCTGTTACAGAGATAGGACGTGTCCCAATTTTATGGGATTTTACAATACACAGACAGAACAATGAAAAAATCGTCCAGACATCGAGACAAAAGACCACAAGAACAGAATATGCATTCCTATCAACATAACAGTCCCCTGCAGATTGTAATGCATCTTTGAAGATCTTCAAAAAAACGTATCAAAATACAAGGATTTTGAAGTGGAAATCTCAAAAAATGTGGCATATAAGAACATAAATAATTTCAGTTCTAGTTGGAACTCTTGGATTAACTGGAAACTGTTCCGATAGTCATTGAAGGGATTCCTGGTAGCCCATAACTTAAAGAAATACAAAACATTGTACTCACAAGTACATCTTACTCATTTCGAAGGGCTTTATCTATGGGAAATGTGTGTGCTTTTTTGTTGTTTACAAAAAATGATCAGTGGAAGATGTGTAGGGATATTATTATTATTATTATTATTATTATTATAAATAAAAAAATAAATAAATAAAAAGAACATATAAAATAATAATGAATATTATAAATAAAATAAAACAAAAACATTTAAACACTTTTTAAAATAATAAAAATACTCCCAGCATGCAACAAAAACTGTTCTTGTCGGAAATATGGTCATCGCGCCAAAAGACGTTAACTTCAATCTCTTCGCCAATAACCCTCAAGCAAGCAACACTTGTGTAACTTATCACATTACATCTCCCATGAAACAATTGTAACTAAAAAATACACATACCAATGCACACAGAAAATATAAATTGATTGTATGAAATTAACATACAATATACCATGCTTTCCTGTGATTTTTGTACGTTTTTATTTCCTGTCAAGTCTGCTTTTTATCTCCGTAAACACGACACTAATTTCTGCTGCTATGATGTGAATGTCCTGATGTCATGAAGCCATTACAGACTTAGAGTTTCTGGTTGGGACCCGAAAGGAAATGTGTATACAACAGAAACCCAAATGCAACAACAATAGTGACATTATTAATAGTATCAGTAATAATAATAATAATTCTTACCGGGTTTATGTGCAACATACTTGCCACTCCTCGTTTCCACATAGTCCATGTTGGAGATTAGTGCAAAATTCTCGACGACTGTCGTGACATTGACCCTTTATTTGCGTACATGCGGCAGTTTGAGCTGAAAAAAAAATAAATAAAAAGGTTAATTTCTATAATTATTCGTTTGGCAGCAATTACCGTATTTTCCGAATTACAAGACGCACTTTTTTCCTTAAAAAAAAAAAAAAATTGGCTTAACTGATAGGGACGTGGATTTGTATGTTGATTCATTACACTGTTAGCTATCTATCTAATTCAGCCTTTTATATGATGTAACCGGAGTTCTTAGCTGTTAAAAGTACTTCCAAGTTTGTTAACCTTCCTAGAGCCGAGCCACAAAATTAAACATGCTCTGTTTACTAGCAGCGGTGGGAGCCTTTTCTGCTTATGACTAGTATGCCTTGAGGACACATGGCACAGTGGATAAAGGCGTTGGTTAGATCCAATGGCAGGACCCAAAGAGTGTGAGTTCAATACCCGGTGAAGGCAGTGGAGAACTTTCAGAGGGAACTGATAACTGTTAACTGACATCCATTAAACATGGCACGTGGAACTAGAACAGTGATCTGAAATAAAGGGTTCAGTTCGACATTCCAACCACCTGAAGAAGGCCGGAGCGTACAACGGCCGAAACGTTGTAATAAATATGCCGACAAAGATGAGGACAGTAGCCCGAATAATGTAAATGTACATAATACCTCATCTCAGAGACAGATACTGAAGAAGGCCGGAGCACGTTGTAATAAATATGGCGACAAAGATGAGGACAATAGTCCGAATAATGTAAATAATAAACGAAATCAAACAAGTGACTCATGTAAACAATACGTGGTGCCAGTATGGGAGGGACGCATGGTGAACGGGTTTTTGTATAAGAATGACTTTTTTATTCTTAGAAATTTCCTTCCAATATTAGTGTGTCTTGTAAGTCGGAAAATATGGTATATAGTAAAGTTTTGACATGACAGTTAGTATAACTCAAAGACGTTGTAAAAACGTAATAAAAATTAAAACCATGAATAAAAATACAATCCTTCTTCACTTAGGGACTCATAGGTATACTATGTATAATTCAATTATTAGGTTGGTGCAAAAATAATTTCGTTTTCTCACATAGTAACATATGTTAGAAAACGAAATTATTTTTGCACCAACCTAATATATGTGTGTGTGTGTGTTTTTTTTTTTTTTTTTTTTTTTTTTAAGTTATATTTTAATAAAGTTATAATAATGTCTGACTAATCTAGCATTTTTATTTATAATTTTATCAGATTTTGTATCTTGTAAGTCGTTAGGTCGTCATTAGGTCGTTAAACAGGAAAGTCGTTAAATGAGACATGGCTGAACAAAGTTTCCATTGAACATTTATTTATTTTTTTAAAGCAAAGACTAAAGAACTGATGTGAGGTTTTCCATTTGATAACCTAAAATAGGCCCTCGTTAAGTTAGCCCAAGTTAAACGACCAGAAGAGAACATGATATGATTGAAAAGAAAGATTACTAGGACTTTCTGCTTTTTATTATATGCAAAAGGGACAGTTTACAGTGATATTGATACCGAACTCTGCTCGTCTGTCATATGAAATGACTGTATCCGTCGTGTCGTATCATTTTCTCTGATAATAACACCTGGCTACCCCTTTTTTTTTTTTTTTTTTTTTTTTTTTTTTTTTTTGAGAGTACTCATCTACTCAGGCATAATTTTCTTTAACCCTCATACAGCCGACTTTCTTGGTTTATACTGCAACTATTCTGAGTTTCTGGGAGACAACACATAATCTCCCGTGATCAACAGATTCAACAATACCATTAAACACTGGATCGTAATGATTTGTGACCTCGTGCTTGAACAACTGTCAAGTTTCCGAATAGTTACATCTAGTCTGTATCACTCGCAAGATTTGGCTCAACCCGTGGTATAGTTTTCAAAACGAGTTTTTTTTTAATTAGTAAAATGATCGATTCCATTAAATGGAAGTCTAGTAAAAATACCCATTACAGTGATACCTCGCTAATTCATGACTTCGGATTTTTAAAATATATATATGGAAAATATATCGCGGAGTTTCTGGAAAATTCTAGAAAAATCGCGATATATGAACACCTAACATTTTTCATTAAACCCATTAAAATATTAATAATAAATATTATTTCCTGGTCTAGGAACAACAAAACAAGCGTAAAATAGCAATAGAAAGAGCACCGCCGTTTGAAGAGACGTAAAATACAATTATCGGCTGCACAGTAGAAGTCATCATCAGCTTCATCATTTCTACTGCGCAGCAAATTCATCATCATCATCATTCAAATTCTACTTCAACTTCTTTCGTGTTTAATACAGTAACAATCTTTATTTTTTAAAAATCTAAAGTGTTATTGCTTGACAGTTGTCCTTGTTATTAATATTAGGTTGGTGCAAAAATAATGACGTAACAATGTCGTTTTTTGACCTGTTTTTGACGTCAAAAACGACATTATTACGTCATTATTTTTGCACCAACCTAATACTACTGTAATGGGTGGGTTGTTAATAGTACAGGGAGGATTGCAAAAGTCCAAATACACGTTAAATAAATACTGTAAATATGGCGTCCCTACTTCATGGAAATTCACTTATCGCGGCCGGCTGTCTCGGAACCAATCTACCGCGATAAACGAGGGATCACTGTACCACCATTTCAACGAACAGTTCAGGTTTCGGTAGACAAACGCATATTTTTCTGGATATTATCTTATGCAACTGTTATCTTAGGTCAATAATTAAAAATGGCTTCAAAAGAATGAATCCTGTCAGTCTTGAAGTGAACTGTCTTTTGTCAGGTCTCGTAGGTTGGTGCTACAGAATCACAAAGAACTTTACCAAATAATAGAAACCACATCAC
Source organism: Acanthosepion lycidas (assembly GCA_963932145.1). Classification (NCBI taxonomy): domain Eukaryota; kingdom Metazoa; phylum Mollusca; class Cephalopoda; order Sepiida; family Sepiidae; genus Acanthosepion; species Acanthosepion lycidas. Next base: position 97,524,991 of record OZ010596.1, read on the forward strand.
TCGACGACTTTCGACATTAGCAGCAACTAAGATGGATCGCATGTGTCAATCGAAGAGAAAATAATGGCATAATCAAGATGTTGACTTTCCGCGCTGTTTGGTTCCTGCATGTCGGATAGTTCCTTATAAGGAGACTGGTGTTCTCACCAATACCATTTTAAATCGGGTTAATATTTAAAAAAAATATCTTACCTACTTGAGATGACACAGAAGATACAGCCAGGAGAACTAAGAAGGCAAAAACGAAAACTCTCATCGTACCGTTGGACATTGTGGAGGTTGTTATCAATAATTGTAGCTACGCTGTTCTATTCCAACAAAAAGAATTCGCGGATTTATATCTATCACTGCGAATGAACAGCAGCCGATAACACAGAATTATCAGTCGAGATATTAGTCCTAAATGGAAATTATCAGTTTTGCTTTTCAAGATAAGATTAACTAAGGAAGTAAAATATATATTTTACGTTTCATTCCATTTTCAACATTAACCCTCCGCCCCCCAAAAAAACCCTTCATAATATTGCGAAACAATGTAAGCCTTTCGTGCTCTATCGCTATTTTCATAGAACGTGTTCCTGCGAATTTCATTCTTTAGTTCCACCTTCACGGCCAAGGCCCACCATGCCACGCACATTGCAGCGAACCACGCCAATTTCCTTCGTATTGCATTGGAGAGATGTAATTTTTACTCGAAAACCCTATCATGAACTGCTGCTTTGTAGAACCGACTCCCAAGAGGATGCTTCCCCTATTACTATAATCTTAACCTGTTCAAGTCTAAGGTTAAACGTTATCTTCTCCATATATAGCCATAAACTGTGCCTCTTAATCTACTCGAGTGGCTCTTGGGCCTTGTACAGAGTAAAAAAATCCCTTGTTTCGCCTTGTTAAATACAATTTGTACTGCTATTGGATCCAGCATAAAAAAAGACATCGAAAAGTTATTTTCCACCCTACAACCCCTTTCCCACGGGCAAAATGTTGCAAACCTCTCGTTACTCTATCGCTATTTCCATGGAACGTGTTTTGACAAAGAACATTCTTTAGTTCTACCTGTTGTAACCTTCACGACTAAGACCAGCCATGACACGCATATTGTAGCTAACCACCTTCATTCCCTTTTATATTCTACTGTCGAAATGTAAATTCCACTTGAACAGCTTCTTCTCACGAACCTCTACTTTGTGAAATCGACTCCCAAGAGGATGCTTCCCCGATCACAACAATCTTAACTTGTTAAAGTCTAGGCTTAACCGTTATCTCTCTCATATATCCCCAGAAATTGTACCTCTTACCTTCTAAACCCCTACCTCGAGTTACTCTTGAGCCTTGTAAAACGTGGACACTGTTGTAAAAATAAGTTCTTCATTTATGGGCTTCGGGTGCCATTCTTTTCTTTGTACCGTGTTCCATGGGCGATCATGGTTCTCCCCCAACTTTCTGTCCTTGATAGCTCTTAGTAAGGTTTTTTTGTTATTCTTCTTAATCACTGTTCTGCCAACCATTTGCATAAGCTCTTTTTTTAGGTAGGTTATTCACAGTCCTCTACTGTCTCTCTGGCCTTCAATATGTCCTGTTAGTATCAAATTCTCCAAGTCCTCTTTCCTAATTAGCTGTCCCTGAAATTTCAACTCTCTTTTATTATTCTAAGTATGTGTGTTTTTGTTTTCATTTTCCTTAAAACTTCCTCGTTAATCATATGCTAAATCCATGGTATTCTCAGTATCCTTCTGTAGAATCACATTTTTGTGGCTTCAAGTCTCTTCTTCCTCTCTAGTGAGTGTTCAGCATTCATTGCCATATAGGAGGATCGATATTACATAACGGTTCGGCACTCTTTTCTTTATTTACATTATTCGGACTATTGTCCTCATCTTTGTCGCCATATTTATTACAAAGTTTCGGCCTTTGTATGCTCCAACCTACTTCAGGTGGTTGGAATATCGAACTGAACCCTTTATTTCGCTCACTGGGGTAGACTGTTCTAATTCCACGTGCCATGTTTAATGGATGTCAGTTATCAGTTATCTCTGAAAGTTCTCCACTGCCTTAACCGGGTATTGAACTCGCACTCTTTGGGTCCTATATCATTCTATTTTCTATCAACTAATGTCTATTCTTTTCTCTCTCTTTCCTTCATTAACTTCTGTGTCTGCGATAAAAACTGTGACATCTGCATATTCCATGTGGACACCAATAATGAATCCTGCTAGAGAATCGCCGCACTGTGAGAAGAGACGCTCTTGTCCTACGCCCCTTTCTTTTTTTTTTTTTTTTTTTTTTGTGTGTGTATTTGTTAAATTCATTTATCTATTCATGTACAGGGGCAGTTTGATGCCAGTATACGTTATGGATTATTCCAATCTTTCTAAAATCAATCAAGCTTACCTAACATTTCAAATAGTTCTTTGGGTCGTCGAAAAATACTATTGACTTAAAAAATTGAAATATTTTTGTTTGTGTTGTAATTGTTTTGAAGAATTATCTATAGCTAAAATACTCTTACGATTTTTTAATAGTATTGAGGTAGAAGGCGCTTTTGCATATGATAATGTTTAGCGAGTTATTTTGATTGGCCATTAGTCTTGAGCTAGATACTCACCGAGTACTTCATACTTGTCTTGTGGCAAACTAAAATTAATAAATGTATGTATAGCTGGCTGCTCGTATCCGAGTATGTCTGTTAGAGTGACTATCTAATCCCAATTGTAGACGCCTGCTCTGTCATACTTGTTTCTTTAACACCCATAGAGCCAACCTTTTTGGCTTATACTTCAACAATGCTTAGTTACAGTTTCTGGGAGAGATTGCATAATCTAGTATGATCAGCTGTTTGAACAAGACTAGTATATTCAAATTCTCGGTCACGATGACTTATGACTCGCTGCTAGCGCAAATATCGACGGGTTCCGAACAGTTCTCTTTGTCCAATTTCAGTCAAAATGTTTGAGCTAATCCGTAGTATAGTTTTCAGGCATTTTCTAACAGATCCCCACTCGATATTATAAAGATACCACCTCTTTGACAAATTGACCATGGCGAGATTCGAACACCGGTCTCTTAAACGGAATGTTAACGTTCCAATCAGGCGTTTATTAAGCTTAGTAAATAACAGGATATAGATATCACTAGATACAGATAACTATGCTTTTGTTAACTTTTTCTAATCAGTGTCTGTTTTTGTAAGGTTGTGAATTGCTACACTAATGTGGGACGCCCAGTGACTATTATAGAATAGGCATGAATAGCCTGTTATCCATTTAAGTATGGCTAAGTTCCAACCTGCTTTCCGTTAGAAATCTGTTCGCGTAAATTTGATGACTGATGCCGTATAAATGTTATTTTTCGACTAGAATGAAAAAATTCTTTAATTCATTGACTACTTTCAGGAATATTTTTCAATATTTAGCAAACTTTAGATCTAATCGAAGATTAAAATTTAATACGACATAATTTAATAGTTGGAGGTATGGGTAGTGTAAAGGCTATCGTTGCGGAAAATGGAATCGGCCGAGTTCAGTCAAATTCCGACCGAGTCTGTTTCGTTCACTTGAGAGAGAGAGAAGAAACATGAACCGTCTTCCTCCACCTATGGATTAAATAATAGGGAAAACTGGGATCTTAAACTTTGGTGGAGCAACCAGTCAAAAAGGAAAACCCTGAATCCCAAACCGGACTTTCTCAATACAAATTCTCATACGGTGCCCCAATCACCTTATGGGGTTACGGGACTTGTGATCATAGTGGACCTGTTGGTGGCTCTGTTTGTATAAAGGAGAAACGAAACGGCGAACGGAATTAAAACTCCGGCTGCGACAGTTTCATTTACTTCGCAGTAAGGCTCTTGGGAAAGACATGCATCTACTAAAACACTTACTAGCACGTTGGTCCCGGAAAAATGCACAGTCGCTACAAATATTGATTGGGTCTCCATGGATCTTTCGGACAAAAGAGATAGAATAAAATCGCTGACCGATATGGTGCCGGATGTAGCGTAACGATCGTTGTCGCTGAAAAGGGTGTCTTGTTAAAACGCCGCCTTTCGTACTAATACCTTCAAAAAAGGCAAGAATCGTTTTTTCTCTCTCATCACCCAACTATCAGTTAAATACCAGAATGGACTAGACTCTAGCTTTAGATAGAAGCCAGTCTGAGACCAGGATTGTTTGGAATTCAAACACAAAATAAGTTATCAGGAAACCATTCGACTTTCTATCTCAAGAATTTATGGTAGATTTTATTTAACACTAGCAGGAGAGCCCGGCGTTGCCTGGGGATGTAACAGTAAGAGATAGATCAAGTATCGACCATCATAAAGACTGAAAAATAAAATTGACAAAGATTGTTTAAGGCTGACGGACACGCATGTCTTAATTATTATTATTTTTTTTTTTTTTTTTATGAATTGGTCAAACCCAAACTCAAACAAAAACATTGTTTTCAATCGTTATGAGTCTATCGATTGAATAGAATTTTATTATAAACAATTGTCTTGTAAATGGAATTTTTAAAGCATTCTGAATGTAAAAATAAAGAAAACAGTGTGCAAGACAATAAGAAACACTGCCTACCAAAAAAAAGTGAAGTTTTGTTGAAATCGGTTGAAAAATGTAGGAAATCCGATCCCATATATAAACAAACACACACACAAACAACCTGGGTTTTATAATAAGTATAACTCGATATGAATTGTCCCCCTTTCATTCTGGCAGCAGAATCGTGTTTTATCGTGTTTTCAAATTGATTTCGTGCAAAAACAATTGTGTTTTTTCCAATTTTGGGCGCTGTCAGAACCACCGCAAGCTAATTTTACGCAGTCCTGTGAAGTTTTGCTGAAATCTGTTGAAAAATGTAGGAAATCCGATCCAATATATAAACGTACACTCACACAATCTCCGTTTAATAAAGTATATATAAGATATCAATATAACGAACCCAACTGGAATTGGAACTCTGCTCTCCGACTAACAATCCGAACTTTATCCATTACACCACCCGCACATCCAAGCCTACACCACCTGGTATTCGCAAGCGGTCACCCATCTAATACTGACCAGGTTCAACGACGCTTAACTTCGGTGATCGGACAGGAAGTAGTGGTTCAAACTGATGTAGCCATAAGCCCTATCTCAAGGAGTCATGGCAATTCAAAGATAAAGAAAAGGACGTGGGGAGAGTCGTAATCGCTTGTCGTGAAGGAACACACATCAAAAAAAGTGTGTTGTGCAACACAAGAAGCAACTTTTATTTTACTCTTTTACTTACCTGGCACACGCCGGGTAGGGTTTATCATCTCAATTATATCTTTGGGCAGAGTGCGACTCGGTTGTGACTGTGTCTTTGGGCAGAGTGCGACTCGGTTGTGACTGTGTCTTTGGGCAGAGTGCGACTCGGTTGTGACTGTGTCTTTGGGCAGAGTGCGACTCGGTTGTGACTGTGTCTTTGGGCAGAGTGCGACTCGGTTGTGACTGTGTCTTTGGGCAGAGTGCGACTCGGTTGTGACTGTGTCTTTGGGCAGAGTGCGACTCGGTTGTGACTGTGTCTTTGGGCAGAGTGCGACTCGGTTGTGACTGTGTCTTTGGGCAGAGTGCGACTCGGTTGTGACTGTGTCTTTGGGCAGAGTGCGACTCGGTTGTGACTGTGTCTTTGGGCAGAGTGCGACTCGGTTGTGACTGTGTCTTTGGGCAGAGTGCGACTCGGTTGTGACTGTGTCTTTGGGCAGAGTGCGACTCGGTTGTGACTGTGTCTTTGGGCAGAGTGCGACTCGGTTGTGACTGTGTCTTTGGGCAGAGTGCGACTCGGTTGTGACTGTGTCTTTGGGCAGAGTGCGACTCGGTTGTGACTGTGTCTTTGGGCAGAGTGCGACTCGGTTGTGACTGTGTCTTTGGGCAGAGTGCGACTCGGTTGTGACTGTGTCTTTGGGCAGAGTGCGACTCGGTTGTGACTGTGTCTTTGGGCAGAGTGCGACTCGGTTGTGACTGTGTCTTTGGGCAGAGTGCGACTCGGTTGTGACTGTGTCTTTGGGCAGAGTGCGACTCGGTTGTGACTGTGTCTTTGGGCAGAGTGCGACTCGGTTGTGACTGTGTCTTTGGGCAGAGTGCGACTCGGTTGTGACTGTGTCTTTGGGCAGAGTGCGACTCGGTTGTGACTGTGTCTTTGGGCAGAGTGCGACTCAGTTGTGGCTCTGTCCGGGGACAGAAACGCAGCCGATGAAAATAAATTTGAGGTGCCAGGTTCTGGGGAACAGCTGCTCGTAGCTGCACCCCCGCCCATTGCACTAGTGTGGATCGGTAATCGCTACTGAGGCTAATGCAATCGACGGTTGCCAGGGGCAATTTTTGTCCTTGGCCCGGGTGTGTGCACACGGGTTCCCTACAGTAAACCAGACCTTATGTCACATCACGTCTCGGTGGGGGAGACGAGGTAAATATTACTTATTATTTTACTCTTCAGAAGTCCTGTCGGGGGAGCGGTTATCATCTCGGTTGTGGTTCTGTCTTCCGGAAGAGACGCAGCTGAGGAAAATAAAATACTTCACCTGGCCCAGGAGAACATCTGCCCAAGATTGCATCGACATTGCACTAAAGAGGGGAATCGGTAGCCATACCCATACCAGCACAACCGATGGTTGCGGGGGCTGGGTAACGTTTGACGCTGGCCCGAGTATACGCGCTCGGATGCCCCAAATTAAACCCGACCTTGTGTCATATCCCGTCTCAGTGGATAAATACAACTTTTATTTTGCTTTTCACATTAGCAGTTATATTAAATCAAATCAACGCTTTAATCCACTAGGCCATTGTTTGTAAATTTTGGTTACATAGAGGTTGTGAGTTCAATCCCTAGGCTGGGCAGTGCGTACTTGGAAATGGGCGAGCAATAACACCCTAGTACTAAAAATAAGAACGAGACGATATCTCTAGACATGGGCAGTGAAACGAGAACGGTCTACATCCATAGATTAAATAAAGGGCTTATTTTAGAACTCCACGTAGCATAACGAGATCGATATACACCTGATGATGACCGGAGAGCACAACAAAGATGAGGAAAATAGTCCGAATATAAATAGCGTAAATAATAACTCTTCACCCCAGGAATTCAGACACATTCCTATCCTTTGTCGCTCTTAGTAAAGTTTTTTTTTTTTTTTTTTTTTCGCTATCTCTCCTAATCCCTGTTCCGCCATAAAATTTCGTTAGGCAGGTTACACGTCTTCTGTCTATATTTCTGAGATGAGGTATTATGTACACTATTTACATTATTCGGACTATTGTCCTCATCTTGTCGCCATATTTATTACAACGTTTCGGCCATTGTACGTTCCGGTCTTCATCAGGTGGTTGAAATGTCGAACTGAACCCTTTATTTCACTCACTGGCGTAGACTGTTCCACGTGTCATGTTTAATGGATGACAGTTATCAGTTATCTCCTGTTAATACCCCTCTCCAAGTTCTCCACTGTCTTAACCGGGTATTGAACCCACACTCTTTGGCTCCTGTCACTGGATCTAACCAACGTGACAAAGATGAGGACAATAGTCTGAATAATGTAAATAGTGTTACACGTCTTGTTTTCACTATGTCCTGTGAGTGTCAAATTCTCCAAGCTCTCATTATGTATCCTCTTTTTGTGTCTCAAAAATTTCAACTGTCTTTTCTTAATTCTATGTACTTTTTGTTTCCATTTCCCTTAAAATTTTAAATATTCAGTTCATGATATCCTCAGCATTCTTCATATGCGATGAGATTGTCCACTATTCACTGCTATATAGGAGAACCGATATGGGCACCTCGAGGCGGTGTAATGGTTAACAAGCTTGTCTCGCTAGAACAATTACGACGGAATAGTGAGTTCGTTCCTCACTGGGTGCCTCGTACTTTCGGCCTTGTGCCACATCTAAGCTACGTTTGGAAAATCACTATAGGAGAACCGATATAACATCAGTTCAGCACAATTTTCTTAACGAACTTTTAATAGCGTGAGATGTCTTGCAGATTATGACTGTCAGTATCACCATCTTTGTCCTGTCGTGTGAAGTACACATCACCTTTTGATAACTGTACTGATAAAATATCCCGATCCCACTCTCTCTGCTTTATTTCCCCTATCGACATAAAATCTGAGATTTACTTCATTACTTTATGAAAAAAAATATATTAAAACGACTTTTATACAGTAGTCACACAATTTTGTTCTTTCATCCCAACCGAGGGACGTTAATTAGCGGGAAAAGCTGCCGAAATACACGCGCGTGCTCGCACACACACACACACACACACACCTATATTATATAAGGAAGAGATTATAGTAGTTCCATCGAGAGAAAAGTGTGTATATTAAAAAGAGAGAAACCGCAAACGTTTTTGGTTGTAATGTGGATTTTTTTAAAGCATATTTTAAAAGGAAAATCCATATTACAACCAAAAACGTCTGCGGTTTCTCTCTTCTTTATATATATATATATATATATATATATATATATATATATATATATATATATATATATAATTTGGGCAGCAAGCTTTCTTTTAAACATCTTTCATTAAATATGGCAGACAAGGAAGATTTAATTAATCTTTTTTAGTTTTCACAGCATCCTTATGTTTTTCCGTTTTGTGGGAATAAAGGAGTACAAAATGTTTACATAATTTTCTTTGTCCCAATCGTTTTTAGACACTTCTTTAGCCATTTTCAAGGGGCTATGCTTTTGGTGGTGTTAGTTTTTCCTCATATTTTGACTTTTTAAATTTTATTTTTATTTATTTAATAAGTTTTATATTTATTTTTGTGTTTTGAATAGGAGCGTTTATTTCGAGCGTCTACACAAAGAACTGGTAGTATGTCCAATATAGCCAATTGATTTGTGACAAGAAAGTCTTGTACGCCTCACGTATCAATTATCAGATCAAAGTGCTGTAAAAAAAAACATCAACACAATTTACAAGAACTCTCAAGAAAAATTCTGGTCAAAAATACTAAAATTCTATATAAATCTCATTACCTGAAACATTTCACAATTAGAGAGGCCCTGTATATTAAACTACTCTCACCTACTATCAAACCTCATCTGATTTAACAGTGGAAATGGAGTGTTAAATTTTTTTTTTTAAATAGAAAGATACACGAATTCCAGCCGCTCTCAAAAGGCATGTCTGATTAAATAAATTGCAAACATTATATCTGCTTATTTTTAGCATAATCCTTTCATGTTCATGAAATATATATATATATATTCATGAATATTGTAATTTATTTTATATTTAAATATATGGGCAGTTTAAATATAAAATCCTTATATAAAATGTTCGTGTAAACAATGGTTTAAACCTATTCAAAATACAGTTAACTAAATCAAAAATGAGATCACTGATCTCCACACATTAGATGTACTAATTAATTATTGATTCTTGATATTCCCTTTCAGCAGTGATTTTTATTAACAAAAATTCAGTTTATCGATGGGATCCCCTCTCGACAGCGTTTTAGCTTGTGCTTATTTTTGTAGAGTTTCTAGAAAGTAGAACTTTCAGAAATATTTTACTCCAAATTCTTATTTTCGGTTCATACATAATACACTAATAATATATTCCAATGACATTAATTCCAGATCTTGTAAATAAATTTATCTACCAACAAAAATGAGCTTATAAACACTTATTCTCACCACTTTAATTACATCAGATATGGAGGATTTTATTTAAGAGCACTAAGAATCTGTAGACCCCAATATTTACATGAAGAAAAAAATACATATTCGATTCTACTTTTTAAAAAGTCCAATATCCTTAATTCGTACACGATGCCAGAAAATGCATACAAAATATGTTGTAAGTTAGGGAAGGTTACTGAAAAGAATAATCACACGAAGGTTGACAATGAACAATAATACTCAGAACAAGAACAACACGTATAAGATTCGCCAGCGGCGCGTAGAAGTAGTCATCTGCTAGAAGTGAGTCAAGTGAATTCCACAATGAATCTCCAACTGCTGGATATCTGCCACCGGCCCACGCACTCAGATGTAGCACAAGGCCGAATTTAATGTGGGGTATCTGAGTCCGTAGGCTCGACCAAAAATTCCCCATAGACCTCGTATAAAACAGGGTCGGGTAGCTGTTTCTCGAGACGAGAGACTCAGCTCTTCGACATACCTTCGTCTAGGGATCCTCTCTGCCCAGAATCAGTTTAACCAGCACAGCTGGAGACGAATCTCCAGCTGCAGACCAACATACAGTATTTACTACTGTATTTATGTGAATGGGGACATAACCATTATCGTCAGTCAGTTATACTCCATGCGTGATACGCGCTTAGGTGATCATGTATCTTTCGATACATGACTGACGAGGCAGATTTTTCCCGTAGTAGGTTGCCATTTCTTTCTACAGTAAGTTGCCACCCAAGGTTATAGAAGCTGATCTGTTTTGCTATTTACCCATAGCTGGGGAAAGTAGAATAAGAGGCCTCATACTTTTCCCTAGAGTATTAGCATGTAAGTGAATGTATACAATAGCAAAAATGATAACCACAACAACGGCTGTGGTAGTAGTAGTAATAGTTAATATAAATATATATATAAAATTAATAATAAAGCCGTAATGATAAATTCGATAAAAATAGACATATGATATTATCTACCGATTCCATAACATCTACTCTTCAAAATAATATATCCAATCTTCATACTAAATTACAACTACATCCAAAACATTTATGGAAATAAGAACCAAAAATGACCATAATTGCAATAATTCTAAAACAGGTGAATACAAGATAAACTATAACAATTGTTCCCTAAAATATATTCGTGAAAATTCCAAAAACTAAAAAATAGAACGTATTTATGATCTTAAAAAAAGATCTACATCATAATTTATCCAGTGCATTAGTTATACACAGAAATAATTTCAACCACAATTTCGATCAGAAAAATGCTGTCCTTTAGAGAGAAAAGTTATCAAAGTTCTCGAATGTGCATTAATAGATATTAGCTAAAATATACACCTTGAAATATTTGGAATATTTGCTTTCTTAAAATAAATGTTCCTTTCTCAAACCAACATTATGTACGACCAGGAAAAAACATTAAAAAATAATTTAAAAGAAATGTTTAACACATTGCTTTTTAAAAGGTCAATTATATTATTTCATTTCCGTTTTGATATATCAATAATTTACATTTATTTTCTTTCATAGTTTCTTTTCCTTTCCTTAACGTCGATACATTTAGGAAGATTTTTAGAATGTTCTCTGATTCAAATTTGAACGCATATTACATTTTTCCTCGGTATACATTTATATGTGTTTATAAATACGGTTTTTCTCCCTAAAATTTATAAATATGCCTTTGTAGCTCAAAGATTGAAACGTGTCAGAATAAATGGTTTGTCCTCTTGTCGTTTCTTTGATTTATCATTCATAAAATCCATATATAAATATCTGAACAAATATATTTATATCTGAATTTTTATACACTCATATGAATGCTTATAGATGCTTCTCTGCATGTAGTTACAGGGTTGCATGATTGAACAACATGTCGTGAATTGGGTTCCGTTTGAAAGCCTAGTGCCTCTTAATCCTGAATTGACTATTCTTTTCATTAATAGTCCTGCTTTTTCGATGATGTGTCGTATCTCTTCAGGAGTTGCGCAATCATAGATTTCCACAACTTTCTGTGCGTTATAGCTCTTTTCCAATATCCGTATATTTGGTATCCTTCCCAATCTCTATTCTGCCCTCCATTTACGCAAATATATCAGCTAGGTTACTCGATGTTTTTCTTACCTTGTGAGTGTCGTGTCTTGTGAGTGTCACATTTTCCAAGCCTCCTTTTATGTATCCTAGAAATGTCAGCTGTGTTTTTTTTTCTTATTTAAGAGTCCTTTTTTTTTTAAAAAAAACTTTCTCGTTGCTCATCCATAGTATTCTCAGCATCCTTCTGTACAACCGCATCTCTGTTGCCTCAAGTCTCTTGATCTATGAAGAAATTGTCTTACATTCACTGTTATATTGATGAATTCATATTACTTAGCAGCGATAAGAAAACATCGTTTACATGTCCCATCCATGTTATTCTTAGAGAACCATATTTCTGTTGCTTCAAGTTTCCTCGTATATGAGCAATTTTTTCAGCATTCACTTCCATATAGGAGGACTGATATTGCATAGCACTTTAGCACTCTTTTCTTTTTAACGAAACGTTGATATTTCTTCATACCTTGACTAGCTTTTGAAAGGCATTTTTTTGCGACTTAGAATTTGTCATGTTCTGTCGTATGTTAAAACACTCTCCTGATACTTAAACTTTTGTACTTACTTGATTTTGACATCTCCAATTGATATCTCACACTTTGGCCTGTTTCTCTTGCTTACAACCAAATATTCTATCTTTTTACAGTTTTCAACCTTTCTTTTCGTTTTCCTTTACTATCCACTTCCAGCAGTTTTCATTCAAACAATATCATCTGCGTAGCTTATAGTATTAAGATTGTGTTTATCGATAATAAATCCTGGCAGGATCACGAGTTCCTTTAGGATAGCCTCGCTGTGAAAGTTGAAGAAAACCAATAAAATGACACACCCTTGCTTAACACCTCTTTTTATATTTTGTGTACTTACTAAATTTAGTTTCTGTTCGTATACAGGCGCTTTACTCCCAGTATAAATTCTGGATTATTCTAATAGTTTTCTCAAATAAATAATTTTAAAGTGACTATTTTTCATTAGTGGCCCTGCTTATTTTAAAAGCAGCTCCAAAAAGTAGCAAAGTTAAGGACACATGGCACAGTGGATAAAGGCGTTGGTTAGATCCAGTGACAGAATCCAAAGAGTGTGAGTTCAATACCCAGTTAAGAACTTTCAGAGGGAAATTAACAGGAGATAACTGACATCCATCAAACTTGGAATGTTGAACTGAACCCTTTATCTCGCTGACTGGGACAGACTGTTCTAGTTCCACGTGCCATGTTTAATGGATGTCAGTTATCAGATATCTCCTGTTAATATCCCTCTCCAAGTTCTCCACTGCCTTAACCGAGTATTGAACTTACATTATTTGGGTCCTGTCACTGGATCTAACCAACGCCTTTATCCACTGTGCCATGTGTCCTCGAGGATAAAGTGGATAAATGCGTTGGTTAGATCTAGTGACATGAATTCTAGTGTGAGTTCGATACTCGGTTAAGGCAGTGGAGAACTTTCAGAGGGAGATTAACAGGAGATAACTGATAACTGACATCCATTAAACATGGCACATGGAACTAGAACAGTCTACCCCAGTGAGTGAAATAAAGGGTTCAGTTTGACATTCCAACCATCTGAAGAAGGTCGGAGCGTACAACGGCCGAAACGTTGTAATAAATATGGCGACAAAAATTCGGACAATAGTCCGAATAATGTAAATAATGTATATAATACCTCATCTCGGAAATATAGACACACACTTAATTGGCGTTATTTTTTTTTTTTAAGTAGCTCATTCTGACATTTTCCATTATACAGGGTGATCGTAAATACACCTATACATCTTCTGAAGCATACCCCCGGAAAAAGAAGTCGAGGATACTAATATCTGAGCTAGGAACCCATTCCACATGTTAATGATTCCCAATCCAGTAAAGGAAATTATTATTGACCTAATCTTTCAATTTGGTATATTAACTGATCTCCCAACATGTTGATAAAATGTCTCACCAGTTACGTTACCATCAAATAAAAAGTCCCAACATACAAGCCACACCACACATCATTTGCGTTCTCTGCTGTTTGGAAGGGTCCATTCAACGCGGATTGCTGTTTGGAAGGGTCCATTCAACGCGGATTGCTTTGCAATCCGTACCGAATATTCAGATGGTTAATCACACCGTTCACATAAATCAGTGATTACAGAAGTGGGCGGCACTGGCCCTCCCTCGTGGCGTTGGGGGTGGGGAGAGATTCTGGAGGTGGAGGCGTAGTGAGAAAAAATGGGCAGCCAGGTATGGTCACATCTGAACCATAATATACACCACACACAGTGTAACAGAAGTGTATCGTGCCTTCACTTCACAGTGTATCCCTTTTATATAAGTATGGGAAATACTAATACTCATTTGACATGCAGTATTACCACCAAGAAAACCAAATCAGTTTGACTATACATTTGTATAGTAATTTGGTACGTAAAGCCCCCCCCCCCCAAAAAAAAATTTGAGAACCACTGATGTAATTCAAAGCTCCGTCGCTGAACAACACAAGGTCTTTTTGAAGTAGTCGTTTTAATCAAAATTATTCACGCATCCAGACTTTATAGTCACTCTGAATAAATACAAATATTTTTTGTTCTTAAAAAAAAAACAAAAAAAAACATGAAAAATTCATTTTCAAAACATTTTCCATTTAACCTTTTCGAGACTTCTAGAACATCTATATACATAGTTTTCTATTATTGCTTGGATATACTAAGGTCGTTCAAAAAGTCCGAAGCCTCACCCAGAAAGAAGAGCCATAGCTGAACATTTTTGTTGTGGCGACACACTACCACTTCTTGTAGAACTGGAAAAAATAATTCAGATTTGTCCTAATTCCTGTGCAGATGAGCTCCAAACAAATGTGAGAGTTTTACGACAAAAACGTATGAACAAAACAGAAACCCGAACAATTATAAAATATCTGTAAAAGAAAGGTATGATACTCATGGAAATCAATGAGGACATGGTGCAGACTCTTGCTGAGAACTCCTCTTCCTATACAACTGTGAAGAAGTGAGTTGTGTAATTCAAGCGGTCAGGTCGTCCAAAAACCTCGGTCACGGATAAACAAGATGATGCCATTGATCGTATGGTTTTGAACAGACGTCTTATTGTCCAGCAGATAGCTGAGTCCATAGACATTAGTTCTGGTTCAGTCCATAGTGTTTTAACTGAGATCTTGGAGATGATCAAGCTGTCTGCAAGGTAGGTCCTAAGAATTCTGATACCAGAAGTAGAAAAGGGTTGACATTTACAGAATAGGTTTGACTCGATTCCTGCTTCCTCAACTCAAATCCTACCTGCGTGGTCGCCATTTTGGAAACAATGATGAAATTGTCTGTGGAAGAGTTTTTGCAGGACTGGGCCAGGATGCCACATTCTTCTATGATGGGATTGCAATGCTTAAGCATCTTTGGATCAAGTGCATTAATGTCAAGAGGGACTATATTGAAAAATAACGAAAAACTGTTTTGTTTCTTCAACTTCTTCTGGGTGATGCTTAGAACTTTTTGAATTACTCTCGTATATACCTTGTAGAGCTCTTTCGAATGTAATGTAAACTATATTTCCGTGTGTTTTCTTATACAATTACAGACAATAACATCGCCATAGTATGAAATCCCAGATGAATGTTTTTCACTTTACAAGACCGAACAGGAAAAATGCACAGGCAAAGTGATTTGATAAGCTTCTGTTTTTCATCCTAAGGGTGAGTAAAACATTAATTTTATTTTAGGTTTTATTTTGATTTTGAAATTTGGGAAAACTTCGTCCCTGGAAATATTTTAAATGAGATCATGTTGCCTCAAAATATTTTTTGTTATATAGCCTTAGTCTTGAAAAGGTTATTGTCAAATTCTGATTTTCTTATAAAACCAACAAAAAAAACAAAAAAACAAAAAACGACCCTGTATTTTCATTCTGTTAAACAAGTTCATTAAACAACGTATTTTGTGCTGTTTACCGATTTTATTTATACCGAAAAGAAATATAATTTACAATTAAGGCAAATTCATGTGTCATTTTAAAATACTGTTTTACTGAATATTTCACACGATATTATAGAAACTATTCGTTTTTATTTCAAAATATGTATGGTCCATTTGAGTTTGTATTGTATGAAATATAACACATCGCACGTCGGGAGCAGTGCAGTCGATAGCGACAGTTTTGTTGATGTCAAAACGATGTAAATGAATCGAGTTCTTGAGTTATGACATGTATTTTTGTCTGTTGCCATAGTTACTGATAGATTCGAACTCAAAACGTGTCTCTTGCATCAGCAAGAGCTCTACCGTATATATTTGTGCAAAATCGTACTTCATTTATAGTGCGACCTCGGAATTTTTTGTATGATTTTTAACCTCTTCATAAAAATTATCTGTGTTTAATGCCACCCTCTATTTTTTTGCTTAAAAAGCTGATCATAAAAACTAGCATTATACTCGAGTATATACGGTAAATAACGTCTTCATCATTGAAATCAATCAATAAGTATCAATTCCCTGTATTCAAATTCATTTAATAAACATTCAAGTCGTTCTTAAATCTTCGTCTCATTAAACTGAGTTAAAAAATAGTTTTACATAATAACTCTGTCCTTTATTCTTGCCAACGGAAACATTCAGATATTTTTGTTTCTCGATTTTTCGTTTTTTATTTTATTTTATTTTTTTAATTTAATCATGTCACCCCAAGCAAGGCGATAATGCCACTAGAACGCAGGAGGTTACAGGGAGTGAAAAAGAATGAGGAGACTTTAGGGGGAGTACTGATTAAAGGACAATAAAAGAACAGTCTCTGTCTATATTTCTGAGATGAGGTATTATGTACATTATTTACATTATTCGGACTATTGTCCTCATCTTTGTCGCCAGATTTATTACAACGTTTCGGCCGTTGTACGCTCCGGCCTTCTTCAGGTGGTTGGAATGTCGAACTGAACCCTTTATTTCGCTCATACTCTTTGGGTCCTGTCACTGGATCTAACCAACGTCTTTATCCACTGTGCAATGTGTCAATACCCGGTTAAGGCAGTGGAGAACTTTCAGAGGGAAATTAACTGACATCCATCAAACGTGGTACGGCCTTCTTCGGGTGGTTGGAATGTCGAACTGAACCCTTTATTTCGCTCACTGGGGTAGACTGTTTTAGTTCCACGTGCCATGTTTAATGGATGTCAGTTACCCCTGTTAATACCCCTCTCCAAGTTCTCCACTGCCTTAACCGAGTATTGAACTCACACTATTTGGGTCCTGTCACTGGATCTAACCAACGCCTTTATCCACTGTGCCATGTGTCCTCGAGGATAAAGTGAATAAAGGCGTTGGTTAGATCTAGTGACAGGACCCAAATAGTGTGAGTTCAATATCCGGCTAAAGCAGTGGTTAATTTTCAGAGGGAAATTAACAGGAGATAACTGATAACTGACATCCATTAAACATGGCACGTGGAACTAGAACAGTCTACCCCAGTGAGCGAAATAAAGGGTTCAGTTCGACATTCCAACCACCTGAAGAAGGCCGGAGCGTACAACGACCGAAAGGTTGTAATAAATATGGCGACAAAGATGAGGACAATAGTCCAAATAATGTAAATAAAAGAACAAGATTCAAGAAGGCAGATGGCGATTGACGTTATATTTAATTTTGTAGATTGAAGTTATCAGGGAAGCAAGAATGCAGAACAGTTCCACAGTTGGGAAGTGCGAGAAAAGAAAATGCTAGCGTAAAAGTGACGGTGGTATTTAGCTTGTTTAACAATAAAACGTTGTTTTGTAGATTTTCATTCTTCCGTATAATTAAAAAAATAAAAAAATAAACAAAAGAAATAAAAATAATTCTCGAAAATTAAAATAAAAAGACGGTTGAATATTAAATTTTATCTGGAGAAATAGAAAAGATGACGAAACAGTTACAATAAATAGTCTTTATAATATATGTCAGTCCTAAAGATAGTGATTTCAAGGAAAAGTGGGGTGGAGAATGAATAGTGCCAGGATTCGCGGAGGTGGGGGGGGGCTTCCAGTAGAAGGCAAGTCACACTTTGCTGTTCATCGGAAGAATTTCTTCGATTTCGTCTCTGTAGAAAATAAAAGAAAAAGAAATGTCAAGCAATAACGACAGACAGACAGACATACTAGCATTAATAAATATTATATATAAATTTCAAATATGACACATAAGAATGTACAAACCGTGGTACGCGAGTCATATGCACCTTTTTTTTTTTTTTTTTTTTTTTTTTTTTTTTAAAATACTGAAATTCCCCCAAGACAAGGTTTGATCGATTAATTCAGATTGTTTTTACAGTTTATCGCCCCTTTTGCATGTTATTTAAAGCTAGTAAATATTTTGGGATTGCAATAATTTTTGACGATAATGATATTTTTCTGGTACAAGTCTAACTCTGGGGGCCGGGGGTTTGGGAAGAAGAGGTGGATTCAAATATTTCTCAAGGGTATTTGCACATAAGTGGATATAACGAACCCGACTGGAATTAAAACTCTATTATCAATTATCGTTATCGATTACACCACCTACACATCCAAGCTTACTGCACTTGGTATTTTCAAGTGGTCACCTATTTAGGTACGGATCAAGCTCCGAGTTACCTAAATTCGAGAACCGGATTTTCAGCGTGATATGGCCATAAGCCACTTCTACCTCAAGACAAGGTCTAGAATTACTTAGGCTAGAATATTACAGTAAAAATGGTTGATATGTGTGATACAAATTAAAGATAAGGTAGGAAGAAGTTTCCTTCATTTTGTTGGCTATTATGAGTTCCACTTAAAGTTTGGATTCAAATTTTGATCTAATAGTTGTTCAAAGTATGGATCTTACTTGAGAGTCCAACCATTCATCGTGACTAGAGAAAACTCCGGGTCTCATTGGTGATGATACTAACTTGATTTTTGAGGTATTGGAAGTTTCAAGCCAGTTATCTACCCATTGAGCTATTAGAGCTAGGGTCTGTGTAGCTCAGCTGCAAGGTTCCGATCATCTTGATTTCGGAAAAGTGCGTCCGAAAACGGTGTTATCATCTGTACAGACGTGCACTAATGGCCTTAGAACGTTGCTATTATTCTATTTATTATTTTATTCTAGATTTAAGGAGAGGGGAAACAAAATTTCAAAATTTTATGGGTATGTCCTGTTTCACCAATGAAAAGACAGGTCAAAGATAAAGCAAAAAAGTGAAAAAAAATGTATGTTCCAGGTTTAGGGGTATATGTGTTATTCGTACTTGTTCAGATGAGCTGTCATCTTTAGACGTGTTACCATTACTTCCGGTTAAGTATATAAATTTAAGATACATTGAAATGATTATATATATATATATATATATATATATATATATATATATATAAATGAACAAGTTAATTTTAAGATTTTTTAATAGTATTTTTGTATATGCTTTAGGATTGTCTTAAAGGGGCCCTTAGTATGATTAAATCATTTTTATATATTATATTTATCCTATATTACAATACTTATTATATTCAATGGGCCATAAGACATGGCAATATTAAAATTAAAAATCTGATATCTAATGTGGATATATAATGTAATATATAGATTTTTTATGAAAAATTCTATTAACTATATTCTAAAGCAAATATTGTACAATACCTACATATTACACTTCATTCATTTAGGCATACCAATAACATTTTGAAAATCTTGTTCCCTCTCTCCTTCTTAAATCTTCAATAAAATAGCATTCTGTTTTCTAAAGTAAATCATTTACATCAAAAGTTACCCAAAATCGCTTGTTAATGGAACAAAGTTAAAGTTCCGAAACAGAAATTTCCCTGTCGCGATGTAAAATATTTAAAAAAAAAAAATATTCAAATATATAATTCAGTGATTGAAAAGTAACTCTTATTTTATGTATACTGGACTCATCTATCTTGTAAAAGATTTAGTTAGACAGGAGAGTCCATGATACTTGAAATATTGAGTTACTTTTCAATCACCCTGTATATATATATATATCCTACACAGGTAAAAATATAGGGAAAATAAATTGAAAATGCAATTGTCGTCATTAATAATATTTAGTGTAACTTTATCGGCTTCACAGTCTTCTGATTTTCGGAAGTTAAATTGAAATGGAGAGATATGTGGCCATGTCGTGATATGTTTCGTTTGATTTTACGGCTGGCTGATATTAAATTGTTGGCACCCCTCTCTTTAGAATATTGCAAGCCAAATGGGTTAAATACTTTCAGCATACTAGCTTATTAGGAATTAGTCAAACCAAAGAAGGCATGAACCGTACCAATTATTAAATTCAGAGGTTGGTCTCGAAATTTTTAGCCTCTCATTTTCACACACACACACACACAATTAACATATAAAAGCTCTTTGAATTGTGTATCGATCACTTTTTAATATAACCGTTTCCTGGTCCGATTTAACTCTGACCAATAAGTGATATATATATATATATATATATATATATATATATATAACACACTACAGTTAAAAAATTTGAGGCGACCCATGGTAGTTTTTTTTAAGTTGGCTCAAATACTTTACATAAGAGAAAGTTATAATGGTTTAAAAAAGTGAGGCAATTTTTTATTAGAAATTTTAAAAAGAAAAAAAAGCATTTTATAATTAAATTTTGCTCTCCTCATAATATTCAGCTTTTGACATTCGTTTCAAAAGTTTCTCAAAGTATGTTTGATAATTGATTCTATTTTTTTTTATTTTTTTTTACTCTTCTGTCAAATTCATCCCATTTGTGGATAAGATGCAGTTCCAGATACAGGGAACAACAGAATGAAAACAAAACTTTCAACATATTAAAATTATTAATATGACGTCATTGTAATAAATTTAATAGGAATGAAATATCAACTGGAAATGAAATGACAGACGTTAAATAATCATAGAAATGAAGAACGAACAATAAACTAACAATACCAGTTTAACATAAAGCATCTTTTAGTATAGAATTAGAAATTGTTATTACACTAAATGCCTCTCCATTCAGGTAGAGTTGAAACCGGGATAAGAATTTATACCAATTTTAGTATTTACTACATTGTAATTTTCAAAGGTGAAGGTCATTCTTAAAAAACAATAACAAGAAAAAATACAAATAGCAATCATTTGCTTAGGGAGATTCCTATTTATTGAAATAGCATAAAATATGGATGCCTCCTTTTTGTGCACTTAGTTTCATTGTTTTTTTTAGGTAATTTTTTTCAAAGTAATATTTTTATTATACATACTTGTTTCTTCCTCACATTTATTTCAAAATACGTAACGGTAGCAAATTAGCGTGCGTCAATTTATTTATTTAGTACTGTGACACAATTTTCCAGCCATAGAGATTACATTTTACAATGACACAACCACGTAGTCTTTTCACTTATCAATGAGTTGCCAACCATCAGATCTGTTTATAAAATAATTCTAATGTGGTGTAAATATGTTGTTATTTATATTTAAATTTAGTTAATAATGAGTGTTTATTATTTTTCACACACACCATATTTGGAATATAATATGCAAGTGTTTGTTTATATAAGCGGATTGATATAAGAAATTTTGTCCATAACAGATATTGAATTTCCTATTAAAAATGTTGTAAAAAAAAAACAAAAAAAAACGGCCCTAGCTCTAGAACCCCTTGTCTAATTTTAATGAAACTTGGCACAACATTCAACAGGGGTTCAAGGTACAACATTCTCATATTAGTTGTGGTACTATACAGGGTGTCCATAAAGCTCGTGTGCACTTTTTAAAAGTTTATAACTTTATTTGTATTTGCGATAGAAATAATTTGTAAAAAGGATTAGAAAGAAGTAAATCTATATTTTTTTAAAGGTTTTATTGAAATTTTATTTAAGTTTCCACATGTCCTCCATCATTAACAATACAAAGGGTAATACGGTTTTGCAGTTCACGGAAAACATTTGCCAACTGATTTACAGTAATGCCTGAAATCCCATTAGGTATTTTAGCTCTACTTAAAACTAGGTACATTAAACTTTATAACATTTTTTACAGATTATTTCTATCGCAAATACAAATAAAGTTATAAATTTTTTAAAGTGCACACAAACTTTATGGACACCCTGTATTTCGTTTAAGCGGTATCCTGGGAACACGCATACATCCATACAAGGTTAGAGTTTTAGTATTATTATAACATACAGATTATGCTTATAATAAAATAACAACAATGGCAGCAGCAGCAGCAAATAATAGCAGATATCTACCTGCACACGCATTTAAACGGAATGTAGCTGAAGGTAAAATTTAAAGTCGGTATCCCACATGGGATTAAGGATAAAAAAAAAAAAATTACTCAAACTCTCTCAGTAGTTCCCCTTTGTGGATACCTCAGGCACAGGGGATTAATCCTAATCCTCTGCCTGTAAAAGACACCTCTCCTTGGGACTCAAGCAAATTATACTTTATTCTATTTATTATTATTTTAAATAATAAAGACGTACGTGAATGAATAAACGCTCTATCTAATCGACTTTTAATTACTTTGTAAATCTCCTTCAGTTTATTAAATAAAAACGTAAGTCTTTTTATCGAATGGAAATTTTCACTTACATTTTTTCTGGGTCTGGCAAGCGTTTATTAAATCCTACTTTTCCATTTAGCCAATAGGTAGTCATGGTTCCTTTCCCCTGTAAAATAAAAATACAGTTACATTTACTGAGTTTTGTAAACAATTAGATGTCGTAAGATGATACAATCTCAAATCTGAATTGTTTATATATATATATATATATATATATATATGGAATGCCATGATTGCCCATATCCTAAAGTTACATGACACATAAGTAAAAGTGGGTCGGGCCGAGAACTTTTCAGCAAGTTTCTGCTGATCGATAACACGTAAGTTAGTTATTTTTTTTATCGGTTTAACAACCCGAAAGTAACGGTTATGAAATCATATCACATTGAAACACCGGTTTACGTACCATCATCGAAGGTAAGCAACGTCAAGCATGATCAGTATCTAGATGTGTGACCGTTTGGAAATACCACGTACTGTAAGCTTGGGTGTGCAGGTGATGTAATAGATAATGCCACGGAATTGTTAATCGGAGATCCAAGTTCCAATTCCAGTCGGGTTCGTTATATTCATTTACACGCAAATAGCCTTGGGAAAAGTATGAATCCACCTCGTCTCCTCCCAGCTATGGGTTAATTAGTATGACTTATATCAGTAAATCATTATCTCACTCAAAAATTCTTACAATCTAAAACATATTTTCTGGCTTTAAATAAGCCACAAAAGGTTGATAAGCCGTAAAAAACAGATGAATCGAATCATCTTTTGTGTTTAAAAATGGCCTCCTTTTTTTTAATTTATTTATTCATTCATTACTCATTATTTATTAATCCACAAGTATCCAGTCATGATTCTAACCTCGTTTTTGTACGTACGAGATGCGCATGCGTATATGTAAATGCCTTGTGTTCTGATACTGAGAACTCCTAATATTCAAAGTTATGCAACCATATAGAGGTCAGAAAGAACTTTTGACTCATCGTGGAGTTCAGGCATCACAAAAATTATTAGAAATATTCTATAAAGGCCCTAGGCTATTCCACTTGTGAGTTTCTTTCAAATCCCTCATTCTCACGAGTAGGGGAAAATGGGGGAGGGTGTAAATTAAATTTAAAATTAAGGGTTACTTAGAGTCTAAAATGAGTTATGACAGCATGTGTAGGAAAGGCCTATGACGGTGCTAAAATATTATACACCTGGAAGCCGTCTAGATTTTGAGGCCCTAGGCTTCGGCTTGCTAAGCCTATAAGCCTAGGAACTGATTATAATTCACGTTTTTAAGACTAAGGAAAAAAAAACAAAAAAAAAAAAATACCGAATTTTAGTAATTTGTATTTACTCAATCCCCACGAGGTCAGGTTGTGACACAAGGTC
>OZ010596.1:97551160-97615136 GCA_963932145.1 Acanthosepion lycidas
AGCTGCCGTGTGATTTTCGCTTCCAGCGTCTTGTATGCACGAGTTTATCGTTGCTTGGAAATCTTCCATGTAAACATAAACAGACTATCATTATTGTTTTGTCCGTGTATTGCTTAATATATTGTAATGTAATTGTCATCCTTGATAATGGCATATGTAAGCCGAAAGCTTAGATAGGATTAAAAAATATGTATCAATATTGTGATTTTCTTTCTTCGTTTAATGATAATGTTATTAAGCTTATCAGACGATATGAAAAGAATTTACATAAAATAAAGAGACAAAACTTGTCTATATTATTTAATGGAACATGCATCAATAAGAAAATGCTGCCTAAATACACACACACAATATATATATATATATATATATATATATATAATTGATTTCAACTTAAATTCGAGAGATGTTATTTAAAATCACAAAATTCGAAGGAATATGCATTAATAACAGGAAATGAAGTAGACTAACCTTTATGGGAGTCTCGCCACGTAAAGAAACAACATATCCTCCGATCTTCATTAAGGCGTCTCTGGTTGATTCACTGATGTGAATTCTTAATCCTTTCAAATCAAAAGTAAAATATGAGTTTGTTATTATTAGTGTTTATATTTCAATTCATTGCCATAAAGACAGACGACAGGTGGCCTAACGGTACAGAGAATGGAATGAACGAATTGAGTTCAAACTCCGTCTGGGGCTGTTTGCACTCACTTTGCACAAATCCTCTTGGTAATATGCATAAATCCACATCCCAAAACTACGGGTAAATAACAAAGCAGCCCTTTCGCCCTGTTATATCAGGTGTTGGGTTAGCACTTTGGTCCTGGAAATAAAATCATAGTAACTACAAACAATATCAATTCTAGAGCAGGATTCACAAACATTATCGGAATTAACTACGGTTTGCGCTTTTTGCGGAAGTTTGTTTTTTAATCTAAAATTATTAAAATATTCATCTGCTACACATTTATATTGTAGCATATAAAAGTGTATCTAGAAGTCAGAAATCTAGAAGCCAGGAAAAATGGCGGTGAGGGACATAGCTACCTCTTTGTCCTGCACCGTAGAATCCCAAATGTGAATGAATGAAACATCTCGCCTTTTTATGTTCAAGTTTCCCCCCGATACACTTTGTTTTTTGTTTTGTTTTTTTTGGGGGGGTGCCCCCCCCCCAAACTGTTCATCTTAAAAAGATCGCGTTTCTTGCTTCTAAACTTTACATATTTTTAACACACACACACACGGTCGTCTATTGCCCGGTTCACACACCTTCCCGAATTTTTGAACAAGAATAGAAGTTTATCTCTTGTTCACTGTTTAGGATTAGGTTCCAGGTTCCTTCTAAAGTTTATTTCACTAATGTCTCTGCTTGAACTCTGAAATTTTATTTCTTGATTATTTAATTTTTCTCCTCAATAGGAGTCGGTAGATTTGTCTATCGTCCTGTTCAGACTCTTCCCCAGTCTTTTGAACAAGAGCAGAAATTTATCCCTTGTTCCAGGTTTAGGTTTGGGTTTCCAGTTCCTTTTTAAAGTTTTATCTCATTCTCTTTCCCTCCCAGCAATCTGTTGCTTCTTATATCGCCTTGCTTGGGGCGAATTGATTATAATAAATAAATGTATATATTTTGTATATTTAGGAGGCAAATGTATTTTTTAAGGTAATTATTAATAACAAAGATATTTTGAGTCGATTAATTTTTATGATTGATTTTTTTTTTAAATGAATTGCATGAAGTTCATTTCTGAAGAAAAGTACAAGAAATTTGCTCCATGCTAGAGTGAAAGTAATAACTCCAGCCAATTCCAGTGAATGTCAGTTCTTGCTTTAGAATGGGACACGCTAATCACGGGTTAACTTCTGGCTTATTTAGTTTTTTAAATTTAGGTTTTCTCTTCGTTTTCACCTGGCTATATTTTCATCTCTTCGTCTTCACCTGGCTATATTTTCATCTCTTCGTTTTCACCTGGCTATATCTTCATCTCTTCGTTTTCACCTGGATAAATTTCATATACAATTGTACATATTAAATGTTCTTTTAGCACTGGTCTGTTGGGTTCATCGTGTAAATGTGGTATTTTGCTACTTGGGAAATACGGAAGAAGAATGAAAGTAATTTGTTTTTAGCATCGTTTTTAATAACCAAACCAGATATGCGTTTAGCTGATCTCGGCATGGAATGAGAAATCAGGGTTCGAATTCTATGTGGTTTCATTATATTCACTTACGCGCAAATACCCCTGGGGAAAGGTATAGATCCATCTCTTCTTCCCCACCCTGGCTATGGATTGAATAACAAGACAGATTGGGTCCTATAGCTATGGTTGGCAACCAGTCTACCGCAGTAATCTGCGGGAAAACCTTCTGCCTAGTCTCAGTCGTGAATTGAAAGACACATGATCGTGTATCACGTATGGCACCTGGCTGTCTGAAATAAGAGTAAGCTAATATCGTGTAAACGAACATCACCATCTCTCGTTTCACATTGTTCCGTATGTGGGAATTTAACAAAAATGATATTTTGCATAATTATTAACATAATATCTCAGTTAAAATGGCCTATAAATTTTCGTGCAATTTATATATATATATAATATATATATATATATATATATATATATATTTATTTATTAAGCTAAAAATATCTATTTCGGAAAATAACGTACAGTGCATTAATTTATTTTATTTGGAAAAAAGAGAGAATAAAATAGTGATTTCACACATACAGCTCCAAAATGTTAGAATATCTTTGTCGCCAGAATCTCTTACACATTTATAAGTCTACTATTCGTCCATAGATTGAATGTTGCTGTCTCATCTGCTTTGGTGCTTCTGCTATTATATTAAGAGGATATTTGATAAAATACAAAGAATCAGCAATATTATTAGTCATGATTGGTATCTCGGCTTCAGTCACTTTCTTACCACCATGACGTAGCTTCCCTGTGTGTGTGTGTATGTATATATATATATATATATATATATATATATATATATATAAACATAAAAATGTCTTAAATAATTGTCAGACTTTGTCAAATTTCATAATGTATGACGTCATTTGTTTACATTTGGATACGCATTGAGCAGATATAAATGAATGTATGAGAGTAGATAATGGAGAATTGTGTTTAAAAACAGTAAAAATCGACCTTGCTAACCGAACGCTCTTCTGTGGTCCAATCGGTTAAGGCACGTCAGGCTATATGACGATTCTATATAGGATACAGGTTCGATTCCTGTCGGAGGACGCATATTTTCTATGAAAATTTCTCGGACATTCAGGCCGGTAAATTTTATTAATACTGTTTATTATAAACAGAGCATTTACTTAAATATTTGTATCCATAAAAAGAACGTATAAACATAAAACATGTCTTAAATAATTGCCAGACTTTGTCCATTTCATTATATATATATATATATATATATATATATATATATATATATATATATATATATATGTAATTGTTCTGATGAGTTTTCCTCTAGATTGGCAGCAATATCTCATTATTTTATACTTGAAATGGCGCGATGTAACCCTAAGTCTTATGCTAACAGTTTCTACTATCTCACCTCTCGCCTGTGGAACTCTCTTCCGGATTCTTGCTTTCCAGTCAAGTTTGATCTTCAAAAATTTAAATGCAATGTCAATCGTTATCTTCTATTTTAATTCCTGTTCTGTTATTATTCTTTTTGTTCTTAATGCTTTCTTTTTTTCTCATATTTTTTTCACATTTAGGAGCCCATTCCATCTTGGTGGCATTATTATCTTACTTAGGGTGAAATGATTAACAAAATGTAATGCCTGCTATTTATTTCAACGGAAACTGTAATTGATACAAGTTGCTCCAAAATACAATTGGATAGAGCAAGAGCTCAGCTTAAAAAGGCAATTATCGTTATCGTCGTTGTCTATGTATTCCCACTAGCAATTAAAAAGATCTTGCATGCCAACAATGACGATATCATTTTCAGGAAAATATTTGTTGATGTCATCCTTCAAACTACAACAAATACCGAGAATACTATAAAGCAATTCGATCCAGCAAGTTTTCAGCTAGACAACATTTTGTCCACATAGTCACAACCACTGGTTATACATTTTCACCATCGATGAACAAGAACCTGAACGATGGCGTCGTTAAAATCTACGATTTCCTGTTTCATAACAGCAACGATGGCGTCGTTATTAGGAAAATTTCCGCTGACTCCAGCTTTCAACAGAGAGTATAAACACTTTCAGCCTCGTCGTTGTTCGGTCGGTCCAGACACGATTGCATTCGGTGTTCTCTCGGTCTTTGTGTAGAATCCATCTGACGCAAACTTTGTGATATCCCAACATAACAGAATCATTTCCAGAGTTTTAAGGACGACATTTTGTTCCGTACTGTGTTTTCAAATCGTAATTCCAAATTTGCGCAGATAAGTTGATTGAAGTGCTCTTCGTTTCGTAGGCAGTCAACTTATCCACCTTTTAGCTGTGTTCACATCCACTGATTAGTCTCTGTAAGCGTTAATGAATGTCAATTGGTACAATTTCTTCCTCATAGAACATTTTATTGAAGCAGCTGCTTCGTACACATTTTCATGTCAGACACTATTTTGCCAGACTGTTGCTCAGCTGCAATGTGTAAGAATCCACCCCCCGAAAAAAGAATGGGGTGTTGGTGCGGAGATTCAATCTACCTCAACTGTCATGCTACCAACATCCTAACTTTGAATATCGTGGGCAAATATGATAATATAGTCGACATTAACTTCGAATCAATGGGCTATTTAATGCCAACAATATTTTAGGATAGGCTTGTATGAATAGAATATGTATTCTTTGTAAAAAAAAAAAAAGTTTGTAGATCAGATTTCATTGTCGTTTTCTGTAAAAAGGGGTTTTGTCGAGAGTCAATTTTTCCAGAAAATGTATTATTAAAATCTATTTTCATACTTTTATAGTGTTTTAACCTCCCAGTATGGGGGTTAATTATTTGCCCACAGCTGGGACTCTAACAAGTGCTACCACCCTGGGTCAGGTGAACCTAAGAACAACAGCAATTAAGATGTGACTCTACGCTCCTCAAAACCTCCAAATCAGAGGCCTTGACGCTGAAAGTAGTTTATCGTTATACTCAGGACGAAATTTCAAATCGAGCGAGATATATATATATATATATATATATATATATATATATATATATATATATATGGTTTATTTGAATATCTTTCTTTTTTTTATGCAGATTTGATTGCAAGTCAAATAAAGTTATGTTTTGTTTAAGATTATTTTAATTTTTTTCCTAATCGAACCATTTTTCTAGTTTCCTGCAAAGGCTTGATCATAAATTATTTGATATCTTCTGAGAACACTTGACTTTCATAAGCCACTATCAAATAAGGTTTTGATGGTTGACATGATTTGTTTTTATAAGTCTATTTCTTTGGGAGTTGCTCAAACGCTGTGTGTTGATGAATGAAAGAAAAAAAAAACCAAAATGTTACACACCAAGGTGTGAAGACGTGACACTTGAACTGTTAAAGAAACGCAAGACATACTTATAGAACTAGTCATAGCCACTCACAAATACTATTTGATAATGGCTTATGAAAGCCGAAAGCGCATAGCCGATATTGGACAATTTAGATTCCTTGAAAACTAGAAAATAAGTTTAAAAACTCTTAAAGAATTTTTGATCTTTAACCAAACATATAAACTATGTATATAGAAATAAACCCTCCAGTATATATATATATATATATATATATAATATATATATATATATATATATATAAACCGTCCAGGGTGACTGACAATTTCACAGTTTAATGATCACTTAAAGTCTGAAACCGGAAAGTATTTATAAACACTATCCCCGACTTTTTCACCATAAATATAGTAAATTTTGAACAATAACATCAATAAACTAAGCAACACATTTTATTTGTATTAATTATATATGAAATCTATGGGAAGGTGGAAAAAGATTTCCTTATAATTGTTCTTGATATATATATATATATATATATATATATATATATATATATATTTATATTTATAAAAAAAAAAACAGTATATATCGTTTTCCCATATCTCACATATATATGTAGATTGCGTTCAAGTATGAAACACTGTTGCCTCTTGGCGTTGACATCAGTTTCCACTTTTATATTTTCATACGCTCTATCAGATATTGAGAGTCCTGGGTATGACGATAAACTACATTCGGCAGCAAGGCAACTTATCGAGAGATTGGAGGTTTTGAGAACCGTGGAACTCTCTTAATTGCATATGTTCCCAGGTTCACTCTGAATTGGTGCGGAGTAGCATTTGTTAGGGTCCCAGCTATGGGAAAATAGTGCCCCCCCAAACAAAAACAAAACATTATGAAAGTATAAAAATATATTTTTTATAGTAAGAATACCAGAAATGCGTTTTTAGATAAAAAAAAAGGACCAATAATAATAATATTGATGTATAATAAAATGAGCAACAATACATTTTATCTGTAATTGAAGGCATAAAATTGCGTTCAAAATATTTAGGTTTCGGCATTAACTAACCCATAGAAATTGATATGCCGCTAAACAAACAAAAACAATCTGGTATTGAGCACTTTTGCCCATAAATATAGTGTTGTGGAGGCTTGTATTTGTACTAAATCGGTCTTAAATAGGTTCGACGTACAAAACGTTAGGTATTATGCAGAGTAATCTTGTTGTGGTCGCCGACTACTTTCGTATTTAACTGTCGACTACTGTCGTCCGACATCGACGCTATTTAGTAACTGCCCCACGCAGTCACATGTGGCACAAGGCCGAATTTAATGTGGGGTTCCAGAGCCCGTAGGATCGGCCAAAAAAT
Organism: Acanthosepion lycidas; assembly: GCA_963932145.1. Taxonomy (NCBI): domain Eukaryota; kingdom Metazoa; phylum Mollusca; class Cephalopoda; order Sepiida; family Sepiidae; genus Acanthosepion; species Acanthosepion lycidas. The sequence continues at coordinate 97,558,020 of OZ010596.1, forward strand.
CACTGTAGACCCCGCATAAACGAGATCGGGCCTGTCTACCTCCCCGGACGAAACTCTGCCCTTCGGCATAGCATGGTCCGGGTTTTTCTCTGCCCGAAGGCAGAGAGTTCGACTCTCGTCCGACATCGACGATATTTATTCACCCCACCTTCCATTAGAGTATCATGTGGCACAAGGCCGGTTCAACGTGGGATCTCCGAGCCCGTGGGCCCGGCCAAAGATATGTCCATTGAACCCGTATAAACGGGTTCAGGGTCGGTTTACCTCCCCGCCCGAGACTCCGCCCTTTGGCATAGTCTCGTTCGGGTTCCTCCCCGCCCGAAGGCAGAGAGTTCAGCCGGTCGTCCGACATCGACTAGTATTTAGTCACCACCACCCACGAGGGTATCATGCGGCACAAGGCTGGTTTAACGTGGGATCTCCGAGCCCGTGGGCCCGGCCAAAAATATACCCTTTGTACTCGTATAAACGGTTCAGGGTCGGTTAACCTCCCCGAACGAGACCCCGCCCTTCGGCGTAGCCTTGTTCGGGTTCCTCCCCGCCCGAAGGCAGAGAGCCGGTCGTCCGACATCGACTGACCCTCGTTTCTCTTACTACTCCTACTTATATTAGGTGGGAGAGTCTATTAACTATAGAATAGGTCTGTTTCACCATAACATATAGCATACCTTAAAACTATATATTTAACTACCACTTATATTAATAACATTAATTAGAAAGCAGGTGTCGCTGGCCATTAGTGTTGTAAATAGTTCGTATCACGCTGGATACTCCCTGCTCGTGATTTTCTGCTACACGAAGAAAGCCTGATAAATATGATATCCAGTTGATTATGCCTAATTTCTAGTGCACACGATCACTAGTCCCGTAGACCCAGAAGGTCGTAGGGGTACCATATGCATTTCAGCAGCGATGTATCTTGGGCAAAATAGCCTATTGGTGCCCAACCCTCTCCAGTCTGGCTTGAATTCGGTTTTTCTTCACCTTAGACTGAACCTTATAGCTTTGTTTGGCTGTCTTGTAAGTGTTATGGGGAGAAGAGATGGATTCATACCTTTTTCAAGGTTATTTGCGCGTTAGTGAATGCAACAAACTCGACTGGAATTCGAACTCGGCTCTCTGATTTCTCTCTGCTGTTCATTATACAACCACGCATCTTTATTACAATGCACGTAAATAATTGTTTTTCTTTTTATTATTGCTTATGTATGAGTCAGAGTTGAAAGCCAACATTCTTTAAATGATTTTATCTGCGTATAAATGTTGGCATGTTGTACAAAACACAATCGCACCACAGGGAAAAAAAATAGAAAGAGAGACTGAAGATTAATGTACCTTTTCCACTTGACTCCATTCTGGAGGCCGTATTTACAGTGTCACCAAACACACAATACCTCGGCATTGTCAAACCAACCACGCCTGTCGAAAAAATACAAAAAAGTAAACGAAAGGGCAATAAATTATGAACTTCAGTCAAGATGTGAGTGACCCTCATCTGTCAAAGTTGGCAATAGTTAATTTCATGAAGTTAAGCGTAGTATGATTGGCAACTAGGTTTCATCATTTCCCCGTTGAAATTGTTAAAAACAACCGTAGGTTCTATCATAATAGTTTCTTCTTTTGCACTGTTGAACTATATTCTCGCTTCTTGCTTTTCTGTCAAAAAAAAAAAAAAAAAATCAAAAGCAATGTCAATCGTCATCTTATGAAATTTGCTCTTTTATTGTCCTGTTTCTTTTATTCTATTGTCTTTCATTCTCAGTAATTACTTCCGTCTTGCTTCGGGGAAAATTATTTAAAAATGGACACGGGCGCTACTGCCTGAGAAAAGAATGGTAATTATAGAATATTCGAATGTATATATTTAGACATTTTCTTTCAACTGTCGCGGTTGACAAGGCTTTGTTAATATATATATTTGGTTGGATTGATGTGAGTTTGTGACCCTGAGTTTCACGCTTTTGCGATCGTCAGACAAACTGATTAATTTAAAAAAAATTTGGGGTTTATGTAGATTGCATGTATTGGTGTTATTATGGAAGTGGGGGGGGATCGTCGTCGTGATGTCACTCATGCTAACACAAACAGCGACAACATGACGACGATTCTCCCTTTCCATAATAACACAAATACACGCAATCTACATAAAGCCAAAATTGAAAAAAAAATGAATCATTTTGTCTGACGATCGCAGAAGCGTGAAACCCAGGGTCACAAACTCACATCAATCCAACCAAATATGTTAGCTCTATCTCTGATATTGAGCGCTTTCTAATAAGTACCTCGCATATAATATATAAATAATTGTGTGTGTATATATATATATATATATATATATATATAGACCGTCTAAAGATATTATGTAAATAACATAAATCTCAATATCTTGAAATTGCTTTGAAAAATTTTGGCAAATTTTAAACGATTAATTTAGACATTAAATCTTGTGTTAAATTTTTATGTAGTTTTAACATGTTTTGTTAATGTTGAATTTGTAGGTCTGATGAATTGGATCGTAATTACGATTCCAATGTAATAAATTATAACCATGGAATATTAGTTTTTGAGCCATATATATATATATATATATATATATATATGTATGGACCACTGACCAGCATATATAAATAGTTGTGCGTAAACCTAAAACACCTAGCCTGAAGATGGCCTTTAAACATGAAACAAACTGTAGCCGCTGGATGTTGACTTCAATGTCCACTTATATAGTGGAGTATCAGTTATCGACGAGGGTAATGGACTAGTCAAGCAGAATTCAAATTTCGTCTGAGGTGTTTGAGTTCACGTCTCATTAATGTTTCTGACAAATTCATGAGACTATTTTCCTTCCCACACACCCCAATCATCAACATTGCGCCAAATAACAGGTCAGATTGGGTTCGTTAGTCTAGAAAAATAACTGTCACGGGCCTGTGTGACAGGATAAGGTATATTACTTTCTAGGTCAGGCAGATATGTTGAAAGAATGGGTCCTCTAGCGGAGCCGAGATACAGTTGGGGGTCAATTGGGAGCCATAATAGGAAAGTCGATTTGATTGGCGTTGGAAAGAGTTGGAAGAATGTTTCCAGAGAGTTGTTTCTTACGCGTCAAACGATGTAGACGTGTTCTCACTTTCGTATCAAAAACGGTTTCCCAGTAATTTGGCACTGGATAGTTAGATAATTTACATATCGACATGATTAATAAAAAATAGTTAACATTCTGTGTTTGGAGTTTTTCATTGCTGAAAAAAAAAAAAAAATTAGCTATTGCCGACGTGGAGAATTATGCAACAACAGCGAGATGTTTTTGGTTACGAGATTTATGAAGAAAGATTGTTATCAACCAAAATTTTCATTCTGGGTTCTTGGACATTGTAGGTGGCTAAATGCATTTTCAATTGTTCGTGTGTGTATTTCTTATCCGAAAATTATAGTTTTTAAAAAAGCCAGGAATGTCCACTCAAATACGTATATAAATATAACGTGATTGAAGGTAATAAAATTAACAACGCATTATAAATAAAAATAAGAAAATATCAAAATCCATTAACACCTTAGAAATTACGTGGTTTATGTTTCGGATACGAAAATAATGTTAGCAGATACGGACTTCAATGGATCCGAATAAGTGATGTGCATTTCTTAAATGGGGTAATTGAACTTTGCTTGACTGTATGCTTTCCATGACCTTGCTGATTTAATAAGCACGCCGAACTAAACAGCAGCTTCCCCTATAAGGGAGACAGACGCATTTTCTTTACTGAGACTGTCAAGATGTATAAGGTGGTAGACGTAAAAAAAAGAAACGTTTACCCACTAAGAAATAACGTTGAACGTAACGAAATAATGCCGGATTAGAAATTACAAAAAAAAAAAAAAAAAAAAATTATCCATTAATTCCTTTTCTTTTTTCCTGTGAAAATTTGGTTTCGTGAAAATGTTCCATTAGACATCGTATCTTTTTTTTTTTTCCGTTTTTGTTTTTGTTTTCAACCATGAAATGCCAGGCTCGCAGAATCATGAATGCTAATTATAATAAATATATATCATTTTTATAGATAAAATGCTTTGTTTTTATAATAATTTTCTCGAACTTTCAGGCCGATAAATATGGTTAATACTGTTTATTATAAAAATAGGACATTTACTTAAATATTTGTATTTATAAAATAACGTATAAACAGAAAATATATTAAAATAGTTGTAGAAACAGACAGACTTGGTCGATTCGTTTTAATGAAAATTTCATTAAAAAGAATCGACCAAGTCTTCTGTTTCTTTTTTTATTGTATTTTTCCTATTTTTGGATAAGGTGTTGAGTATTGTACTCGAAGTTGTGTACAAACTGTCAGAAGTTAATTTTGTTCAAGTACTTTCAACATTCGCAGTCATTGTCATTCTCTCTCTCTCCTCTTCTTCTTTTTCTTCTTCTTTTTCTTCTTCTTTTTCTTCCTTTTCTTCTTCTTTTTCTTCTTCTTTTTCTTCCTTTTCTTCTTCTTTTTCTTCTTCTTTTTCTTCCTTTTCTTCTTTTTCTTCCTTTTCTTCTTCTTTTTCTTCCTTTTCTTTTTCTTCCTTTTCTTCTTCTTCCTTTTCTTCTTCTTCCTTTTCTTCTTCTTCCTTTTCTTCTTCTTCCTTTTCTTCTTCTTCCTTTTCTTCTTCTTCCTTTTCTTCTTCTTCTTTTTCTTTTTCTTCTTTTTCTTATATTACTCTCTAGGATCCCAGGAAGCCATCTTTGGATCCGCTGTTTACAGGTGTAAATTCTCAAAAGTTATGTCAAAGACTACTTTAAGATACTGTCCGTTAATTCATAGATAAACAGATAGGTACCTCCAAGAAATCGCTAAAAAATAGCATAGCATGATGAAAAAGACGCCAAACTTGACGAAAACAAAATTTTATCGTTTAAATGTTTATTGTTAAGAGGAAAGACCAAATTTATTTTAATTATTTGAAAAAAAATTTTCATCTTTTTAGAACATTCTAAATTTTGATTAAAAAAAACAAACAAAAACAAACCCTTGTTTCTCTTTGTATCACCGGAACTAGTAAAATAACATAGACAATTTTTAGCAGGTGTTATTTATTTATTTTTTTGTATGACACACATTAATTTGGAAAATCTTGGAAAAATAATTGTCGGATGTTAATGAAACTTTCAGAAACTATTCACCGATGATCGAAATTATTATTATTATTTTTGTTAAAGTCATGGCAGAAAATATTTTTTTTTGTATTTATTACACCCCCCCACAACTAATTTTATGAAAACGCTAGAAATTCGATCGCATCGGGTTTACTGATTACAATAGTTAAAATCACAAGGATTTGAGGAATGCAAATCAGGTTTTTTTTTTTTTTTTTTTTTAATTGGATCCTTCCTACCTGAAAATCAGCTCTGAATTGTAACATACAAAACTCAATAAAACACAGATATTACTTAATTTCAAGTGCTTTTATTTGCTTTTAGTTGTTTTTATAAATATAGACAATATTTTCTGAAAGCAAAAAATTTTTTCGATGAAAAATGAATTTTTAATACAATTATTTGTTATTTCTTTAATTATAATAGATTTTTACTTTTAAGTTGTTAAAATATTATAAAATTAGTTAAAAGCCTCATCGGGTTTCTTAAGTGTCCTTATGAGATAGATCTTTTTTTAGCGCATTGTAAATTGTATCGTTTTGACTAATCAGAAAATCCGCAGTAATTAAGAAATGTAATTTTGTGTTTATAATCGTGCTGTAATTATAAAGTACGGAAGACCAACCAGAATACAATTAAGTTGCGTTATTTGAGTTAAGTATCGTTCTCCGCTGTTAAGGCCTTTACTTTTGCGAAACACGTGTGGAGAAGTTAATTTGATTTTTCAATTTCAACTGAGAAGGGTACCTACAAGTATTAGTATCATCTTATGAAATTTATATGATCTTATTTTTATATTAATCTCAGTTATGACATTTTTCCATAAATGAAATATCAAAATTAATAATAAAATGAATGGAAATACAAATAACACAGTAAGATGTAATAAATGTACATAAAATTATAGTATTTTATGTACACTTCTGATAAAATTTCATAAGAAAGGTACCTATAAATTAATTAGATACCTTTCTTATGAAATATGAAATTTAATGTCACTCTTAACAGTATTATTTTAATTTCTTTATAATATATATTTCCATAAACCATCGTAAACGTAAAGGTGAAAGCTAAATACAAAAAAAGAAAAAAGAGCGCTGAAAGTTTTCCTTAAAAAAAACGAAGTAAATAATTTGTTCATTTAAATCTAAATAACTTCATTTTTCGCCTTCCGTAGAAAAAATTATAATCACGTAATCCGTCAATACGTCATTTAACACCTGTCAAGTGACGCGAAAGGTTATGACCTGCTTTGTTTTATTTTCTCTTTTCGGCGCAGATGCTAAGTCAAACTTGGTTCAAAATATTTTAAATGAACATTATAATTTCTGATTTTCTTAAAATAAGTTTTTTTTGATTTTTAAAAGAATTTCAAAGTGAGATTTTCATCTATTTTTATAAAATGGAAAAAAATGGACGCCATGATCGATTATTTGTCAATTTTGCTGACTAAAAAAAAACAAGATTTTTAACGAAAATTTCGGACGTGCTTGGAACAATTAAAAAATGTAAAAACATACCCCCAAAATACTTTGATCTTTCTTCTTAATAATAACATGAACATTTAGACGATAAAATTTTGTTTTCGTCAAGTTTGGCGTCTTTTTCATCATGCTATGCTCTTTTTAACGATCTCATGGAGGTACCTAATAAATAGAACAAGTAATTATTTGCAAACAGACATAATTATAAAGGTAGGTGAACTGACAGACAGACGAGCAGTTAACATAGGTTCACGTTTCGTTATTGCTGTTCGTCATTGTCCATAGAGAAATCAAGTAATTTCACTCACCTGCGCACACAGGGCCTGTGTGAATTCCAATGCGCACTTGCAGCTGTCTTTCCGGCATGTGTCGAATGCGAAATGTAAGAATAGAACCAACAATATTCAATGACATATCAGCAATCTGCCCAGCATGCAAGTCTCCATTACGATGGGGAAGGCCACTAGCCACCATATAAGCATCTCCTATAGTTTCTACCTGAAAACCAAAAGTTTTTGACACTCTTCACTTGTTCCGTCATACACAATATTTGCTTGTACGGTTGTAGTGGATCAAATAAGGATGCGTGAATATTTAAGATTGTGCAGTAACTAAAATATGCAAGATCCACAAACATAAATTATAAGAAATGGCCAAATGGTAACGATATTCAATCACGACAAAAAATACATTACAGATTAAATTTTATATACACAATTTACAATTTCTTTGTTTGTAATGATGTGTGCAAAGGTATAGAGAAAAAGTTCTTTGTTGTTTCAGAAATGTTCAATGTCTAAAATGTTGTCTGCCTTGATTGAAAGGTTGAATTTAATTTAGACAAAAGAATTTTCTATGAAAGATATTAAGTGAAGAAGTTTGTATGGATTTTTCCAATCTCTCATAAAGAAAGTTTGGCAGCAATTTTGACACATAATTCCCGTGTGTATCTTTGCGTGTGTGAGGCTCAAAATGCGACGAAAATTCATATGCTGTTTCTATTTATAGATTTTTAACAACAAAATCGGCTCTAACGAAGCTTGGTAGCTTGTCTCCAAGATTTTTTTGGTTCACCACTGAAGTACCCAACTCTTTGGGTCAAGTCACTTGATCCAGCCACGACTTTTATTCACTGGGCATTGAAAACAGTGTATGAATTTTTGGGATTTATAAACTTAATGTCTCCGTCTTCATTTTTTTTTTTTTTTTTTACCTGAGCTCATATTGTAATTTGTTGTTATTGCTTTTCTCTATTACTAGTTCCATATTGTATTCATTTTTATACTTGGCTGACTTAGGAGATTTTTGTGGCATATGTGCTGATTCCTTAAGTTTGCGTATTTTCCATTGATATTCTCTGTCTATTATTTCAACCTCATTCGCCCCATAAAGTGGATAAAAGTGTTGGATGGATCCAGTGACTTGACGTAGGACTAGCACTTTCTTTCTTTGTGCCGTGTCATTTCAGGGCTTAGGTGATCATGGTACTCCACCTCCCTCTATCCCTAGCCGCTCTCAACAAGTTCCTTCCCTCTGTCACCTACCCCAGACAACATTCTGTCGTCCACTTGCTTAAGGCCGCTAGGTATGTCATCCGTTGTTTTCACTTGTCTCCCTTTCCCTCTATTCGACCCGTGAGTATCAGATTCTCCAGGCCCTCCTTCCTCATTATGTGTCCCAGGAACTGCCTCTTTTTGATGTTAAGTATAAGCCCCCTCCTTGTTTGCATCCTCTCTAAGACACATCGTCGCTCACACGCTCGGTCCATGATATCCTTAGCATCCTTCTGTAGAACCACAACTCTAAAGGATGCTAAGGATATCATGGACCGAGCATGTGAGCAACGTTAAGATCTCAGAGATCCCGGTGAATGGAATAAAGGGTTCAGTTCGAAATTCCAATCACCTGAATAAGGCCGGAACGTACAACGGCCGAAACGTCGTGAATATGACAATAAAGATTAGGACAATAGTCTGAACAATGTAAATACAGACTTTCACTTTATAATAGTAATTTCTATAATGAAAGGAAAGCTGATTCTCTGTCAGTCAGATATTCTCTGCGTGTGTCTTTGCATGTGCGTATCTAAAGTCTAGGCATATGTCTATTGTATGTGTGTGATAAACAAGTTCCTGTACCATTTAACACACACACACACACACACACACACACACATTTTGACATTATTGGATTAATACATCCCCCTTCCATTCAGTCTGGATAACACTTACCTTGGCCTGAGCAATAAAATTAGACAAAAAAATGAAACTTCCTAGAAACAGATTTAAAAAAAAAATCGATTTCGATCCAAGTAAGGCAGTAAAGCCACTAAGACACAAGGGGTTACTGGTGAGGAAGAATTAGAAACAGAAACATTACTAACGAATGGGAAGAGAAAAGAGTAATCAAGAGGACAGTAGATAGTGACTGACATTGCATTTAAATTTTTGAAGATCAAAGTTGGCTGGAAAGAAAGGAGTCGGAAGGGAGTTCTAGGAACGAGAAGTGCGAGAAAAACAGTTATCATAGAATGTACAGCGATATCAAGTCAACTCGACTCTAAATTAATGAGATTTTGACGCCAGTCTCATACTGGATAATTATAAAATTTTATTGAACTAATTGGAAATTATTCGTTAATAAATAGAATGTTCTAAATTTTCATTTTGTCTTTAATATCCTAGAAATATATTTTAGGTCTCGAATTAACATTTACGCATGCAAAAGTACATAAAAACATAGGTTGAAAGAATTGGAAATATGCATATGTACCAAGAGAGTTAATTTCCCTTTCTGTCTGCCAACAATGCCAGGGTAACAAGAAAAAAGAATATAGGCGAAATGTGAGGCCCTTTGAAGTCTTTAGACTTACAGCTATATCACGTTGAAATACCGTTCTTGTACAATCATTGCGGTTGAGCAACGCCGAGACTGGTCAGTATCTAGAAGGGTGACCGCTTGGGAATACAAGGTGTTTTAAGCATGGATATGCGGGTGGTGTGATTGTTAATGGTTCAGTATTGTTAATCGGAGACCTATGATCATTAGGTATTTATTCGGATTGGTATCTTATTTTTAGAACAATTATAACTTTATATGTGGTTGGAGCTAACTCTTGATATCCACCCCTGAAATAGTTATTTTACAGGGTTGTGAAATATGCCGCCTCTTACCTTATAAACGTCGTGCTGGCCTATAATATCGTCAAAGAGTGTGTAGAGCTCATTGAGAAGGTCTACTACTTGCATCGGCGTACTGAGGGCTGATAATGTTGTAAAGCCAACAATATCAGAGAAGAAAATTGTGACCGATTCAAACACTTCTGGATAAACGGTTTCACCCACTTTAAGACGTTCTGCCACAGATCTGAAAGAAAGGAGGCGAAAGTAAATGTTGACGTTGCATTACAAGATTAAAAAGAAAAATTACTAGACATTTAGAAAAAAAAAATGTGGTCTCAAATATGAAGAAAATTTTTAATACAAAATAGATTTTATACTGGTCTCTTCAGTCCTGAAAATATTTATTTTCCAGGACATTTAAGATTATTTGACTCGGTTGGCATATATTTTAATATTTATTATCATCGTACTTAGATTAAAAAAAAAAAAATAAAATAAAATAATTAGAAATTATTCAAAATGAATTTCTCTTTCTGATTAATTTGCAGATAAGATTAGAACTCATTAGTGGAAAGTTGTTAAATTATTATTTATAAGTAAATTAACTTATTTTTTAAATGAATAATTAAAAGAAAAAAGTTTCACGTTAGTTGGCTTCTTGTTCTGAGTAATTGTGCTTTTTCTATCGATACTTTCATGGTAATTGAATCGGATAAGCTCTTCGCTATGGTACATTGGGGTTTAGATTTTTAAATTGCTGTTTTATTCCCCTCACACCAACGGACAAGAATTGAACATATGGGGGACCAGTTAGGACATCATAAAGATTCTAAGGTATTATGGTGGATTTAGTAAGAATGGTAAGTAAGAATGCATTGTTTTGGCATAAGGAATATTGGTTCACTCATTGTGTCGAGCTAAATTTAATTATAAGACAGAAGACTATCCTTTCCTCATCCCCCCCCCTTTTGGCTTTGTGCCACATTTTTGTATATTTTTACAAACTAAATATTGCTCTTCGCTATAGTACATAGTCATTGTGAATCGGACTGCATGACTTTAAGCGTGCTACTACTAGAACTAGATTTATTCAACTGTCAGTTCTATTGTAAAAGTTTCTTTTCTTGCACTTCTCTCCCGTGAAACTGCTTTCCGATTTTTTCCTTCCCTGTCACTTAAAATCTTCAAAAATTTAAATGCAACGTCAATCACCATCGTTTGTATCCCTGAACACTGTTCCTTTATTCTCCTTTTTCTCACCTATCCTCACTGTAAAGTGCAGAAGACGTCCGTTTGCTTTTTCAGTATTGCTCAGAAGTATTTCTGAGTAATATTGTAAAAGCAAATGGCCCCCTCCTTCTCACTTGTATTTATACACTCCAAGGGCAGATAACTCCGTTAACATCTATACACTCACTAAAGTTTCTCATTCTCTTTCAATCTCTGTAACGCTCTACGTCCTAGTGGAAATATCCCCTTGCTTAGGATGAAATGATAATAAAATAAAAACGACACTTTATTAGTATCATCATAAAGAGTTCAAATTTCTTAGGCGTATGAGTTTTACATTTTTTTTGTAATAGTGGGAAAATGACATTTTTTTATTTGTTAGACTTTATCTTGTATATATCTTGAAAGGGAAATTGCTATCAGTGATGACCTATCAGTAACGGATACGAAATTAGTTATCTAGCGAGAAAAATTAACAGGTTAAAAAAAAATGTAATAAATCTTCAGTTATCATACGAAATTTGATAAAAACAGGAAAAACTGAAAAAAAAAAATCACCGAAAAGAACCCAACTCAAAATCTTACAATGAGTCATAAGTAATTTCCGCTTGTGGTATCCAGTTGTAAGTATCTACTCTGTCCCCACCCCACTAGGACGAGATGTGACACAAGGTCTATTTTTTAGGTGGGAACCCGAGCGCGTACACCCGGGCAAGGAACAAAAATTCCCCTCAGCCCCTGCAACCGTCGGTTGTGCTGGCCTCGGTGCGAGCACCGATCACTCCCTCTGGTACAATGGGAGGACACCTCTTCAGTATGATTTTTTCTATTACCCCTTTGTCCTTTGACAGAGAAGGCCCTGAGCGCGCTCTGTCCAAAGACAGAGACGCAACTGAGAGATAAGTAAGCGTTACTCAAAAAGATCCAGTTGTAAGATTTTCAAGAATAAAGTTGCTAAACAAAAGCGGAAATTGTTTTAGGACGCATCCTAATAGTTTTAATATACATAACAAAGCAGAGTGAAATAAGTAGAGTAATTAAATTTTAACACAAATGTCAGTTCTATAATTATTTATTGCAAGAAAGACAAAGATTGTTATCTTTTAGGTTTTTTTTTTCTGATATATATACTAGAAATAAAAGGAATATATTTTCATATATATGACGAGGTAGAAAAGTTTTCGTGTGACGTGTTTTGTTCTTTAGGATTTCATCGCATTAAAATACAGGGTGTCCATAAAGTTCATGAGCATCTTTAAAAAATTTATAACTTTATTTGTATTTGCGATAGAAATAATCTGTAAAAAAATGATATAAAGTTTAATGTACCTAGTTTTAAGTATAGCTAAAATAACGAATGTGATTTCAGGCATTACTGTAAATCAGTTGGCAAATGTTTTCCGTGAACTGCAAAATCGTATTACCCTTTGTATTGCTAATGGAGAACATGTGGAAACTTAAATAAAATTTGAATAAAACCTTTAAAAAATATAATTTATTTCTTTCTAATCCTTTTTACAAATTATTTCTATAGCAAATACAAATAGTTTAAAAAAATTATAACAAACTTTATGGACACCCTGTATTTCCGTTGATCCTACGTATATATCTCGAAAAAGGTAACGTCAATGAATGACTTATCAGGATAACAGAATAAAGAGTTAGAAATCTTGAGATAATAGATTTCTCCACTCTTTTGATTGGTTCGTATTTGAGAAAATATGTCCGGCTGATAATTCTTTAATCTCTTGTACATTTCGACGTATACAGACATCTAATATAGCATTTTAATTTCCCAATCGACTACAGACCAGACCTGGTTGCGAAGTCTATTCTAAATAATGAGTGACCACCTCCCGTAGCGCGTTGGACAGAACGCTCAGCAAGAAAACCAGTTGACTAGTCTAGTAAGCTCGATACTTAATGAAAGATCCATTAGTGTGCTCTTATACCAAATCAAGTTAAGCCACTAAAAAGATGCAAATGATACCGTCATATCTACCTTTTATAAAATTGTAGAGGACCGGGGAGAGAAGATGAAATGAAAACAAAGAAGACTGATATATATATATATATACACACACACAAATATATATTAAACAACACAATTTTACAATGGCCATAGACAACAACATTGTGTGTGCGAACATTTGTCTTTGTTCTTTGGTGAATGTTCGTACGTACGTGCATGTGTGTATAATGTTTATGGTGTCTTCGAAAAATGGGAAGATGCGGAGCTCCTAAGAGAGCTCACATTGTAGTCGCAGAAATGAAAAGGAGAACGAGGCGAGAAGTCGCCCAGTATAGGGAGAGTGACCCCTAGTGACAATTAGGGAACTAAGGAGGAGCTAACTCCGACAAAATTACTATCTTCATGATATTTCTCTTTTAGAACAAAACATATTTTATATAAAACAAACGTATTGTTTTCAGCGACAAGACTACATGGTGCCTAGTAAGAAACTGTAAATTCAGAAATAAATTTATTTCACTATCATGATTCATGCACAAATTGAACAGTCATCATAGATGTTCGAAATGTTTGCCTGAATGTTCAACACAAAGGAGACAGTAGCTTTATTCATGGTCATAAATATTCAAGAAATTTATACAAGGTTATTCATGGTCAATTATTCCTGAAAGATAAAACAGTGATAACAGATTTTCCGCTTTTAAATGCTTTTACATGAACATGCATAATGTAACTTTAAAACTGACAGGATGTTTCGGATTGTTTATTTCCCGCATAATTTTAGTGTTTCGATTACAACAATAACAGGAACATCGTTGCACGTCACTATTATTTGCCATGTTCTTCCGCTTTTAGATACGTTGTTATCTTACTTATTATAAAACGCAGATTGTGTGTGTGTGTGTGTCTGTACGTTGATATATTGGATCAGATTTCCTACATTTTTCAACCGATTTCAACAAAACTTCACAGGACTGCGTAAAATTACCTTGCGGTGGTTCTAATAGCGCCAAAAATTGGAAAAAACACAATTGTTTTTGCATGAAATCAATTTGAAATCACGAGGCATCACGAGAATGAAAGGGGGGACAACTCATATCGAGTTATACTTATTATAAAACCCAGGTTGTTTGTGTGTGTTCGTTTATATATGGGATCGGATTTCCTACATTTTTCAACCGATTTCAACAAAACTTCACTTTTTTTTTTTTTGGTAGGTAGTGTTTCTTATTGTCTTGCACACTTTTTTCTTTATTTTTACATTCAGAATTCTTTAAAAATTCCATTTACAAGACAATTGTTTATAATAAAATTTTATTCAATCGCTAGACTCATAACGATTGAAAACAATGTTTTTTCTTTGGGTTTGGCCAATTCGTAAAAAAAAAAAAAAAAAAACTAATTAAGACATGCGTGTCCGTCAACCTTAAACAATAATCTTTGTCAATTTTATTTTTCAGTCTTTATGATGGTCGATACTTGATCTATCTCTTACTGTTACATCCCCGGGCAACGCCGGGCTCTACTGCTAGTACACGATACAAATCGATTTTTTTAACAGTAACATTTTGTATTAATCAACACTCTCGATAATACTTTCAGAATATATTTTTATGATAAAGTAACCATTACGCCGACCGACAATAAATCTGAGTAGGTCCCCAGTGCCCTTAGCATATCCTCACTGTAGAGGTTGAATAAACCTGGGGAGAAGACATATCTTTGTCTTACGCCCATTTCTATTTTTGTGTAGTTACTAAATTCATTTTCTAGTCGTATACAGGCGATTTGCTCCCAATATAAGTTCTGGGTTATTCTAACAACCTTTCCATATAGATCGAGATTTCCTAGAATTTTAACCAGAACCTTGTGTGACACCTTTCAAATGTTTTTACGCAATATATAACATAATTGCATATCATTCTGCATTTGTACAAAGTCTATGAAAATTTCTCGGACATTCAGGCCGATAAATGTTGTTTAATACTGTTTATTATAAAATAGAGCATTTACTTAAATATTTGTATCTATAAAAAGAATCTATAAACATAAATATGTCTTAAAATAATTTTCGGACTTTGTCCATTTCATAATGTGTGACGTCATTTGTTTACATTTGGATACGCTTTGAGCAGATATGAATGTACGTGAGATTCATGGAAGATTGAAGTTTAAAAGCAGTAAAATCGACCTTGCTAACCGAACGATCCTCTGTGGCTCAATCGGTTAAGGCACGTCAGGCTATTTATCAGTTCCGTATAAGATACAGGCTCGTTTCCTGTCGGAGGACGAATATTTTCTATGAAAATTTCTCGAACATTTAGGCCGGTAAATGTTATTAATACTGTTTATTATAAAACAGAGCATTTACTTAAATATTTGTATCTATAAAAAGAATGTATAAACATAAAAATGTCTTATAACATTTTTTGTAACAAAGCCATACTGTTCTTGATCTATTTCCGGTCTAATTCTGCTTCGGGCTTTATTCATCAGGGTTCACCTAATTAGTTTGGTTCTGCGGCTTATTAAACTAATTGTCCGATGGAGCTTGCGTTCATTTGCATATGGTTTATTAGGTAATATTACTTTTGTGATGTCTACGAATACTCGTTGTCACTTTCGTAATGTTCCTTGTAGTAGAGACTTTGTAATTGCAGATACAACTATAGTAACGCCGTTGAACAATACTGGTGTCAGACGCTTTCGAATATCACTCGCACTAATAGTACTTGCTCGATAATACTCGTTCGAAAAGTAACCACCGAATAGTAATCCGTATAGAGAAATAGTATAGTGAATAGTATAGAGATAGAAATTAGTGTAGAAAGAGTGATCCGACTAGTAATAGAGGATAGAATAGAAAATAAGTGAGATATTCACTAACAGTCTTATGCGGCTGGATGTGGCACAAGGCCAAGTTTATAGTGGGGTATCCGAGTCCGTTGGCTCGGCCAAAAATTCCTCGTAGACTCCGTGAAAAACGGGGTCGGGTAGCTGTCTCCCGAAACGAGACTCTGCCCTTCGACATAGCCTCGTCTGGGAATCCTCTCTACCCGGAGGGAGACAGTTTTGACCAGCACACTTCCAAAGTAATCAGGATAGTGAATAGAAAAGTGAGATATTCACCTATCTCCTCCCCGATATTGTGGGGTGTCCGAGTCTATGGACTCGGACAAAAATATCCCCTAAACCCCGTAAAAACGGGGTCGGGTAGCTGTCTACTACCCCAGACGAGACTCTGACTTTCGACATAGCCTCGTCTGGGTTCCTATGTGCCTGGAGGGAGACAGTTTTGACAAGTGCACTTCCGAAGTAATTCGGATAGTGAATAGAAAAAAAAAAGAGTGATCAATTAGACGTCACGCTACTTTCTATTGATGAGTTTCCTTTATGGTCACGTGATCTACTTATTTCAGTAATGGGGTCGCCTGTGTTTGCTCTCTGGTGATCTACGTTCAAACTCCAGTGTCGTTGCCGACACTCTATTCTTATATAACACACTTACGAAAATTGATTTACTGAGATTTTCTAGTATGTCATCACTGTTATTTTTTTATTAAAAATATTTACCTCGACATTTCGTACTTGCTTGATTTTGGTATCTCCAATTGTTTTCTTTTCGTTAGAAACATGACCTATGATCATTATGTATTTAATCTTAGTAGACAGTTCTGATGCGATTGTTATTATTATTGCTATTGACTATGAGAACAGCACACTTACAAAGTGACACTGAAGAGGGAAAATATACGTAGCCAAATATACCTATTATAACACCGTCTGATAAGGTTATACTCAGCACATGCATCTCGGTCACATCTGCACAAGATACTGACAGGTTTTGATATAAGCAAAGCATAATCTGGGAGGTGGCGCCCAGTTAGGTGGAGTGTTAAATCTTTCTACGATGCAAAATGTTTGAAAAAAGGTAGTAGAAATTATTTTCAAATTGCAGTGTTAAAGGCAATGTTTTCAAAATGCAAATATTTAAGAGAAAGTATTAGAAATATATTCTTTAAACATTGTCCAGTATTTCAAGGAAAGGGAGAGATATTATTTCCAAAGTAACAAGGGATTTCAAGGGAATGAAGAGGAATTTTTTTTTAAATTGTAAAGGATT
This sequence comes from Acanthosepion lycidas, assembly GCA_963932145.1. NCBI lineage: Eukaryota > Metazoa > Mollusca > Cephalopoda > Sepiida > Sepiidae > Acanthosepion > Acanthosepion lycidas. The sequence goes on from OZ010596.1 coordinate 97,575,094, forward strand.
TAAGGGAAAAGGACATATTCTTTTCAAAATGTGAAGTCTTTCAATAGAACTAATTTGAATTCTTTTCAAAGCGCGGTGTTTAAAAAGTGATACAAGTTATCTTGAAAATGATGCAAAGTGTTTCTATGGAACTGACAAATTATTTTAAAAATCCAAAGGGATAAAAATTCTTTACGAAGTGCAAAGTGTTTAAAAGACGTGATATAAATTCTTTTTGAAATGCAAATTATTTAAAAGGAAGTGACAAATTCTTTTTGAAATCTTTTTTGAAGTGTGATTAATTCATGACTAACCTTGGTAAAAGCTGATAAAGTAACCGATCTGTTTTCTTTTTTTCTTCCAACAACGCTTGCGTACGTTGCTCAACAAGATCCTCCAGGTTGATAGCATATCTCTCCATTCTTTTCAGAATGATGTCCATAATGTTTCCAACCCTAAATGAATAGAATCAAAAGTAAAATAAATCGAGCTTTCTATCCGAGTTTCTGCGATGAAGTTATCGTTATTGACATTCAAACTAATACTTTCATCTTTGTCGTTCTTATCATAGTGTTTCGACTGTTGTGCTTCCGGCCTTCTTCAGGGTTCTCTCGATCCAGGAAATTTCGAACCGAAATCTTTATTTAAACTAGGTCGGTATATTGCTCTCGTTCTGCTACCCAGGGACATGTTTTTTTTGTTTTTTTTTTTCGTTTTTTTTTTAGTACAGCTTAGTTAATGCTCACCATGTTTCCAATCCTTTGGTGAATATGGTGACATAGTAATTACGAATTCAATCTCTGGGTCCAGTAGTACAGACTTAAAAGCAGTGGAAACAGGGCAAACAATTACTGTGCAGTAGTAAAATACACACACACACACACACACACATATCCCTAGACAGCGAAACGCGAACTATTTAACCTGTAGATTAAATAAAGGATTCAGTTCGAAATGCCATGAAGGTTATTAGGATCGCCAGACACCTGAAGAAGGTCGGAAGCACAGCGCCCGAAACGTTGTGATAACAACAAAGATGGCAATATTAGCCCGAGTGTAAATATATCGAGATTTGTGGGTTGGGGTGAAATACTGAATTTAACATAAATTATCACTGGTTATGAAAATTTACGCAAAAAAAAAAAAAATCGATTGATCTGTATCCCATCTAAAAAAAATATAAAAAGATATATCCAAGACTGACCCCTCAGCAAAAGGGTTTAAATGTTTTCATTCTCTAAAATGAATGGTTGTCAATTTGATCCCGAAACTACCATTACTCGACGACAAAAGAAAATGCAAATTAATATTATTTTGCTATTTAGGCCTCCATACTTTAAAATGGCAGACGCTAGATTTCGGTTGATTGATTGATTTTGTTTTTTTACGGTTTATCAACCTTTTTAAGATTATTTAAAGCAGAAACATATTTTGGGATTGTCAGAAGTTTTTGAGATAATAATAATTTTCTGATGCAAGTTTTACTATTTAACCCATAGCTGGGAGCAGAAGCGGTGGATTCACACCTTTCCGAAGTGTATTTGCACGTAAGTGAATGTGACGAACCCGACTGGAATTCGAACTCGGCTCCCCGATTTCTAATCCTGAGCCGTTTATCCATTACACCACCTGCGCATCTAAGCTTACAGCACCTGGTATTCCTGAGCGGTCATGTAAGTACTGACCAGGTTCAACTTTGTTTGACTTAGGATGAGAACTGCTGTTTCAACGGGATGTGGCTGTATGCCGTTATATTTCGGTTGGAAGTAAGGAAAATAAATCAAGTTAAAATAATGAAAATTTGTCTTGTAATCGTTATTTTGGTAAAGAGCAATTCTAAACAATTAAAAAAAAATGAAACGCCAAATTGATCACAGAAAGTTAACCTCAGACAGGGGGCGTACATTTTTAGAGTAAATTACTGAGTATTAGTGAGAAAGAAACAAATATATATAGGGAGAGGAATAGCGAGAAAATATGAGATAGATAATGATATATATTTTTATATATCAAGAACAGTATTTGAAAAAATTTATGACAAAGTGAAAAAAGATTACTTATGACGCGTTTCATCCTTCAGAACTTCATCGGACTAATTTTCGGACTGGTAGGACTACACATACGCACGACAGTGGGATGCTGGAAATTTTCCTTTCTACTAATTCTATCGCATCTACAATCGAAAAGAATCTATCTAAACTCAACATTAAAGTCGTTATTACTACACCCAAAACAATAAAAGACTTAGTCAATACTAAACAAAACCTGAAGGAGGACCTTACTCCATCACCTGCAATATCTGCCACAAAAAATATATCGGAGAAACCTCAAAGAATAAATAAAAGATTATACGAATACAAAAGGAACATTTTACAAAATAATACATAGAATGTATTGGTTGCTCATCGTCAGGAGACTGACCACACCTGAGATAAAAAAAAAAGTGCAACCATGATCAAAGGAGAAAAATAAATAATTCAATACGTCGTAAATATCTAGAGAGTGCCTTAATAACAAAGTCATTTCCAGTAAATTTGCGCCCTGACTTTTACATTTTGCCATTCTGGTATATCTGCTAATATCATATTTTGCTAGTTATAAAAGTGATGGAAAGAAATGGAAAAAGACTCTTAATGAATTCGACTGAAAAAAAAAAAAAAAATTCAAAAACTTCCAGTACCCCTGTAACGTGCGCATGCGTAGTCCTACAAAGATAACAAAATTACTCCGATAAAGTTCTGAAGAACGAAACGCGTCACATGTAATTTTTTTTCTTTTTGTCATATACACTAAAAATTTTTATCGCTATCTCTCTACATATCTATATCTATCTATCTATCTATCTATCTATATATATATATATATATATATATATATATATGAGAACATGTAGAAAGAGGGATAGCGAGAAAATTTTCTAGTGTTCTTTTTCTACAGAAAGTTAAAGGGATTAGTTAGTTACAAAGACAGTGGCTGAAAACAGTCATGTTTACACAGATTTTCATTATTCTGATGATTTACAAAAAAACAAAACAAAAAAGACTATATTGAAACCTCCCTCACAGACCACTCTCTCGGTTTGTATTTTGTGCAGGCCCTGCTGAAGAGCTTTACGACTTGCCATTGATATAAAAGTTGACTTTTCTACGATAGAAGAACGAAGAAAATCAATTTTATGACTTACGTGTCTTTGTTATGGTTTCGTAAATATGTTTTAATTCCATTGAAATCCGGCCTCTGATTAGGATTTTCCGCCCAACACATTTCCATTAAATTCGTGATAGAAGGATCAACGTCTGTGTCTCGAAATCGCAGCGGTCGGAATGGCACTGATTCACCATTGCGAACTCTGCCAACGATATCTTAGAAAGAATTTAAGGAATACGTAAATTGCAATAGAATGTAAGGAATACTTAGATTGCATAGTTTATGCTATTCATATTAAAAAAAAACAACAACAAAAAAAACAAACAAAAAAACGTTACAAATAACAAAGGAAGATAAAGAGAATTTACAGTGGAACCTCGGCTCACGAATCTAATTCGTTCCTGAAGGCCGTTCGTAACCCGAAATGTTCGTAAACCGAAAGTATTTTCCAATAGGAATCAATGTAGAGAAAAAAGACAGTGTTCCATCAAATTGAAAAAGAAAAGCATGCCACAACACATGAATGTGTACAAAATGGCGGTCGACTCGGAAATTATTCCGTTCGGGTTAACTCAGTTCAAATTTCGATAACCGAGGCATTTTCATCTCGAATTTTCTATTCGAAAACCGATTTGTTCGACATGTGAGACGTTCGAGAATCGGGGTTGCACTGTATGCATAAGTACATAAAATCTTTCAGGGATTAATGAATTTTAATCATAACTCAACTTACTTTTAAACGTTCTACTTAGTGGATACACGTGTTTGAATAGAAGTCCTGTTTTTTAACATTGTAAATCTATAGCTACCGGCTTCTTCATTCGAGAATCTTACTAAAGAAAACAATTTACACTGTTAAAAGAAAGAAAAACAGGGCGTCTACCCAAACACGTGTATCCATTAAATATAACGTTAAAACAGTGGTTCTTAATCTTTTTTTTCAGTCACGGACGCCTATAAAAACTACTCAGCGAATACTCAGTCCAACTGATTTTTCACAATACTTGTACGTCTATATCCCCATATTGCACCCTCATCACTATTTAGTCAGTCACGCTTGAAAGAAATTGTGGTCAGATAATCCATACGAGTATATGAGAAGATAATCAAACCGTGATAAGCCGTGGAAAATGAGAATTATCACTTGCTCTTATGAAGTGGCAAAAGATGGCGGTCATCCAGAGAATAATGCCACACGTTTAAATGGTAAAAATGGACCCAACAGCAAGTGAAATGATGCCTATCGGCCGGCACTGTAAGTAGTGACTGGGTGCGTTTTTTTTTTTTTTTTTTTATATAAGTAATGGCAGGTTGCATTTTCTTATTTCTTTCAATGGGAAAGCGTTGATTGAGACAAGGACTATAGTGAGTATAAATGCTAATTATTATCTGATTCTTAAATATCCACCAAAACCCATCCATGGACCCCTGGTTAAGAAGTTCTGTTTTAAATTAAGGAGAAATAATATTGGATTATAAATAAAATTATAAAATAATATTGAATTATAATAAAATTGTTTAGAAATTACTTCGCTTACGTTTCTGGTAGGAATATTTTGTGAAGTAAATAAGACACCAACAGCAGCACAAAATGAACTAGGCAAGACGCCTTAAATAAAGAACTCGGAACAGGGCAAGACGCCTTAAATAAAGTACTCTAAGTGAGTCGGAAGAAGTCTTTTAGAGAATTTCTAGTGACGTCACGGTGAGTAGGCTAAGCAAAACATATTATAACCGCCAGGAGCGAGTTATAACAAAAATGAAAGCCGATATGGGATTTGAGAAGATCTGAACGAAACTGTCAACCAGTCAGTTAAGCGCCATACGTGACACACGCTTTCGATCCATAACTTACTAGGCAGAATATTTTTCCGCATTAGGTTGCTGTTTCTTTCTGTGGTAGTCTGGTTGCTAACCAAGGCTATAGAACCCCTGGGGATGGAGAAGAGATGGTATTTGTACATAAGTGAACGTAACGAACTTGACTAGAATTTGAACACTGCTCTCTCCAATTTCTCATTCTGAGGCGAGATCCATTATAGCACAACGCACATTCCGTGACGATCTGCATTTCTTAAATAGGATAATTGAACTTTGTTTGACTCTGAAAGTATCCCGTGCCCGAGTGGTCTAAAATAACGCGAGGCTTAACAGTGGTTTCCTTTACAAAGAGGGGCGCATGTCCGGACCCTGCTGGAAGGCACATTTTCTATATGAAGACTCTTGAATATACGGGCTGGTAGACGTAAATTTACATTGTTAAAAACAATAAAGAAAACGGGATTTGTACCTACTAAATCTAACATTATAAGTACATGTGAAAACACCACATACAGGGTGATTGAAAAATAACTCCCTATTTTATATATGATGGACTCTGCCGTCTTATAAAGAATTATAGTTAGATGGGAGAGTCCATCTTACATAAAAAAATAGTTACTTTTTCAATCACCTTTTATATAAAATGAACTCTACGGTCGTTTTTCGACGTATGAAACTTCAGCAGTTCAGTCCTTAGAACTGAACAGCCAAGCTTTCCGCACATATGATTGTATTATAGCGGTGCCAAACAAACAAAACTTTTTGGAAGAACCGAATACTGAGAATTGGTACACACAGTTCTCCTCAGATTTCGAATTTAGAGTTTTCCTTCATATACTACCAACCGAGACTACAGGACCCGGTCTCTCTTGTTGGGGGTGGGAGAAGAAGAGATGGATTCATACATTTTTTTTTTTTTTTTTTTTTTTTTTTTTTTTTTTAAGGGTATTTACATGTAAGTGACTGTAACAAACTCGACTGGAATTCAAACTCCGCTATTCAATTTCTCAACCCGAGCCGCTACCGATTACACCCCCGCGTGAAAGACTTTCCCTATCTGACACATCGCCATTTATTCGAGAGGCAAGTGTCAGATATATAGAAGAAAATTAGTTGAATATCAACGACGTTTTGGATAAGGAAAAAAAAACCCCAAAACAAAGAAAACCCCAAAAGGTCACCAGGTTTCTGCAACAAACTCTCCACCATTTTTCGTTTGTAATAAACGTATTATAGAAAAGAAAGTAATTTTATTCTCCACGAATAAATATACAATAGATGCAAAAGTGAATAAATAAATAACATTAACTTTTTAAATGAAATATATCGTGTTTTTTTAATTTTTATTTTCCAATTAACAAGTATATTCGATAGTCACAAAAACAAATTTCAGTCCTCACGTATAAAGTATCACGTGACAAAACCACACGAGCGGGAAAATAACGCCAACCAGAAATCAGCTTCTGACTAGCAGGCAAACTAGGCGAACGCCCCCCGCTTTTTTTTATCTCTCCCGACTCGAGAGGTAACAACTCAGCATGAATGTCGCTAGTGAAACTGTAATTTTAAAGTAAAAGACTGTTTTGTCCCTCCTCTGTCAGCATTTTTCTCTTGGCTTATTCTCCAGTGTACATCAAGAGCGATTCGTTTTTTACGGTTTAGCAACACTTTCTAGGTTACTTAAAGCCAGAAAATATTTTACAGTATATTTTTTTAGATAATAATGATACAGTAATACAAGTATTACTATAGCTAGATGGAGTCATATCTTACACAATAGTATTTGCGCGTAAGTGCATATAACAAACACAACTGGAATTAATTCCGAGCCATTATTCATTACACCATCCGCACATCCAAACTGACAGAACCTTATATAGTATTTACATTAGTCGGACTATTGTCCTCATCTTTGTCACAACGTTTCGGCCGTTGTACACTCCAGCCTTCTTCAGGTGATTTCGATCACTGGGGTAGACTGTTCTAGTTCCACGTTTGATGGATGTCAGTTATCAGTTATCTCCTGCTAATTTTCCCTCTGAAAGTTCTCCACTGCCTTGACCTCACACTCTTTGGGTCCTGTCATTGGATCTAACCAACGTCTTTATCCACTGTCCCATGCGTCCTTGAGAACATCTGTGTATGAATTTCTGGGTATTATAAAACTAATGTTTTCAGCAACCATTTTTTACCAGTGCTCATATTGCTCATAGTCCAACTAATGTAAATACTGTACATAATACCTCATCTCAGAAATATAGACAGACTCTGAAGGATCGGTACGGACCCGATATACCAAAAATATGGAGACAAATTGAGAAATCCTACCAGAAACTGGCACGAATATCGAACCATCTGACATTCCTACACCGATGCAGAGACCTACAACTCATCCCTTCAGGCTTGGCACCAAGACTTCCCATCAATTCAAGGAGAGCTCGTCGGGTCGTAGAGAAAGCGGGACACGCCCTTGTCCGAGAGAGAATCCAGTACAATCGTTGGATAAAACATCGACTACAATCTCATATCTCCCAGACGCTCGAGGATTTCTTCAACAGAATTACTAATGAAGAAGACCAGAGAAGGATCCAAAGTGACTTGGATAAATCCTTCAGACATGAATTTGATGAAGTCAAGGCTCGCCAAGTGCAAAAATTAAATAGATTGAAAGATCAGAAGGTGACGCACAAGGTCCATCACCCACCAGTGAAAGCAGTAGTCAACATGAGCCAATATCAGCTGAGTGCCTCTGAGAAGTCAGTATTGAATAAGGGTCTCAACTTCGCCACAACCATCAGGCGGGTGCCATACATGGACATCACTGCCAGAGTCGAGGAGGTGGCCTTGAACATCCCTCAGGCTCAGGTAGTGATGGACAAATCAGAGTATACAAGAAAACTAGAAGACCTCATTAGCAATGGTAGCTACAGCAAAGTGAAAAAGGATCCTACTATGAAAACGGAACGCAAACTGTCACAGATTCTAATCAAGAACAAGGATCACTTCGCACCCAAAATGTATAGGCAGTTATCGCATCGTTACACCAAGCTACCTCACATATACGGTCTCCCTAAGTTTTACAAAGACGGTATTCCGCTCAGGCCGATTGTTAGTTGCCAAGGCTCTGTGTGCCACCCTCTGAGTCGCTTCCTTGTCGATATAATTGACCCATTGATCAGAAAGTCTCCTTCATATGTCCGAAACTCCACCCACATCGTGGAAATAATCAAAGATGCTCCCATCCTATCCAACCAGATGGTGAGCTTGGACGTGGTGAGTTTGTTCACCAAGGTACCCACAGAGGAGGCACTCTCAGTAGTCAGAAACAGATTGACCTCTGACTCTTCCCTAGAAGAACGGACCAGTATTCCAATAGATGATCTGATGGAGATGTTGACTTTCTGTACACAAACAACACACTTCGGAATGGGATCACACATCTATCGACAGGATGAGGGCTTAGCAATGGGCTCGCCATTATTACCAGCAATGGCGAATATATACATGGAATACTTTGAAGAAATGGCATTAGAATCTATATCTCTAAAGCCAACTATATGGTTAAGGTACGTAGATGACACCTTCATACTCTGGCCACACCGGGAAGATGTCCAGGTTCTACTGGAACATGTAAACTCAATAAGACCTTCGATACAGTTCACAATGGAGAAAGAGAGTAACAACACACTCTCATTCCTGGATGTACTAATATCTCGAACAGAGCATGGGTTCAAGACATCCGTATACCGTAAACCGACATTCACCGGACAGTATCTCAATTTCAACTCCCACCATCCATACAGCGTAAAGAAAGGGATCGTCCGTTGCTTACAACACCGAGCAAAAGTCATAAGTGGCCACCCAGAGACGTTAGATAAGGAATTAGTCAGTATAAGTAGTACCCTACAACGTAACAACTACCCTGGGTACATGGCAGCAGCCCCCAAAAATTGGGATAGGCGGGTACAAGAGGAGGAGGAGGGCAACAACACTCGGAAAACAGTCTGCCTGCCTTATGTGAAGGGGTTATCAGAGAAAATACAAAGGATCTGTGGTCCATATAACATCAGGACAACCTTCAAAAGTGTGACAACACTTCGCAGATATCTCTCTCGAGTGAGACCCTCCATAGAGGAGAACATGACTAAAGACTGTGTGTACGCTATCCCGTGCAGCTGCGGAAAGGAATATAAAGGAGAGACGGGCCGCCCCCTCAAGGTAAGGCTTCAAGAACACCAGAAAGCTGTAACGTGAGGGGAAGTAGAAAAATCAGGCGTGGCTGAACACATATGGAGAGAGAAGGGAGATCACCGTCCCCTGTGGGATCATGTTGAGATCATAGATAGGGAACACCATTGGAAAATTCGTAAACTTAAGGAATCAGCACATATGCTAGGCCACAAAAACCTCCTGAGCCGACCAAGCATAGAAATAAAAACAATATGGGAACCAGTAATAAGGAGTGCCAGAGAAAAGCAATGATAACAAAGTTGCAATATGAGCTCTGGTAAAAACATGAAATGATAACAGCAAAATTGCAATATAAGCACTGGTAAAAAATGGTTGCTGAAAACATTAGGTTTATAATATTCAGAAATTCATACCCAGATGTCCTCAAGGACACATGGCACAGTGGATAAAGCCGTTGGTTAGATCCAGTGAGTGTGAGTTCAATACCCGGTTAAGGCAGTGGAGAACTTTCAGAGGGAAAATTAGCAGGAGATAACTGACATCCATCAAACATGGCACGTGGAACTAGAACAGTCTACCCCAGTGATCGAAATAAAGGGTTCAGTTCGAAATTCCAACCACCTGAAGAAGGCTGGAGTGTACAACGGCCGAAATATGTGACAAATATTGCGAAAAAGATGAGGACAATAGTCCGACTAATGTAAATAATGTACATAATACCTCATCTCAGAAATATAGACAGATTCTTACAGAACCTGATATGACCGTAAACCACATTTGTTGTATTGCACACTTAACAGGGTATCCTCTTGTTTTTTTCACATCATTCATTTTTTGTTCAAAATTCTAAATAATGCTCCCAAAGAAATTATTTAGTATCTGTCTATATTTCTGAGATGAAGTATTTTGTACACTATTTACATTATTCGGACAATTGTCTTCATCTTTGTCGCCATATTTATTACAACATTTCGGTCGTTGTACGCTCCGGCCTTCTTCAGGTGGTTGGAATGGCGAACTGAACCCTTTATTTCGATCACTGGGGCACCTTAATTGGGTATTGAACTCACACTCTTTGGGTCCTGTCATTGGATCTAACTAACACCTTTATCCACTGTGCCATGTGTCCTTGAGGACATCTGTGTATGAATTTCTGGGTATTATAAACCTAATCTCTTCAGCCATCATTTTTTACCAGTGCTCATATTGCATGTTTTTGCTGTTATCATTCATGTTTTTACCAGAGCTCATATTACAATTTTCGTTGTTATTATCGCTTTTCTCTGGCACTCCTTATTACTGGTTCACATATTGTATTCATTTCTATGCTTGTTCTGCTCAGTTCGACATTCACACCATCTGAAGAAGGCCGGAGCGTACAACGGCCGAAACGTTGTAATAAATATGGCGACAAAGATGAGGATAATAGTCCGAACAATGTAAAGAATTATTTAGTGTTACATTCCCTCTCTCTTGTCAATCCTTACTTATAATTCAAGTAAATATTTATTAATTAGAGACAAGTCTGATACAGGCCAACAGTAGAAGAGCAGTAAGCAATAGACGTGTAACAGCCCGTCGTAAGAATTTAAGGGAAGTGGCCAATCCAGAGGTCTCTTATCGGCATTATTTTAACCGGCATGTAACAAGCTTTCATTACACTTCAACAAGTTATTATACCTACATTTGTACACTTGTAACGTTGTCCGCAACAGAATACTAAGAATCGCTTGCGAAAATAACATATTTGCCATTACTATATAGCAGCTACCCTATGATAAATTTATGAATGTATAGGTATTTACTAAGTTAAGCCTAGTCTGTCACGAATGTACAAGTATGAGGCGCTCAGTAAGAATCTGACTTACTTGCAAAGAAAATTAATATGATAAACATCACTCAGGGGCAAGTATCCTATGATAGATATATGTATAATTTACCGTGTTTTAGTTTAGTCTGCTACAATATCAAAGAAAACAATGAAGATCAAATTCACTGCACAAAGTAATGGTGTCTCAGAGTAGCATGCGAGACATCGTACTTCAGCTTGTGCCGTTAGCCATAATTCATGCGTCTGTCCAATCAGAAACTGTTATTAGATTCCCAAGGTAAGAATTAATGAACTCTATTTAAATACGTATTTCATTTACGTTTTTGTATCTTTAGAATGGTAACCTACTGCTACGTATTTTCCATGCTAACCGTCTTTATTTGTATAAAAGCAAAATAAGCACAATTTACAGACGATTCTGATATGGAACATTTTTTCCGTCTATCAATTTGTTCTTATCAACAAATCTATCTCATGGTTCGGCAGTCTTTTGGAGAGCGAGTCAGAAAGCTATGCATCCTGTCGAGGGATTATTATTATTAAATGCATTATGACAAATTTTTTTGACCTCAGACCACTTTGTCTAGAAGGCTACTTTGCTCTGGAAATTTAAAGAAAAAACAACAAGTTAATGTTATATTATTTAAACAATGTTCCTTATTTTACTGCAATAATAAAAGGATAACAACTAACACAACAAAAAATGCAAATTCCTTACTACAAACGGAATACAGTTAGAAATGGCAAATTATTTAATAAGACTTTATTCACTATTTACATTATTCGGACTATTGTCTTCATCTTTGTGGCTATGTTTATCACAACGTTTCGGCCGTTGTACGCTCTGGCCTTCTTCAGGTGATTGGAATGTCGAAATGAAATTGATTGATTTAAAAAATTCGTCGCATTATAAGTTTACTCCAGCTGATATTTTTTTTTCTATCATTTGCTCCACAAATTAATTAGATAATCAGTGTCCAGGTATTAAACTGATGGGCCGGACAAAAATCCTTCGCGGGCGACCTCTGGCTATCTTATACTATCCAAGCATTTCCTTTTACTTAATGGACAAGATTATGACCTATTTCATTATTCCTTAAACGGCGGACATTAACAATTGCTGTTTCATTAGTAATCATCACGTCCTGGGTATGACGATAAACTACATCCGCGTCCTGGGTATGGCGATAAACTATATCCAACAGCAAGGTCTCAGATAATGTTTTCGGAAAAATAATGTTGCCAGCTATAAGTTTTTTTGTAAAAAATAATGTTGCCAGCTATACGTTTTTTGTAAAAAATAATGTTGCCAGCTATACATTTTTGGGACCATAATGTTGCCAGCTATGCGTTTTTGGAACCATAATGTTGCCAGCTATGCGTTTTTGAAACGATAATGTTGCCAGCTATACGTTTTTTATTCCATACAAAATAGACATTTAAAATTCATATAAACTGGATTTGGCATTAAATAACCCACAGTGGATGATATGCCATAAAACCCAAACAAACAAACAAACAAATTAGTAATCATCAGATATAATCAATTGATGATTTAAACCTTTTCAAAAGATGCAGGGATCATCTGGTCATGATTTGAGTCTAAATGACTGTTGCTAGGGCATTTGCATGCAAATGACATAATTTGCTAGCGTATTTGCCTGCAAATGACATAATTTGCTAGCGTATTTGCCTGCAAATGACATAATTTGCTAGGGCATTTGCCTGCAAATAACATAATTTGCAAGGGTATTTGCCAGCAAATAAAGCTGGATGTTGTTTTAATGCATACTTCTCCAAAAATAGAGGTGAAAATAATGAAAACTTGGAGCAAAAATACAGAAATACGTTGTGCATAGAATGCTTCAAGGAGTATTATACTGTTTAAAATATTAAAATAAATATTAGATTCCTAGATTTATTTCTCTTTTTTCTTTATTTTTAAAATCTATAACATTTTTTCCGCAGTTTAAGGGAAAATTCATCTCTCTTTCCAATCTGCTATTGGCAAGGGAGGAATTAACGAATTCTACTTGACTAAGTTTTCAATTTTCTTTTTATGTTTTAGAGTGGGATCTTTATGTAATTCTGATATGAAACAGTTTTTGTCTCTGTCTGTTCATATCTCTCCGTTTATCTCTTCTGAGTCCTGTAACTAATTAGGATCGTATGGACACTAAGTGTATTACAACCATAGCATAAATTATGTGTGTTAGCAAAGATAGCCTGACGAAGCCCATCCCTCTTCAGTCTGGTTTAGAGTTCAGTTTTCCTTCTTCCAGGCTAGTCGCGACCCCAAGGCAAGACAGTCCAGTCAGGCGTGACGGGAAAAGAAGGATTCATCGTCTTTCCAAGGGTATTTGTGCAAAAGTGAACGCAACGGATACGGTCGGAATTCGAACTCGGCTCGCTAACTTTTTGTTTACCGAGTGTCTAACCACTATACAGTTCGTACAAGAACCGTATAGTGGTTAGCATAAGAGTTTGTCTTTGATAATAATTTCTAAATTTCTCCCACCTTTTGAGATCATCCTTTCAGCTGGAAACGGTCCATGACGGAAAGCAATTTCATGAAGAATAATTCCAAAACTGTAAACGTCGCCTTCTTGTGTACCGCGGGACGGTGGTTCGTGTACACGTAATATTTCTGGTGCCGTCCAAAGTAATGCTGAAACAATAATAATAAATAATAAAAGCCATAATAAATAGATTCTCAGAATGAGAAAAACAATTTTTTTTTAAATCTTACATTTTTAGAAACAGCGAACAAAATTAGAAAAGTTGTCCTGAATGTCTATTCTTTTATGCTAATACAGTTGTCCTCCTGGGATTCTGTCTTTGCGCTTGCTTTGTTCTTAATTTTCATTAGCGATCTTCCTGATGGTACCAGTTCTCAACTTGGTATCTATGGCACAACCATTTGTTCATGTCTCGATAGTAAGTCTGATCGTTTCGATAAAGTCAGATTGTTAGCTGATCTAAAAAATGATCTACAATCACCTGTTAACTGGGAAAGAGAATGGCATGTTAATTCTAACGCCTCCATAGCGAAACTTCTCTCTACTAATCATCTGAGAGAAACCTTCCATCATGCTAACCTCCAGGAAAGTGACTCATTGCGCCTTCTCGGACTAACGTTCCTAGCTGACATCAAGTGGAAAGATTATATTGAATCCATTGGTAGGTCTGCTGCTAAGAAGTTTGGATCACTGTGTCGTGCTAGACAATTTTTCACTGGACAATAAGCGAACCTATCTACATATTACTCGTCGAATATTGTCATTAGTTTAACATGTAGAAGGGGGAGACAATGGATTTTTACGTAATTTCGTTCTCTGTAACAAATCGCTGAACTAAGCTAGAAGAAAAGAAGTAACGATGTAAAACATGAGCTCCTTTCAACTGCAAGTTTTTCTCCTACTTCAACGATGGAAAAGCTGCTTAACTTGTACGCGTTTTGCCGGCCTTTGGCAAGTCAGCCATAGACGGTGAATGTCTCCCCTAAATCTTAATTTGTGGGGCTGAAACCATGATGACATAGCACATACTCGCAATTATTAGCAGATACCATATATACTCGTGTATAAGTCGACTTCATATATTGTACGATCCCTGATGATTTTGTGTATAATTTAAGCTCCCCAGAAAAAAAAATACTTGCGTATAGTGCAACAGGTCGCTTGTAATGCATAATTTTAAACATTTTCCCCAAAATTATCTGGTTATTGTGCGACCCTCTGTTTTTTTTTGCGTGAAAAAAACTCGCCCTATACTCTAGCACAGTGGTTCCCAAACAGTGAGGCGCGCCTCATAGATGAGGCGGAATGATTGAAAGACAATCACAGATTTAGAAACGGTTATGCCAAAGATAAATATGATTTCAAAATTTAAAATATTATTATGGACTACTTGTAACTGCATGCATGAGTCCCAGTATAAATAGTTATAATTGACCGATTTTATTTTGATATTCTTGCATTATATCAAGTATTAAGAATATAATAACTAAGGTCCGCAAATTAGAGGAGAGAGTTATCAATGATAATGTTCTGATTTCAAATCTGCGGTTATCTCCCTTTAATCCTCTCTCTGTTTGTTTTATTTTTAAATGTACTTTTTATCACATAAAATTTGGTGAGGGGGGGGGGGCGATCAAATTTTAATTCCGAAAATGCAGATCGGAGAGATAAAAAAGTTTGAGAAATACTAATCTAGTATATACAGTAAATTCACTGAAATATCTGGGCGGTTCTCTGCTATGTCCTTGTAACAGTCAATTGGGTTCTGTTATGGTTGACTAGGAGAGTTGTTTTGCTGACACTGTTTGGTCAGTGAATTTGTGCTTTGTCCACATGCTGATTCATTCATTTTTTGTTTTTCCCTGTCGACCATCATGGCATACTAGATATCTGTTGATAGGACAAAGCACACAGAAGTAGACGTTTCTCCTTCCCCTAACGTAAACTGAACATAAACAGTCATTGACAGGCTTTACATTCGCTTCTCTGATTTCTGAACTCCCACAGACTATCAGATGACGGCGTGACATTTAAAACTAAGACGTAACATGACGTGCAAGTAAATTTACAAATTTAAAAGTATTTTTAGCAAAGAAATATGATCTTACTTTGAAATTGGCTTATGAAAGCCAAAATCGCTTCGAATATGGATAATACTTGTACAGATTGGATTGATGAATTTTATGACCTATCAACACCAGTTGCGTTATTTAATGTCGAAACTTTTTTTTTTTTGGCCACACTCGAGTTTATACATAAATATTGGTCGGAATTATACTTGAATCTATAGGCCAACATTGATGAGGCTTATACATGAGCCTATAGGCCAACATTGATGAGGCTTATACATGAGCCTATAGGCCAACATTGATGAAGCTTATACATGAGTCTATAGGCCAACATTGATCAGGCTTATACATAAAGTCTATAGGTAGGCGTTTGTGGCGTTTGTATTTTTGTCTTTACCAGAATATTGGTAGCGTTCATATTTTAGTTGCCTCTTTTTGAGAGAGATTCTTACCTCTCTTAATAGAATACTGTTAGTGTTTTCCATACCCCGTCAATAGGAAAATACTTGTATAGATTCTCTCTTTCTCTCTCTCTTTCTCTCTCTCTCTCTCTCTCTCTTTCTGTTCTTCAATTTAAAACTACTTGTCAGTATAATTCTATCTAATTTGTGAGTCTGTTCATTTCCTTCTCTCAGTATCGAGCAGTGTGTGGGGAAACTTTTAACCATAAAAGATTGGCGGTCAATCGCATCTTTAATTAAGAAAGTAAAATTTATAACAGGAGCTCACAAGTTCGATATAAAGTACAATATTTCTGATCATATTTTAGATAGTACGGATTTTGCTAGTATATAAGAAATATATGTTAAAAATAGGGTTTCACATAACTTACAAAATAAATATAAAACGTAATAAAAATTTTGAAAGTTGAAAACTAGTTTTGAGTGTTTTTATAAGAGCCGTCATTCTAAAAGCCGTTGGACGAATCTAAGTCCACTTGACGTGTCTTCTTTAAATGCTGTGTTCCCTCAAGACGTAGGCAATCATGGCTCTCCACAACTTACTGTCTCTTGCAGCTCTTAATAAATTTTGTCTTTCTGTCACTTCTCCTAAACCCAGTTCGGTCATCCATTTACTCAAGTTCAATATGTTAGGCGTTGTTTTCCTCTGTCTCGCCTGCTGTCCTGTGAGTATCAGATTTTTCAATCCTCCTTTTCTCATTACGTTCCCTATAAATCCCAATAAATCTTAACTGCCTCTTCTTGATGTTAAGTATGTTTCCCTTTCGTTTCTATAACTAAGGCTAAGTGACAGTTAAGAGAATGGAATAGAGGCGAGTGTTTCTTTTCCACTTATGATCAACGCAAGCTCGATTTCGGATCACCGAGAACTGCTGCTGAAGATCCCCCGACTCAAGAAGCGATGCCAGGATCCAGTTGAAATACCAGTTAACACGTTGACCTCAATTACAAAAGTTGACTTCAAGTTCCAACTTTATAATAGCCAACTTAGACAATTCTTTTGAGCTGATATATAGGTTTCAACTGAAGTCTTAACATTGTTTTCACACTAAAAGTTTCACTGCGAATAAACTCATAATTGGCGCCCGCAGATGAAAATGCATCAGAAAAGAACGAGCAAGAGACAACTCATAGTCGGCGCCATCTTAAAAACTGTCAAGCGTGAGATAACTCATTGCTGGCAGTCAGTGTGTTAAAGACGCTAGGCCAGATTAGGAACTGAAGGAAGAAGTGGTGATCGCTTACAACTGAAAGCTTGACATGGTTGTTCCTCGTCATGACCATTCCTAGCACGCTAGTACTTCCATCAGAGGTAGATTGGCCGTAAGTCTAAACGACTTTCGATCTCATTTGAGAAGACAGTGGCACGAGAAGAGTTAAAAGAATAATTATAACATAACTGATGTAAAAAAAAAATATTTTTCGTTGCAGTTGTTAAACTCTCAGCTAAGTGTACTTTTCTTCCTTGAACTTTGCAATATTGTTAGTGATTTTGCTTTGTGACTGGATCAGCACGTTTAGACATTGTTTCAGCCATCTTTGCCAAAATCCATTCTGCAAATCTTTGAGCATAATGTGAGTGTAAAAGGTTTTGAGGGAAGGCGACCTGTCCGTGGCCCAGTTATAATAGAAATTATAGCATTTGTGGATATTCAGAAGAGGCTCAGTAGAAAAAGATATATTTTAATCGAACAAGACACATATATCGTGAACCCTTTTTAAGGACATTTTTACGGATATTTGCTGTTTCTCTCTCTCCCGCTCCCAATATATCTGTTCTGTTCTCATTCTTTTACCGACCCAGCATTTTAAAAATCTTTTATTCTGTCTGTAGCACATTTGTTCCATTGGTTTCCCTATCTGCTCTCTTCATCTCTTTTGTTTATATATATATATATATATATATATATATATATATATATATATAGTGTGTATTTAGGGAGTATTTTTTCATTGATGCATGTTTCATTAAATAATATAGATAAGTGTTGTCTATTTATTTTATGTAAATTCTTTTCATATCACCTGATAAGCTTAATAACATTATCATTAAAAGAAGAAAGAAAATCACAATATTGATACATATTTTTTAATCCAATCTAAGCTGTCGGCTTACATAAGCCATTATCAAAGATGACAATTACATTTCAATATATTAAACAATACACGGACATGTCCTATTTGTTGCTATTAAAAATGTATCAATATTGTGATTTTCTTTCTTCTTTTAATGATAATGTTATTAAGCTTATCAGACGATACAAAAAGAATTTACATAAAATAGACAACACTTGTCTATATTTTTTAAGGAAACATGAAAAAATGCTGACTAAATGCACACAATTTAAATTACATGATCCAGCAGCCCACCAAACTATCAACACTTGGAATTATAAATGTAGCCTTGTGAAAAGGCAAATTGAAATAGCCAAAGAAACATTGAACACCCTTAACAGCAACAAATAGGACATATATGTAATTGTCATCTTTGATAATGGCTTATGTAAGCCGAAAGCTTAGATAGGATTAAAAAATGTCAATATTGTGATTTTCTTTTTTCTTTTAATGATAATGTCATTAAGCTTATCAGACGATTTACATAAAATAGACAACACTTGTCTATATTATTTAATGAAACATGCATCAATATATATATATATATATATATATATATATATATAGCTTCTTTTGACAAGACTGTCTTCAGAACATAAATGATGGAGGAAGCGTTTATTGACTGTCGGAATTACCACGTAAGCTGAAGACAGCAGAATATACTTGACTGTTCTTGTTGCCAACCATCAGCTACTATTTGACGAGAAAAGAAAAAGAAAAACAACTCGATTATAGTATTTTGCTTTGTCTATGAGGACAGACCTGGAGCGCTTCGTATCTTGATTATAATGTGAATAACTGTAGATTTAATCTCTTTTGACATTTATTTCCCGTCAACACGCCATTAAGTAACTTCAAGTCGATAACAATAATGTCATCGTCACTATTTCAGTAGAGAGCTAAAAGCAGACACTCATCTCTACCACATATATATATATATATATATATATATATATATATATATATATATATATATATATATATTTTGTTTTTTAAATCCGCGTGCCACGGTGATTCATTTAGACGAGTGAAAATGGACGTGAGATCTGTTTCTCAATACTTGGATTTTTCTATTAAAGGATCATATTTTGAAATTTATCTTAAGGAGAATTTTAATTGGGTACCCCCCACCCTAATTCGTTAAAAAGAGCTTACAATGATAAAAAAAAATGCCTGACTTAATAAAAAAACACAGTTTTATCGTCAAAATCTTTATTATTAAGAGGAAAGAGCAAATAATGTTTTAATTATTTAATTAATTTTTTTTTAATTCTCTATAAATCGTTCAAAATTTTGGTTAAAAACCTTGTATTTCTTGCGTCAGTGGGGGGTCCAGATATTAGCATAGAAAATTTTAGCGTCGTTTTAGCGGTGAAAAAACACATTAATTTAGAAATTATTACATTTTAATTAAACTTATTCACAAATGAATTAAATTATTTGTTATATTTGTTTTTTTTTTTTTTTAGAAAATCTTGGCAAAAATATTTTTTATTTATTTATATTTTTTTTTACATCTTTTACCCTCCACTTATTTAATCTTATGAAATTTCGAGAAATTAATTTTTTATCCATTAATATTTAGGTTGGTGCAAAATTAATGACGAAACAATGTCGTTTTTTGACGTTAAAAATACGTCAAAAAACGATATTATTACGTCATTATTTTTGCACCAACCTAATATCAGTTAAAAGCAGAACACCGTGGAGAATTTAAATCGTCAATTTGTCTTTGTAAAATAGAAACACTAGTTACAGAAAATATTATCTGAATCATAAAATAAAAATTCAATAAAACTAAAACATTAAATTAGAAAAGATTTTAATTGATTTTATGAATAGGATATATTAAAGACATTATCTTAAGAAAAAATTGAAAAATGAATGAAGAATTTTTACAAGAATTGTTTTTAGGTTTATTTGTTTTAAAATACGTTCAGTGAGTTAAATGTCATACGTGAGACACTCTTGGGCGATCATGTCTCTTTCGATTCATGGCAGTAGGCTGCCGTTTATTTCTGCGGTAGACTGGTGGCCAACTAAGGCTATAGTATCCAGTCTGTCGTATTAAACACATAGCCCAAGGGTGTTTGCGTGTAAGTGAATGTAACAAACCCGACTGGAATTCGATCTCGGCTCTCCGATTTCTCATGCTGTGTCGATATCCATTACACTATATTCGCACGTGTAATGAATTAAGGAACAAGCTCCTAGATGACATGTAAGATTATATACATAAATCTCTAATAGTAATCACAAAGATCTTTTTTTTATTATTTAAACCTTATAAGTTGATTCTTTTTAAGATAAAAAAAAATAAATGTCCGTTTATATACAGGATTGCCTAAATAGGCGACTTTTCAAAAAACGGGGGATATTAAATTCTCAATTTTGTCATTTGCCATTTCGGTGGCCACTTTTATATTAAGCAGGCTTAACTTAAGTTTTAAAACCACTTTCTTCGCTTATCAGCGCTAGTCTTTCAAATGTAGCCGAATTTATCAACCTTGCTTATATATGAAGTATAGTTTCATTAAGCTAAGATATTTTCACTGTGGGAAAACCTAGAAACAACTCAGCGTCAGGCAAAATATTCCCAATTATCAATAAAGGATGGACAGACAAACATTCACTAATTAGTAATAGAAATCTACGAGTGCCTTCGGCAATTAACGCGGCAAAAAGGAAAGGTTTTTTTTTTTGTTGTTTTTTCGATATTCAAAAGATAGCACACGTTTTATTTATTTTAATCATTTCTTTCCCAAGTAAGGCAATAAAGCCACTAAGATGAAGGGGGAGTTACTGAGTGTGATAAAATATGAGAAAAGGAAAACATTATTAAAGAGAGAACAGTAAAAGGACATGAATTAATAAGACAGAAAATAACGATTGACGTTGCATTTAAATTTTTGAAGATCAAATGTTGACTGGAAAGCAAAATGCCGGAAGAGTTCCGGAAGCTTTTTTATTGATTGACTGATTTGGTTTTTTTTTTTTTTACGGTTTATCAACCCTTTACAGGTTATTTAAAGAGGAATTAGGGAGTTTTAAGAATAGGAACTACAAAGATTCAGAAAGAGGCAGCTAAAATGTCTGAAGAGTATGAGGAATTGGTTGATTGATTTAATTTTTACGGCTTATCAACCTTTTTCGGGTTATTTAAAGCTAGAAAATATTTTTAGATCGTAAGAGTTTTTTTAGAATTTTTTTTGAGAAAATAACAATTTAGTGATAAAGTCTTATTAATTAACCCATAGCTGAGGGAGAAGAGACGGACTCATATGTTTCCAAGTGTATTTGCGCGTAAGTGAATATAACGAACTCAAATGGAATTAAAACTCGGCTCTCTGATTAACAATTCTGAATCATTATCCATTACACCACACAGGCATCGAAGCCTACAGCGCCTGGTATTACAAAGCGGTCACTCTTCTAAGTATTGACCAAGTTCGACGTTGCTCAACTTCGGTGATCGTAAGTGAATATAATGAACCCAACTGGAATTCCGAACCACTGTCCATTACACCATTGGCACATCCAAGCTTACAATACCTGGTATTTCCAAGCAGTCACTCATCTAGGTACTGACTAGGTTAGACGTTGCTTAACTTCGGTGATGGTACAGGAACCGATGCTTCAACGTGATATGGCCGTAAGCCTAGAGTCTCACAAGCTAGAAGTACTAAAGAAAAAACTGTTAGTATAGAACTTACGGTTACATCTAGTTACCATTTCAACGTAGAATTATGAGAGCTAACTGTCAATCTAGTAGTACACTTGAAATCATAAAGTCTTATTATTAATTATCATGAAAATATTTACAGAAGAGGCACAAAGAAGCTATGCTATGTCGGTGGGAAAGTCGAATATTTTTATGCAAAAGTGTTATTTACAATAAGATTTTTAATTCCACCAAGCTCAGTTTAATATACCTGTAGAAATGTTATATTTTTGTTAAAATGTTGTATGTATTTTCAGTATGTATTTCAGTGAAATTGTAGATAAAATCATATCCCAAAATATTTTTTCTACCTTTGTTCGATAAACATTACAGTAATTTAGTTTTAATTGTTTTTAGTTTTAAAATGTGTTAGAATAAAATATTATTCTAATTGATTCAAATAAATATTTAAATGAAAATTTGCACAATGACAGATTTTATTATGCCAGTCATTTTTGCACAATAAAATTCATTAACCAACCAATGCTGATGAAATTTTTATTAAAAAAAAGAAAAAAAGAAATGACTTTAGCTTATTTGACAGCATGAGATTGTAATACACATCTCGACAGCTTTGTCATATTGTCAATAAATATATAGGATTACCCTATTTGCCAGCCAGAGAAATGTTTACGACCGTTTACTGCCAAATGCCGTATAAAAGAAAACTTTGCAAATTCTTTCTTTCTCTATTTACCCACAGGATGCCGTAAGGACAAGACATATTTTGTTCCCTTCTGTGGGACTTCTGAGCCCATAGTGAACCACGTGTCGCATAATGCATAACGCAGTATGCAAATGGCTTATGCTGATAAGTGATAAATCAACAAAAAATTATTCTCAACCATCTTCAGCAGGATCTTACACACAAATTAGCATATCTCAGTACAAACCTTCCATTTATCTATTTTATATCATTCTTATCTTGCTTGCCGTCCTAGATATGACGATAAACTACATTCGCGTCCTGGGTAAGACGATAAACTACGTCGAACGGCAAGGCCTCTGATCAGGAGGTTTTGAGGAACGTGGAACCAACTCTTAATTGCTGGTGTTCCCAGGTCCACCCTGACCCGGGGTGGTAGCACCTGTTAGGGTCTCAGCTATGGGCAAATAATTAACCCCGAAACTGGGGTCAAAACACTATGAAAGTGTAAAAATAGGTTTTAATACCAGAAATACTTCGTAAAAAATTATTACCAGCAATAAATTTTTGTAGAAAAAAAAACAAATTATTACCAGCTATATACATTTGAAGGAAAAAGGTTACCAGAAATAGATTTTTGACAAAAACTAAATATTACCATCAAAATAAATGTTGCCGGCATTAAATAACCCATTGATGTTGATATGCCGTAAAACAAACCAAACCAAAATCCCATCTTGCTTGCTGCGGCAATAAAGTTTTTAAAATGTACAACAGTGTTTGTCATTTAATTCTTACTTCTTGTTTGAGAAAACATTCTATGCGACTACAACGCTATCCCTACCTTACTGCCCTCAGATCGATTAATAATATTCGATACATAAAATGGTGACCCGATAGAAATAAGTGTCATTATTGAAATTCAGTTTTTAATTTCGCATATTTAAAGATTACCATGGGTAATAGGAAAAGATTTAACCTTAAAGGAGAAATAAGGTATTGTAAAATTATTGAGTGATAGCTGAAAAACTTTGGAAATTTTAAAAAATTGTGTGGTGGTGGCCATAGATAAAAAATCTTTTAGGGAGGAATAAAAACTGTTTCGAATAATGTTAAAGTCAAAAGAATACAAAAGTTGACTAAATCAAAAGCTGAAAAAACTGATGATTATTTTTTTTAATCATTTCACCCCAAGCAAGACAAAAAAGCTGCTAAGACGCAAGGGAGTTACTGAGTATGAAAAAATGAGAAAAAGGAAAACATTATATAAATATATAATTTTTTTTAGTCATTTCTTGACTGTGGCAAGAATTTTTCAGATTCACATGTGTCTGTGTGTATAAAAAAGAAACAGTGAAGAGAGATATCAATACTGCATAGTGACTTGCAGTTTCACAACTAAAAACAACCATTAGACTATGATCTGATGATTGCGTATGTGTATATGTATATAAATATAAAGGGTGCAATGGGTAAATTGTCGCCATTTTATATTTTTAATTTCACGCATGCACGTTGTTTGTTTTTGATTTTGTTGACTGAGCAGTATAGTAGGGTCAGTTGGGCACCATCTGTGATATATATTTAAGGATATGATACATGTTTTATAAAATAGGAAAAAAATCATTTTGCTTCTGTCTTTCAGTTCTAAAGGTTTCCCAATCGTCAACAGGGGAATTTCTAGCAAGATTTTCCTAAAAATATTTCACACGTCATCAAAAATGAAGTTTGTTATCTTTGTGTGTTATTCCATTATCCAGAAAAGGCTAGAATCGATCCGAAACACGAATCGCGTAAGTTAATGCTTTCTTCATTATCTGTCTATATTTCTGAGATGAGGTATTATGTACACTATTTACATTATTCGGAATATTGTCTTCATTTTTGTCGCCATATTTATCACAACGTTTCGGCCTTTGTACGCTCCGGCCTTCTTCAGGTGGTTGGACTGTCGAACTGAACCCTTTATTTCGCTCACTGTGCCAGGTGTCCTTAACTGGAAATCTATGGTCAGTCTATGCAATAAGATCGACTTACGTATAAACATGTGATGAACTTCACGGCTCACAAGCCATATATGCACTTTCTCCCAGAAACTGTAACTAATGTCAACTCAGCATAGTTACAGTACAAACCACAGGTGGGCTCTGTGGATTTTGAAGGAAAAAATGTGGCTGAGTAACATATAGCTAGCCATTCTACTCAGTTGTAGGCAGAAGGTGTCACGGCCCCGGACATCCATATCGAGATGACATCCAATCAAAGAGTGAAAAATAACAATTTAATTTTTGAAATCGTCTGTTAACTTCGTTGTACAGGCGCCCTACAATCTGGTGTGAATGTGGATCCGTGTTTTGATAAGCGAACCCCCCACCCTCCACCTGAGTCTTAGGAGCATACAATCAAGGAGCTGGCCCTGGGCACCATCAAACCTTTGCACGTCACTGACTCTACGATTCTACAAGACAGGCATACCAGACGAGAAGCAATCAAACCCAGGAAAGAAATCAATTGCCATTGAACAGAAATTAAGACAATTGTAAGAATAAGGTTACAATATGTATAATATAAGAAGCAGACGGCGCTCCACCAATTTGCAGTGATACTTGACTATCTCAAAATATGATGAGTCAGTATTGCAAAAATATGACTAGGAAATGGCGAACCTTTAAATTTTTCTTGTTCTTCTGAGTCTCTACTATTGAATTGGACATGAAGCAACGCGCTTGGGCCATAATCTGTGATCTTCAGTACCCATCGACTATCCACCACACAGTTGCTACTTTTCATACGACCATGGGATACGAGACTGGACGAGTGAATGTAGGCCATACCCTGAAAGTAAATAGACCAGAACATCGAAGAAATGTAATGTAAAAAACAAAAACAAAAAAAAAAAACGTAAATTTGAATTATCGTTGCAAAAGAATGCCAAGAGAAATTGTAATATTTTTCTAAAAATATTTTTTTAAATTTATTCTGATTTTTTTTTATCCTGTCAAAAATATTAATACATTTTGATGCTGAGGAGAACTTAGTTGATGCAATTATTAACCTAGAATTTCGCGGTCCGACTTGAAATATTATCGAAGGCACCGGCCTTTTTTCCGCGTTTATGCTTTTGAAAAAGATTCCAATTTAGTTTTCTTTCTAGGTTTCTTCAATTCTTAATCAATATGACAATGACTTCATTATTGAATTTATTGGATCACGGAAAGGAAAAGATGGTCTAATGATAACAATACATAACATTAGAACAAAATACAGGAATTATACTTTTAATAATTTTTCCGATGAAGTTTTTTAATCAAAATAATTTTTAATTTTAAAAAAAATTCTTTCTAATTTAATTTATATCAACTTCTAAAGAACTTTTTCAGTATTTTGTGGATTTAAGGAATGATATATTTACGTTGACCAAGTCTGATAAAAGAGATTGCTTGAATGTCCAGTCAAGTTTGATATCATCATTTTCCAGTATATCCTGAAAAGAGATAATAAAAGGTATATATATATAAGAAATATAGTATTATGGTGTGCTATATTTATGGGATAAAGTGCTCAATATCAGAGATAGAGCGTATGTAAATATAAATTTAAAAGTGGACATTGAAGTCAATACTCAGAGACGACAGACTGTTTCATGCTAGACGCAATCGTCAGGTCTAGCATGTAACAGCATGTAGCCTCTGAGTGTTGACTTCAATGTCCACTTATATATATATATTATTATTATTATTAAAAGTTCATCTATATTGTTTCTGTGGTGAAGTTTATATACAATTTAAGTAAATGCTTTGTTTTTAACGGCATGAATGTTCGAGAAATTTCGTAGAAAATATGTCCTCTTCTATACGGTAAAAAGTCATTTGATTTGACGAGCTATACCATTCAGCTACAGAGAAGCGTCTGGTTAGCAGTTTTTACAAAAACACAATCGATCATATCTGCTCAAGAAAATATATACGGTTAAATTATATATAATACAAATTTGTGACTGGTACGGATAATTCCAAAGAGGATATTAACCCATAGAGAGCTCAATATAAGTTTAAATTAAAGATAATTATAATAATAAATCAAGAAAAAAACTTTAAAGATCCATTTCGGTTACAATTTATTTCGTGAATATTTTTTATATACTCATCTCTTCAGAGCGAAAGTTCTTAATGAATGGAGATAATTCAGCCGGACTGAAATACTAGATTAACAGGAGAAGAAGGGGGGGAGAAGAAGAAAGAAAAATAACAGATTTTCGAATAGAATTTATTTTAAAGCATGAGAGAGTGAAGGAAGAGAGAGAGAGTGAAGGAAGAGAGAGTGAGGGAAGAGAAAGAGAGTGAAGAAAGAGAAGAAAGAAGAAATAAATGATGGGATAGTAGTGAAACTAAAATAGGATTGACCTGACCAAGAATTTTTTCCCTAAAGGGTTGAACAATTTCGTACATCGGGTGATGTGCTGTGTGATCGAACTTGAAAGAGTTGCAGCAAAGATAGAGCTTCTTATTTTAGGTAGCAGTAATCCTTACAAAATCAAATTAGACTAATAAAGATAACACTAATAATAATAAATCCAATATAAATAAATTAATTAAAATAAAGAGACTTTTTAATAAAAAAAATAATAGGTAACAAGATAGATAAGTAAATCAGTATATCGATAAATATAGAATAAATTTAGAATTTAAACCTAGTAGGATAAACATAATAAAGATAAACACATACATACATATATATATATATATATATATATTGAATATTAAAAAAATTAAAATCTTTCGACATACTGGGTTGTATATTAATATTCTTTCGCTTTTATTATTATTTCATTTAGATTCCTCGACTAGTTTCGGCCAACATGGCCATCATTAGGAGAAAAAAAAATATATATATATATATATATATGAGTTTTGTCGCTACACAACGCACCGGATTTGGTTCGTGCGAGCTCTTCAGAAATCACGAAACATTTTGGTCACCCACACACACACAGTGTATGTGTGCCTAGGCACATTAATAAGTACGAAGCCGAATTTTGTCGAAAGCATTTTTACGAAACATTTCCTATGACAATTACTACTTCTTTTTACATGATCTCCTCATATAATTTGCTATATTTATGGGGGTGAGAGGAAAGTGCTCAATATCGGACATCGAGCTTTTGTGACATGCTCTAAAGTCACTATCCAGTGTTTATTTCTATTTTCATAATCTATCTTAAATTTATGGATTATTCCGAACATTGGATTTCAGAGATCTCTTTTCAATGTACATCTAGTCTTTTTGTGAATGTCTTAGTGATTATCTCTCTCTCATGTGTGTGCATGGTTGACGTATAAAAAAAAAATAAATTCGTTTAAGATAATCCCTTTGTGATACTTAAATTTATTAAGTTTGTACAAAATTTCTCAGCCTTCTAATTTTTGAATTGTAAAAACTGAAAACAGTAAAAAAAATGTTTTTTTTTTAAATTTATTTTGCAGAGAGGTCTTTAAATAAATAAAAAAAATCCTCCAAAAAGGCACACGCCTATTTTTTTCTACAGCAGGAACTTTTAATATTGCTGTAAAATTAAGAATCGAATCAATTCTTGTTGATTTGGTCAAATTCGATTGACAATTTCACACAAATATCTTGGCTTCTTTAGTTTAAAGAAAGAATAGCTTTATCGTTATCATTCTTTTCTTTCTTTCCTTCATTACTTTACTTCCTGTTTTTCGTTCCTTCTTTTCTGTCTTTCTTTCCTTCTGTCTTTCTTTCCTTCTGTCTGTCAGTCTTTCCTTCTGTTTGTCAGTCTTTGTTTGTCAGTCTTTCTGTCTTTCTTTCCCTGCTTTTTTCTGTTAAATAGGAAATAAATCACTCTTCTTCATATAGTCTTCACATGTTCCTTTTACTAGAATAGAGAAAATAAATGCAAATCATTTCCTGGCGATGATCAGATCTTCTTATCGTATTGAATTTTCTTTCTATTTATTTAAATTCACATTTGAACATTTTAAACAAAATGAACAGAAACTTAAGATTTTTCAACCGACCATATTCATGGCATGAACAGAAACCTGTATAAAAATACTTCTCATCTCTCAATACAGAGTTCCCTCAATCATGAGAAAAATCTCAAAATAACAAACACACACACACACACACACATATATATATATATATATATATATATATATATATATATGGTGTCCATAAGGTTTGTGTGCACTTTAAACAATGTATGACTTTATTTGTATTTGCAATAGAAATAATTTGTAAAAAGGATTAGAAAGAAGTAAATCTATATTGTTTTTAAGGTTTTATTGAAATTTTATTTAAGTTTCCACATGTCCTCCATTAGCAATACAAAGGGTAATACGATTTTGCAGTTCACGGAAAATATTTGCCAACTGATTTACAGTAATGCCTGAAATCACATTCGTTATTTTAGCTATACTTAAAACTAGGTACATTAAACTTTATAACATTTTTTACAGATTATTTCTATCGCAAATACAAATAAAGTTATTTTTTTAAAGTGCACCCGAACTTTATGGACACTCTGTATATAGCCAACAGTAATTGTGATTGGATACTACCATAACTAAACTGAAAGAAACAAGAATCAATTGCATTCAAGTGGTGTTAACCTTGCCAGTAGAAAGTTAATATTAAATTGCTAGAAAAATGAGCGTCGATGATTGTTTTGGCAAAGTTGTAACACGCTGTGATCTTTGAGTGCGTGACGTGGAGGTTAGTGTGTGCGCGTGCATGCTGAGAGTTATGAATCGATCAGCGGTACGGCAATCATTGGCTGCATTTTTCATTTTCTTTGTTATTATCAGAAGCAACGTGACTGGAGGCAACGAATTGTATTAATTCGCCGTCCAGATGCAAACGTTTCAATCCGATTGCTTGCATCGAACGAATCTCGGTTCTCCAATAAAGGCTTGTTGATCAACTTTTGCTAAATGCTTATGTTTTTAGTCAATACTGGATAATTAAGCTGGAATTCTTTTCTATATCCAGTCAATATAGATTCTCTTTTTTTTTCCTCCGCCATTTTGCTCACTGTTAACTCCAGCAAATTACTTTTTCAATCAGCTCTATAGAATTCGCAGGAAAGAGTCTAAGCAGGAAACTGCTTGCATTGATTACAACTTTTAGGTTTTAAAAATTTAGCTTCTTATAGGGGGCGTGAAGTAATGAAATAACCAGTCACCCCCATGAATGATTACACTATAGGTAGTAAGTACCTATAAAGTCAAATGTCTACGGAATACGAGAGAAGTTGAGAGAGACGACGAAAACACGTCCGACCTTCCAATTAGTGGCACTCTCTACTAGATTGACCTGTGTGTATAACTGTACCGTATTTCATATTGTACTTGTTGTGTACAATAAACGTTTCTTCTAGTATCCACCTGGTGTTACTTATTTACGACGAGGATTTTCGGAACATAACGGGGGGGGGGGGAGAAAACCAGACAAAAACGAAGTACTTGTGGTCTTAAAATCGTTACAGACTTCATACTATATCCATATGAAATTGTCAATCGAATTTGACCAAATCAACAAGAATTGATTCGATTCTTAATTTTACAGCAATATTAAAAGTTCCTGCTGTAGAAAAAATAGGCGTGTGCCTTTTTGGAGGATTTTTTAATTTATTTATTTAAAGACCTCTCTGCAAAATAAATTTAAATAAACAAACTTTTTTTTACTGTTTTCAGTTTTTACAATTCAAAAATTAGAGGGCTGAGAAATTTTGTACAAACTTAATCAATTTAAGTATCACAAAGGGATTATCTTAAACGAATTTATTTTTTTTATACGTCAACCATGCACACACATGAGAGAGAGATAATCACTAAGAAATTCACAAAAAGACAAGATGTACATTGAAAAGAGATCTCTGAAATCCAATGTTCGGAATAATCCATAAATTTAAGATAGATTATGAAAATGACGTTGTTTGAGTCCGACTTTACATATCTATATATATATATATATAAATCAAACTCAGTTTTTCAGAGCAGTCGTTATATGACAGGTATTATAAGAAATAAACCCTATTTCCAACACAATTACATCCATACGTGCCATATTAAAACACGCCCAAACTGTATTTTCTATCCAATAAACGACGATATTATAAACATGCTAAAAGTGGTTCACAATTTGTTCACGTAACGTTTAAATCAACGTGCCTATTGGTTATAAATGAACATCACCATGTGAAATATTTGACCAATCAGAGGAAACAAAAACCTTATTTTTCTCGAGCTTAATTCTTATAAAAACTCACATATTTCAATTTTCAAAGAGCAGAGACGCAGCTGTCTCGAAGCGTAACACAAGAGAAGACTTGGCTATAGAGCTATTTCATTCCCTCGCAGCGCGGGAGACGAATCATCTCCAACAGCTCGGACGGTCAGTGAATCTTTGCTGATGATCATGTGTCGGCGACTTCAAACGAACATCTTCAACAACTATAAAATAGTCAATGAATCTCCGCTAATAAGTCTTTTTTTTTTTTTTTTTTTTTTTTTTTATAAACCACAATTTTTTCTGTGAACCAAATACCCAAAGACTTTTCACTATTTTTAATCCTTTTTGACTCTTTTGAATTTATGTACATATGTTTGTAAATACAAATAATTTCTTAATTTTTTAACAGGCATACACACTTTTTTTTTATTTTTATTTTTATTTTATTTGCAACGTTCGAATTTTTAATATAAAAAAACTTGGACAACTGAATTTTCTACAGTATGATAATCGAGCAGCCGCCATCTTTTTGACGTCACAACCAGAAAAATAAACCTTTTTTTTTTTTTTTTTTTTTGTCTACCGACCAAAGTAATAAGACACTTATTGATCTTTTTCTAAAAAGCTTACCTTACTCAAATTTTGAACATACCTACGGCTAGACTCAGGACTGTTAGGCTTTCATTATCAATACATTAACAATGTCAACATTTTGTGAACGTTCTGCTATAATGTTAAATCCATTTTCTTGCTGGCAAATATTATAGTCCTTTATCAAACAACTAACTGCATAGCTATATTTTTCTGTGGGTTTTATTCTTTTGCACAATGTTGTGAATATTTAAGGTGAGCACATTCGGATTTACTATTTTGAAAGAAACAAAGAAATATTGTGACAAACCTGAAGGCTGCCTTTAGAACAATAGGCAAACAGGACACACAGATTTGGGGGGTCAACGCAAGATCCAATAAAAAGGTTTATATTCTCATGGCTTAGGTCCCGCATCTAATGTAATGAGAGAAAAAACAAAAAAACAAAAACAAAAAAAACAATACATGATTGCTTTGGGCTGGTGCACTGAAATTAGTATATGTTTTTGTAAAATAAATTTTACAATAAATATGAGAGACGCACATATTTATGTAGATAGATAGATACAGAATTAAATAGATAGATACGAACTGAGATAGACAGGCGC
This sequence comes from Acanthosepion lycidas, assembly GCA_963932145.1. Taxonomy (NCBI): domain Eukaryota; kingdom Metazoa; phylum Mollusca; class Cephalopoda; order Sepiida; family Sepiidae; genus Acanthosepion; species Acanthosepion lycidas. The sequence goes on from OZ010596.1 coordinate 97,607,046, forward strand.
GATGGAGTAATGGATAGCAGCTCGGATTGAGGAATTGTAGAGCCGAGTTCGAATTCCAATCGAATCCATTACATTCACTTACGTGCTAATACCCTTGGGAAATGCATGAATCCCCTCCTTTCCCCGCCAGCTATGGGTAAATAGCAGGGTTCTATAACCTGGCAACTGGTCTACCGCAGAAAGAAATAGCAACCTACTGTGGGGAAAAAAATCTGCCTCGAAAGATATATGATGGCCCGTAACTGACTGACCGGTAAATACATACATATGACCCTCTACAGATACATTTCTGAGTAAACAGATGTAATGATTTCCGAAATTCAGTTTATTTCTTCGCAAAATGAAGAAAAAAGTAAGCTTGAATCTGGGCTATGTACTTTGAGAAGCAGGATACACTTATTTATTTTTTTAGTTCCAAAGGGAATTTTCCGACCCTTCCCCAAAATATTAATAATTTTAAGATTTTTTTGTTTTACTCTTTAAATGATTTTCACGACTACTTTTTTTTATTAAAACACACAGTTTATTTCATGTTGCGAAAAAATTCTGCTCTACTTATAATAATGAAGTCTTCCTTTGTTTTAAGCACCTAAGTGTAACTGCGCTTGTTAATAAGGATTATTATATTATAAATTTTTAAGTTTCAAAGTGATTGGAGCATTGATTAAATTTAAAGCGGGAAGAGATCCAGATTAGAAAATGGATGAAACTCATAGCAAAGGCTTTAAATCGATTGATCTTAAAAGGATTCGATCAAGAATAGCAAAATATACGTATGATAACTGCCTATTCTTTATTTTGTATAGTGGTCTTTTAAAATACGATTACGCGCCGTGAAATATAAGGGTGAGAATTATTTATCTAGTATACAAATTTTGTACAAAGAAATCAAACGGTTTGATTGTTGTATGTGCACATCCTTGGCAGCGGCGTCTTACCTGCTTGAATTCCAAGTGGTCGGATCTGCTTAGAGCTACATGGCTTTTACAGACACGCTTTATGGCCACCACGATGCCACGATAATAGCCCATAGTGAACTTGTGCGGCTGAGGGTTGGACATACTGACAGTTGAGCCATCTCTTTCCATCGACTGAGTCTTGAAGCTTACCTGTGAACGATCAAGATTATCAAATATAAACAAATATATATATATATCTTATTCATGACCTGGGCGATCATGTCTCGATAAAACGTCCTAGGCTTACGGCCACATCACGCTGAAACACCGGTTCCCGTACGATCACCGAAGTTAAGCAACGTTGAATCTGGTCTCTACCTAGATGGGTGACCACTTAGTAATACCAGGTGCTGTAAATTTGGATGTGCGGGTGGTGTAATGGATAATGGCTCGGAATTGTCAATCGGAGAGCTATGTTTCTATTCCAGTCAGCTTCGTCATATTCACTTACGCGCAATAACCCTTAGGGAAGCTATGAATCCACCTCTTATCCTCCAGATATGGGTTAATTAGTAAAACTTGTATCACTAAAACCATTATTATCTCCAAATGTCACGTCCATGGTATTCTCAGTATAGTACAGTAAAACCCCATCTTTTTTGGTTCAAGTCTCCTCTTCATCTGTGCGGAACTTGTCCAGCATTCACTGCCATATAGGAAGATTGATATTACAATTACTGATATCCTTCCGGGGGAGATACTTTCAGACTTAAGTATAAATACGACCGATGAGTAAGCACTGGTCTGATTTACATGACAGCATATAGATTGACACTTCTGTCTAGGAACAAACTGCGTGATCTGCTTAGGGTCAAAATCTCGCTTTTGGGTCTTCTGCCTGGGTTCAGCGAAGTATCACTGAAAAAGTGTAACACACACACACACACACACACACACATGAAAGACAAGCTAATTCAAAAACAACGGTCACCTGCGTAAATGCGAAGCTCTTCAGTAAAATGAATGGAGCACTTTGGCTGCTTGGCGTTTGTTTACGTTCGTAAAAACAATACGGTAGATTTGGCAGATTTGTTCTGTCGAGTGAAGATGGCTCAGTGGTAGAAGCTCTGACTGACACCAAATCGGTTGGTTTTCGATTCGGGCTTGAGGCATTCAGTTGTCTAGTCGCACTGAGGAGCTGTGATACAGCGAAACAATACTGTCTGCGAATGACATATATAAAGGCAGAGGGTTTGATTGTTTAGCTGGAACAGATCGCAGCTAGTCTAAAAGAATACAATATTCTCTTTACAAGAGCATCGGTCGGATTTATACTCATACTTTATACTCAGTCGCATCTAACTCACTGCTCAGTCGTAAGTGTTCTAGCGAGACAAGCTTACTCACGAATCTCCAACTATTATATTTAGCCCCCACCCCACCCCTTACGAGGGTTGCATGTAGCACAAGACCAGGTTAACGTGGGTTCTCCGAACCCGTAGGATCGGCTCAAAATATCCCCTTTTTGAACCTTCCCGAACGAGACTCTGCCCTTTGGCGAAGCCTCGTCCGGGTTCCTTTCTGCCCGAAAGCAGAGATTTCGACCAGCTCAGCTGGAGACGAATCTCCAACTACAGACACGTACAGTATTGACAACTGCATTTATAGGAATGGGGGCATACCAATTATCGTCCGTAAATATGCTACAATAATAAGTAAAGTGGATTGACCAGCAGGAAGATATTTGGAGAAGTTGGTGTTGCAATTGTAAACAGAGAAAAATGACATTAGCTAAAGACATGAAAACAAGCAAAGCGCCATTTTAAAAATAAACATCGCAAAGTGAAACGTGCACATTGGGCGAAGACAGAGATAAAAACTGATTTCTTAAAAGTAATTTTTAGCGACGAATGTAGAGTGACATTGGGAAGACCTGGCGGGTGGGTTAGTATTAGGCCCCTTCTTCGAAATAGTCAACGAACACGATTTAGAAGATAACAGTGGGAGATGAGATACTTTTCTTTTAACCCCCACCCCATAGAAGGCAATAAAGCTACTAAGATGTAAAGAATTACTGAGCATGAAAGAATAGGAGAAAAAGAAAGCATTATTAAAGAACGAGGACAGTAAAAGAACGGTATTTAAGACAGATGATAACATTTGACATTGCATTTAAATGGACGGTTGTTTTATGGTTACTAATAAGACTCCGGTGTATGATTTTAAATTATTAGTTTTTGAAAATTAAAAACCCTTTTAAATTTTTAACGAAGTGGTCGGCTTATAATGTAATTATAATACTAAATTAGACCCTTACCATCCGTCAAATTAGATAAACAGAACTTTTAGATTTTTGCTTATTTGTTTAAAGTAGTATTTTTTTTTTTTAACCAATTCACCCCAAGCAATAATGCCACTGAGACGGAAGGGTGTTCCTGGTAGTGAAAGAGAATAAAAAGAATTTAGAAGGAACCGGAAATCCAATCCTAAACAGGAATCAAAGGATACACCTCTCCTCCTGTTTAAAAGACCGGAGAGAAGTGTGAAACGGACGATAGGTATTCTTTTTTTTTTAATTTTTTTTTTTTTTACCCCTATTGAGGAAAAAATAAAATATATAAATAGTAAATAAATTTTGGGAGTTTAGGCAGAGACGTTAGAAGTATGCAGTTGACGTAGACTTTTGAAGGAACCGGAAATACAGTTCTAAACAGGAAACAAGGGCTAACAAAATCTAATCTTTATTTAATTACTTTTTCCTTTCATTTTTTTTCCCAATCACCGAAAAAAATAATTTGTTATCATGCTTATATTTTGTCGATGTGTTTCTAAAAGGGCGTAAGTTTACATGAGCTTCTTATGCATGTTTTTGTCATTTTTAAAATGAACGAACTGATCTCGATAAGAAGGAATTAGGCAATATTCTGATACAAAAACTTTGTGATGTTAGCTCCAAATAATTGTATTATGTCAAGTTAACCTTGAGATTCTTGATAAAACTCAAAGAAGAATCAGCAACATTATTGGTCCTGATCTGGAGGCTCGGCTTCATTCACTTTCTCACCGCTGTAAGGTTGCCTCTCTGTGTCTTTTCTATAAATACTTTTATGGTAATTGTTTGGATGAGCTCTTTGCTATGGTACCTAGACTTTTTGAATTTAAGCGCAGTACTAGACTGGCGTCGATCTCATCAATTTACAGTTGAGCTGGCTAGGTGTAGCCGTAAGTTCTATGCTAACAGTTTCTTTTCTCACACTTCTCGCTTGTGGAACTCCCTTCCGGCTCTATACTTTCCAGCCAACTAAATTTGCAAAAGTTTAAATGCAATGTCAGTCGCTATCTAGTGTCTTCCTAATTACTCTTTCCTCTTCCCGTTCATTATTAATGTTTCTGTTCGTAAATTATTTCCTGTAACCCCTTGTGGCTTAGCGACTTTAGTGCCTTGCTTCGGGTGATACCAATTAAAAAAAAAACAAAGATAAGATCAAAAGAGCAAGTTCTAGCAGTTAATAAAAATCGACACTAGAACATCGTAAATAATTTTGATCCTATCAGAAAACCGAGTGAATGTCATTTTTCGAAATCCTGCTTAGTACCATTCTGATTGCTTAAATATCGACTAGGCTTGTCAGTGATTATTGTAGCGTCACGCTCACCAGACTGCGGTGTAAGTAAAGCTGTTTTTAGGGTAGTTTAATGTGTGGAGGTTATTGCGTATTTTTATCTGGAAAAGTCACGAGTTTGTTGATAACAATCTACACGTTAATAGTCATCTATTTGTTGGAGTAACGTTGATTTTCTATGAAAATTTCTCGGACATTCAGGCCAGTAAATGTCGTGAATACTGTTTATTATAAACAGAACATTTACTTAAATATTTGTATCTATAAAAAGAACGTATAAACATAAAAAAAAATGTCTTAAAATAATTGTCGGACTTTGTCCTTTTCATAATGTTTGACGTCATTTGTCTACATTTAGATATGCATCGAGCAGATATGAATGTACGAAAGAAAATCGTGGAGAATTGTAGTTTAAAAGCAGTAAAATCGACTTTTCTAACCGAAACGCTCGTCTGTGGGACAATTGGTAAAAGCACGTCAGGCTATATGACGGTTCCGTATTGGATACAGGTTCGATTCCTGACAGAGTACGCATATTTTCCATGAAAATTTCTCGGACATTCAGGTCGGAATATGTCGTTAATACTGTTTATTATAAACAGAACATTTACTTAAATATTTGTATCTATAAAAAAGAACGTATAAACATAAAATTTGTCTTAAAATAGTAACGTTGATGTACATTGAGAGAAGTTCGTAGTTAGTACAGACATATGTGCGAGTAAAGATGGTGTAAATGGATTGAGAAATATTTTTATTAATCTTGGTGATCATTATGACTATAAACCTCAGTGAATGTACTCTATTCAAGGATTCAGTGCGACTCTAATATAGATTTCAGTTGCCGGTGACAAACGACGTCTGATAAAAAAAAGTATCGGGACTGTTACAAAGTGAATTCCCTTGACATACACTGATCTTGAACTCTCTTGCGCGTACACCCTAAGTTATAATGTTCTCGTTCGCTTCCGTTGTTTACAGCAGTGCTTGGAAGGAAAGTGTGCAGAGTGTGGTCGTCTTATCGCACCACAGAGGTTCCATCAGTGACCATTGCTTATGAAGCACTTTTGGACTGGCACAAAATTCTGAAGGTCCGACAACCACCATATTCCCTTGCGACTTTTTCATCTTCAAAAATCAAATCCCAATTGAAAGGAATTAAATCCAGACAATCCAAAAGAATGCAACGAGACAACTGCTCGCTATCCCCAAAATGGAGTTCCGGGAATGCTTCCATCAATGGCAACAACACTGGATAAAGAGGGGATTACTTTGAAGGAGATTACATGCTGAATCGATATGTGTTGTAGTTTTATTTTTATAGCACCAGTCCCGATACTTTTTGATCAGCCAATTCCTAGCTTACCCTCGTGCTAACATCAGAATTAATCGATATAAATTATAGGTTTAATCGATGTACCGTTATCAGGGTGTAATATGGAATCGGTAGGCCGGGTTCAAATTCTAACCGATGTGCTGTGTTTACTTTAGTCGAAATACTTTTTGGAAAGGTATGAATCTGTCTCTCCTTTTCCGACCATGGGTAAATAATAGGGCAGACTGGACTCTTTTCCCTTTTGTAAAGAAACCAGTCTAGGAGAAAGGGAAAAAGTCAGTTCTGAATTCTAAACTGTAGCGTAAACAACGATACACTACCTCAGTATCTTTCTCAAGAAGTCATAAACATTTACTGATGATAAAGAAACAGAGAGCCATGACTATCTTTACCCTAAAGAGACATGTCATTTTTCTTAATGTAGAACTAATAGTAATTAGAATTCGGCAGTATCTGTCTATATTTCTGAGATGAGGTATTATGTACACTATTTACATTATTCGGACTATTTTTCTTATCTTTGTCGCCATATTTATTACAATGTTTCGGCTGTTGTAGACTCCGGCCTTCTTCAGGTGGTTGGCATGTCAAACTGGGGTAGACTGTTCTAGTTCCACGTGCCATGTTTAATGGATGCCTGTTATCAGTTATCTTCTGTTAATTCCCCTCTCCAAGTTCTACACTGCCTTAACCGGGTATTGAACTCGCACTCTTTGTGCACTGTCTCTGGATCTAACTAACGCCTTTATCCACTGTGCCATGTGTCCTTGAGGCGTTAGTTAGATCTAGTGACAGGACCCAAAGAGTGTGAGTTCAATACCTTGTTAAGGCAGTGGAGAACTTTCAGAGAGGAATTAACAGGAGATAACTGATAACTGGCATCCATTAAACATGGCACGTGGAACTAGAACAGTCTACCCCAGTGAGCGAAATAAAGGGTTCAGTTTGACATTCCAACCACCTGAAGGCCTGAGCGTACAACGGCCGAAACGTTGTAATAAATATGGCGACAAAGATGAGAACAATAGTCCGAATAATATAAATAGTGAATTCGACAATGTTTGCCTATAGAGACGATTGAAAAAGAGTTTTCAATAGTGAACGGAAATATGATTTGCCGCCAATTTTTTTTAACTTCCTGTTTGTAAAACCTTCTTTTCTAATTTGACTTCCGGTCGCTAAAATGTGAAGAATGTTATTCTAAGTTTCCTACTGGAAATACCAAAATTCTTAAACAAATGCAAAAATTTAAATATCGAGGAATTGTTTTAATAGAAGATGGAAAATTCGTCACCGAAACCTGAAGGCGGATTGGGATAGCGAAAGATGCCTCTCAAAAGTTAAGCAAAGTATTAAGAAACAGAAATTTCATTGGAAACAAAGAAAAGTGTACCGAATTCTTATATAATATCGGTGAATGCTGGATAATCTCATCACAGACGGAAAAGAGATTTGAGGCAACAAATATGGGTGTGCAGAAGAATGCTGAGAATACCATCGACCGAACACTTGAGCAACGACGAAGTTTTTAGAGAAAATGGAAACAAAAAAAACACTTATACGTAGCATCAGAAATATCCAAGTTGTATAAAGAGGAAAGGGGGCTTGGAAAATTTGATACGCGTAGAACATATAGAAGGAAAGAGGGATAAAAGAAAGCAATATATCCTAACGAGCTTTGTTTAAATGGTGAACAGAACAGGGATTAGGAGAGATAAAAAAAAAAAAAAAGACAAACTTTATTAAGGGCTACAAAGGAAATGAAATTGAAGAGAGCGATGACTGCCCATGTCCCGAAGGAACACGGCACGTAGAAGAAGAAGAAGAATTCATTTTAAGTATTTCGTTATTGACTTTCAATTTAATATTTAAACAACGTATATCTCATTGATAAAACATCTGCAACGTGACTTTAACAAATTACTAAACAAGTTTGTTTTCTCCCACAACATTCCAGTGAAACCAGCTTAACATATCCTTTTGCTATGATAACTAGTTGAAAAAGCAAAGATTTTTCAGCATTTTTGCATGGAGTTGCGTGCAGACGACATTCCGTTTGATTTTGGTCTGAAACTGATAAAAACCCTTGTTTACTTGGCGAAAAATTATTGGTACAAAAAGATAAAATACGTTACGATAAAATCTAGTGTGAAACATTCAGCTGGTATACACATCTAACGTCAGATATCTTTTAGTACGTTTTAATAGTACAAATTATTACGAGATAAGATAT
>OZ010596.1:97620336-97662836 GCA_963932145.1 Acanthosepion lycidas
AAGACCCCGTAGTTAAGAAATGTTTGTATACAACATTTTATGCTACAAGTAATATTTATTTCAAATCAGATTAATTTAACTTTAAATTTACTAATTTTTCTGAAATAACGTTTCAGAAATATATATTTTATTTTTGCAAGATTTTTAGAACCGAGAATTAATTTTTTTTTTACAAAGGTGTGATCAATGGCCGTCTTGACTGATTTTAATGAAAAAAATCGATTTCGATCAATATCATTTCTGTTTCAAATTTTCAATCATTTAGCTTTCAATTAAAGCTAAAATGAAAGCTTCAAGAAAGCTTTTTCATTTTTAAAAATTAATTAAAATCCTTACGTATATCGAATTAGTGGAGGTACTTATCTAAATGTATTCAATACATTGATTAAATTGTTTTGAATTTGAAATATGTGTTTCCTTCTGAAATATCTGGATTCAAAACTTTGCATGAAATAAATTCAGATATTTATGTAAGGCAGCCAATTTAAGAACTCATTTTAGTTATACCCCGTCCTCTTAGCAAAAGTAAGAATATCCCCCTGAGAAAGAATAAGCATATCCTCCTCCCCCTTAGAGATTATGAAGATATTCCCTTTTAGAGACGTTGAGAATATTCCCTTTTATAGACAATATATTCTCCACTTGAAGACGTTGAGAGCCCCCGCTTTGAGACCTTGAAAATATTATCTTATAAAAGATATTTTCAAGGTCTCAAGTGAGGGGGGGTCTCAACATCTCATCATCCGCCTGGACTTTTGTAGGGCGGATCCGAATGCAGAAGCCACACTAATTCTTTTCTACTACGATCTATTAACGGCAGCCATCAGCAATTATGGTACAGTCATACCTATCCATTGTTTGACATTTTCCAACCAATTTTTGCGTTGGTGTCCTCTCTTACGTCCATCTTCAACAGTGCCTAGCATGATGGCCATGCACAGGCTGTCGTGCCTTGTAATGCATCCAAACCACGCCATTTTTCTCAGTTTGACAGTGGTGTGAAGAGGTTCCTGGTGTCCCAGAAAACTTTCAACCCTTCTCCGGACAAACTCATTGCTTTTTTGTTCCCAATAGAAAATGCCATTATAATCTTTTATGTACTTGAAGAATATTTCTCCGTTTGAGACATTGACAATATTCTCTTTTGGAAATGTTGTGAATTTTTCCTTTTAGAATCGGTAAAGGACATTCCGGTTTAGAGACAATAAGAATATTCCCTCTTAGGGACAGCAACGATGAAGTCTTAGGGAGGATGCAAACAAAGAGGAGGCTTATACTTAACATCAGAAAGAGGCAGCTGCAGTTTCTGGGACATATAATGAGGAAGGAGGGCCTGGAGAATCTGATACTCACAGGTCAAATAGAGGGAAAGAGAGACAAAGGAAAACAACGCATGACATACCTGGATGAATTAAGTATGACAGAAATTGGCCTGGGGGAGGAAGCAGAGGGAAGGAACTTGTTAAGAGCTGCAAGGGATAGAGGGAAGTGGAGAGCCATGATCGCTTACGTCCTGAAAGGACAGGGCACATAGAAAGAAAGAAAGAATGAATAAATGAATGAATGAATAACTAAATGAATGAATAACTGAATGAATGAATGAATAACTGAATGAATAACCGAATGAATGAATGAATGAATAACTGAATGAATGAATAACTTGAATGAATGAATAACTGAATAACTGAATGAATAACTAAATAACTAAATGAATGAATAACCGAATGAATGAATGAATAACTGAATGAATGAATAGCTAAATAACTAAATGAATGAATGAATAACTGAATGAATGAATAACTGAATGAATGAATAACTGAATGAATGAATAACGGAATGAATGAATGAATAACGGAATGAATGAATGAATAACGGAATGAATGAATGAATAACGGAATGAATGAATGAATAAGTGAATGAATGAATAACTGAATGAATGAATGAATAACCGAATGAATGAATAACCGAATGAATGAATGAATGAATAACTGAATCAATGAATGAATAACTAAATGAATGAATAAATGAATGAATAACTAAATGAATGAATAAATAAATGAATAAATATCCCCCCCCTTGGAGACAATTAAGAATGTCGCATACATTTATCCTTAGCCTCGTAATTTTCCCTTCGTCTTATCTCCATTAAACCTCCTCTTGTATTTAATGGCACTTTAGCTTTCTATTGGATGAAGTTTTAATATTTAAAAAAATCCTGATTCTTAGCCGGACCCAAATAATTTTTCCATATAAGCTGTCAATGTATAATCCCCAAAATTACAGTGATGTAATTCGCCTTTTTCTTACTCTGATTGGATGATTAAATATCATAATCCTTTTCATATGGCACGGCTCCAGTTGAGTTCGGTATTTAAAACCTGATCCTAAGTGTCTTCGAAAACCTATCTGCTGACGTTGAAGACATGATCAGTCTCATTTAACCAATCAAATGTGCCTGTCTAGCATGTGCAGTAAAAGTTAGTAAAACTGAAAGTTTAAGAAACTAATACGTGAGTGAAAACCGAGAATTTACAAATAATCCTACCATTCAGTATGCGTGTGTGTGTGTGTGTGAAGATCTCTTAAATTCTCTTATTGCCATCCTCCTTGCTTGAATTTACATATCACGTCTTTTTTTTCATTTTTTTTTAATTCTATTAATTTCTAAAACGTCACGAACTCAAATTTTCTTAGTTCAGCTCTCATGATTCACGAAAAACTATTGGTTATAAATAATAGCTTTTTCCTGAAGCAAAATCGATAAACTGTACGCGCGGCTGTAAAGATGATCAAAGTGTCGGGATATTCATTGACATCTGTCACAAAAGTTATATTCTCTGATATTTATAGGTACTTATTTTCTTTTCGTTTTTTTTCTTCTTCTAAATATTCTTCATGGTCTAGAGATACATTTGCTTAGTTGCAACGAATATACTCTTAAAAACGAAGACGCAACTTGTAACTTCTTAAAAAAAGAAAAAAGAAATGTTCTTATTATATTGGGATAAGCGTATTATTCTTCCATTCTATCGAATATCACTCCCACGTTCAATGAGCCACCGCCTGTCGGGTATCACTCGCTCACTCCTGCGAGTCCTTCTGATCCTTACTGTTCGGGTTAGGATTTGTAAAGAGACCTATGGAGACAATGAGGATTCAGTTGACTGATTCTTATTCAGCCGATTTTTTACACCTCGTTGCTTCTAAGCCTTTTGTCGTGAGGGGCACGCATTAACTTAGTCTCCGGTAGGGATGTTACCCTAGGCAATACCTCTGCCTCGGTTAAGGTCATTATCTGACACCTGAGGCATCTCCAGCAGTGGAAGTGCCGAAGGAAAAAAACTGGATAGATTTTGTCTCTGGTCTCATTTACGCTTAGGACTCTCACTTTATACTTTACCTTGTACCACACTCCGTTGGAGTTTGGATAAATATCGCTTCTCAATCCTTTTGGACTTAATCACTGGTTGATAAGGACTCGAGTACTCGAAGACCTTCCCTTCTGGTAATACCACAGCGTCGGAAAGGAGCGATAGTTAATACCTGGCGTTTGAGGAGTCCCAAAGGATACATGCTTATTTCTATGTACACGTTGGCCTTCTGCTTTAAGCTCGGCTTTGTGCCATTTTTTTTTTTTTTCGTGTGGGCTTGCGGCTAAATATCGCTCTTGGACGATAGTTCCGAGTCAAGTCAGTTACCGAAAGTAGCATACGATAGTTATCGAGAATCCGCGAGACTTACTGCAATATTACTGGCAATAATGAACTACAATTGCTCAACAGGGTAATACTTCCAATAAAACGAATGTGGAAAAGAACGCGTTGTTACGTTTTTTTGTTTTCAATCAGAAATGCTTCTTGAACTTCTAACTAGCTCAAGAATGTTTCATTCAGTCGTTACAGGAAGCAAAAGAGACGACACAGAACTTGCGGATTAATTTAAGTTATTCAGTGAAATTATTTTGCTGGAAACACTTTACTCCGCCGTTCATGTGAAATACTTTATTTCGTATGATAACAGATTTTATATAACGTTTTGTATTTTCAGTTTTACCTTTTATTTCGGTTATAAATATGACTGAACATCAGATATTTTTTCTTTCAGAAATTTGTTTAACTGACTCCAGTGGATCTGTCATTAATGCACTTGTAAAATCCAGAAAACACAAAAATTAAAACCATTTTCATGCAAACATCATATCATCCTTCAATTTTTCTATACTAATATCAAATTAACCCCGAAACTATTTTACAAGACCAAAAAGTGAGTAATAAACTATAGACAAAAATACATTGCCATGGATCAAAAATAAAAACGAGCTAGGATAGCGAATTCAATCTTCTAGAGAGTGGCCCCTACACATGTTGGTTTGTGATTGGGCAGAATTTGAACCCGGCTCGCCGAGTCCACTTATCGCGCCGATAAATATTAAGCTACCCGGCCATAAGATAAAGTAATGCACAACACAGATTCTCATAATTTTGATTTTGTTTGAAACGTTGGTTAGTGAGCGGGGAATGAAAATTTGGACAAGGTATACGTTGTCTTCTTTAGTCAAAAAATCTGTTGAAATAATTATATAAATATACAAATCCTATGCTTAATAATCTCCATAGATTTCTTACTTGTCCATTATATTTATTTCTTCCCACGAAATTTGTATATAATATTTGATTTATGTTGATTTTTTTTTTTTTAAGGAAGGATCTATAATTGATAGCGTGTGTCTCAAATTGTTGTTAAATGTCGGGTGTGGTGTGATGTAAAACGGCTTCGAATAAGAATTCAGAGAGCCGAGTTCGAATTCCAGTCGGGTTCGTTACAATCACTTAGGCGTTAATATTCTTTGGCTATATATGAATCCGTCTCTTCTCCATCTCTAAATACAGGTTGAATAGCTGGACACATTATAGCCTTGGTTGGCAAAACAGTCTACCACCGAAAGAAATTGCAGGCTAGTGCGGGAAAATCTTCTGCCTAGACAGTCTTGAATCGAAAAAGATATGATGGCCCAAGCGGGTATCACGTATGACACTTATCTGGCTGAATGTATTTTAAGACAAAAGTAAGTTCATAACAGAATCGATAGATGCATATATAAAAAAAAAAAAAAAAATACAGGGATGTGTCTGGTAGAATTTAAACGCTACTGCCAAACAAAGTGAAATATATATATTAACAGTATTACTCGCTTGAAAAACAACCTCGGGTGAGTCAACTTGTAGACACCTGAGGGACAATTGGTACCCGAGGAAAATTTGGAAGTAAAAAAAAAAAAGAAAGAACTAAAAACATCAGAATAAGGAAAAAAAATCGTCAAGTGTCTTAAGCCCTTAGTCCAAACAAATAAAAAAACCCAAGGGAGTATGAAGACAACGAAAACGTAGAGGACTCAATAAGTAGAGCGGTAAATTACCTACCTACGTTTCCCGTAAACAGATCTTCAGGGTAGACTGGCTACCCTGAAGATACGTTTAGGTGAAACCTAGGTAGGTTTGCCTGGCTCGTTAGGATTATATATATATTTTTTATTCACCTGGTGAGTTGCTATATTTTCTCTTTTGAAAACCGTGATTTATTTTAGAGTCCGTAAATGAACGTAGAATCTAAAGCAGTAATCGAAACCAGTTTCTTGACTTCACAACTAGCCAAGCATCAAGAGCTAACATAAAATCAGCCAAAATCTCGCGTGTGCTTATCAAATGTACTCGTCTCCATTTTTATTTTCCATTTTTAATGTACACACTCCGGCACGTCTTCAAAGCGAGATTATCTTTCTGTCGGAAGGTTGCAGATAACAACGCTAAAAACGGACAAGATACTGAGGATGGGATATAATGCAAAAATATAAATTTGTGAAATTCTCATATCATTCGCTTATATATGGGAAAAAAAGAAGTTGTTTTTTTTTTTTTTTGCAATGTGATATATAAGAATTGACTTAAGAAAAACAGTTGTTAGTACTAAGAGTGGATGCAAAACTAACCTAAATATTTATTACTGGAAAAATACGCAAATATGGCATGAGGCCAAAAAAGGAGACAGGGAGGAGGGCTTGTCTACACTTGACTTATCTTTTAACATATTGACTGCCAACCATGGAATAACTCGTCGTTGGCAGTTTTTATAATGACGCCGACTACGAATTATCTCGTGTTTGAAATCTTCTGATAGACATTCATCTGTGGGCGCCAATAATGAGTTTATTCGCAGTAATACTTTTAGTGTGAAAACAATGTTAAGACTTCAGTTGAAGCTAGAAATCAACTCATAAAAATTGTTATATATATATATATATATATATATATATTTCTCTTTGTGTTAATGTCGTTTTGATGTCAGGTGGTAACTTTTAAAAGAACCCACCGAAACCTGTCTTTTAAAAGTTTCTACCTTTTCTCTAATTTTTGTCCGTAAAAATTAGATTCAACCTTAAGTTTCTATCTATCTATATATATATAGAGAGAGAGAAAGAGACAAAAGGAAAACTTTTCTTAGACAATGTGTTTCGTCCACTTATCAAGACAAATTTACCTTGATAAAGTCCATCAGTGGACGAAACTTGTAGGCTAAGAAAAGGTTTCCTATTGTCTTTATTCATATTGTTATATATATATATATATATATATATGTGTGTGTGTGTATATATTTATATTATATATATATATATATATATATATATATAAGTGAATATTGAAGTCAACACTCAGAGGCGACAGGCTGTTTCATGCTGGACGCAATCGTCAGATAGCAGCCTGACGATTACGTCCACCCTGTCGCCTCTAAGTGTTGACTTTAATGTTCACTTTTATATTTATATTCAGATACGCTCTATCTCTGATACTGAACACTTTATCCCATAAATATAGCACACCTTAAGACTATATTTCTCTCTCTCTCTCTCGTAGATCCGGATCTTTTGAATGCTTTCTACAAAAATTAAATTATATAATTTCTTACGAAATGATAAACTAATTTTTTCTTTAATTGAAAAGAATGTACGAACTTGATTCGTCCACTGGACATAACTCATCGTCAAATCCACAGACAGGTATGTCAGGAGGCGGTTTTCCGTTGGCTGTTTTCCATTTCGGTGTCCCAAGAAACGTAATGGCTTTCTGTTAAAAATTAGAAGTGAAGCAATAAAGGAACATTAAATGTGTGTGTGCGCATGCGTGTCCGGTGAGATTAGTTCAAATATCAAATGGATACGGAATTACAAGTCAACGGTAACATTTTTTCTGGCCTTAAATTTCATTTTTCGATTTTAACGCAGCGTAATATGAGAAACAAAAATACGTTAGCTTTAGACCCATATCTTCCTGGCGTCAGTTTTTTTTTTTTTTTTTTTTTTTTTTTTTCATATATAAATTATAATTTTGAAAAATGAAAATGGTCACAATTCTTGTGGGGAAAATCAAATTAAACCAATAAGTAAAATAATATGTAACAAAAAAGAAAAAAAAAAGTAATTAATTTTCCCATGATGCAATTTATAAAGAAGCGGGAAAGAGTTTCTAGTCACATGCTCGATTTTATGGCTCCATTTCTGGAAATGACATAATCTTTCACTTTCAAAGGACAGCGTTCGAAAATGTTCCAACTCGGCGCAAAGTTAACTTCATATCGACCAATTTAACCATTGTTATCCTAACATACTTCTGAACCAAAATGAAAACGAACATATTCAAGAGACAGAGAACTTTGTTTCACTACAGTCATCATAAAAAAAAAAACGTCAGTAGCAGAAAGTCAAGTTTTTATATGCTTTTATCTTTGTTTACATATTGAACACACACCTTCAACTAAACTACACACAAGCCTTACAACTTTTAACTTCTATAGGTCCTTTATCAATAAATACATCAAATTTTAAATTCTGAAAATACAAGTGGAAAAGAAATAAATTCTAATAAGATCAGGTGTTTTTAAGATTTTGGATTCTGAGATGAAATTTCAGGATAAAACGATATAAAATATTTAAAATGATTTAACATCTTTAATGAAAGGGATATATTTGTTCGAAGTAGCAAAGTGGTTATTGACTACTGTAACGGGGTAGGACAATCTAGCAGGTAACCGTAATGGACTGGTCCTCGTCGTAGTGGTAGGCAATAGGCGCCCTCCATGTACCTCCACATCAGTCTGTATTTATGGCTGACACCAGCCAATCATGTTACTGTGAGGGGAAACCCAGGTGTTTGCATATTCATTATATCACATCTGAAGACAGATCTAACGCGTCTGTCTTTTGTATTTTCACAGGCATTCAGTTCGACTGATAAAATCGTGAACTTCTATATAAATAAGAATCCACGAAAATTGACTTTAGTAAATTTTCTTTTCATAAACTCTATATAATCACACTTTGAATCTAAAAGTTTGAATTTACAATTTTATATATCAAATAAATTTTAAGAAAACGCACATATATGCGTTTTCTTTTATTTATTTCATATGTCAAATTGTATCTTTAAATGAAGGTGCTGACTAGGCTCGACGTTGCTTAACTTCGGTGATCATACAGGAAGCTGTGTTTCAACGCGATATGGTCGTAAGTCCATAATGAGGAAAGAAAGCTTGGAGTATTTAACATTCACAGGATATATTGAAGGCAAAGGAAGCGGTGTTTCAACGGGATATGGCCGTAAGTCCATAATGAGGAAAGAAAGCTTGGAGTATTTAACATTCATAGGATATATTGAAGGCAAAGGAAGCGCTGTTTCAACGGGATGTGGCCGTAAGTCCATAATGAGGAAAGAAAGCTTGGAGTATTTAACATTCACAGGATATATTGAAGGCAAAGGAAGGGGTGTTTCAACGGGATGTGGCCGTAAGTCCATAACGAGGAAAGAAAGCTTGGAGTATTTAACATTCACAGGATATATTGAAGGCAAAGGAAGGGGTGTTTCAACGGGATGTGGCCGTAAGTCCATAATGAGGAAAGAAAGCTTGGAGTATTTAACATTCACAGGATATATTGAAGGCAAAGGAAGCGGTGTTTCAACGGGATATGGCCGTAAGTCCATAATGAGGAAAGAAAGCTTGGAGTATTTAACATTCATAGGATATATTGAAGGCAAAGGAAGCGCTGTTTCAACGGGATGTGGCCGTAAGTCCATAATGAGGAAAGAAAGCTTGGAGTATTTAACATTCACAGGATATATTGAAGGCAAAGGAAGGGGTGTTTCAACGGGATGTGGCCGTAAGTCCATAACGAGGAAAGAAAGCTTGGAGTATTTAACATTCACAGGATATATTGAAGGCAAAGGAAGGGGTGTTTCAACGGGATGTGGCCGTAAGTCCATAATGAGGAAAGAAAGCTTGGAGTATTTAACATTCACAGGATATATTGAAGGCAAAGGAAGCGGTGTTTCAACGGGATGTGGCCGTAAGTCCATAATGAGGAAAGAAAGCTTGGAGTATTTAACATTCACAGGATATATTGAAGGCAAAGGAAGTAGAGGGAAACAACTAATAACCGGGCTTGAGTGAATGGATGGCAGGACAAAGTTTGTTTGGAAACAATCAATAGTTGCTTAGAGCAACAAATTGAAGGAAGTTGTGGAGCCATAATTCGTCACATGAAAGAAGTAGATATTTATATGAAGCAATATTTAATTTGTTCTTACCTGTCCATACAGGGGTGAGGCTGAACCTACTGCAATAATTCGAGGTATGCCAGTGGGACTTGTATAGTCCCATACCCAATAGAAAGGGTCTCGGTCTCCGTTATCATCAAACTCTACTTTGCCCGACATCCCTGGAATGAAAATATGTTTTTTTAATGTAAATATGATGGTGTCTTCAGATCATAAAGTCTGTGATTTAATCTTAAGGAACTGTGTTGGTGTTATCTTTGTGGTTCAACATACAAAAGGGATCTTGCGCACAACCATTTATCAAATGCAATAGTTATAGATAGAAATAAATTCCACCACAACTTTGATCTAAGGAATGCCACACGTATTAAAAAAAAAGTAACTTACTTAAAGGGAAAGTTCTCGAGATTGCTGCTAATGACTTTTATCAAAATATAAATCTGTGTCTCGGATTTTTTTTCTAATATCTCCATTTCTGAAAGAATTACTACGTTCCTAAGCCAAGATACATGACTACAAAATTGCTAAAAAATTTGAAAGAAAACTGTTAAATCCATAACCTCAAAATATGACACAAAAAGTTAATCCCAAACTAAATTTAATTTAAATGCTAATTTGCATAAATTTTTTTTCAAAAACATCGCTTACTCACTTTCGTTTACTAGACATTGAATTGTGTCACTTCGTGTCCTCCATAGCTTACCTGACTTTTCAGCTAACCTGATGAATAATTACGAATGTTTCTAAACTTAAAAATTTGGAAAAGCCAATAACATTTTTATTCGTGTTTATAAATACTTTTTTACAAAATTAAATCCTTGCATTTGCCTTGATAAAGTCCTTCGGAGTAAGAAGCGTGTCGGCTAAGATTTCCTTTTGTCATTCATATTGATATTTAAGTTAGCTTAGTAAGAGAAGACAGCAAATGTATGTATGTATGTATGTATGGGGGGTGCAAAATGCCTACGTTGAAAATCAGCATGCAAAATCTGTTATCTGTACTCGATAAGAAGCGCGTGTTTCCATCAAGAAAAGGCAACACATTTTAATATTTTAAAATATTAGTTTAGTATTGCACAACGTAATAGCAGTTAAATTCGAAATCTGAATGCACATTGGAATAGCGAAAGGGGCCTCCCAAAAGCTAAGTAAAGTATTAAGAAACAAGAAAAATTTCTTTAGAAACAAAGAAAACAGTACTGGACTGTTATGTAATATCGGTCCTCCTATATGGCAGTGAATGCTGGACAAACTTCTCACGCAAGAGGACGAGACTTGAGGCAACAGTAGTGTGGTTCTACAGAAGGATGGTGAGAATATCATGGATTGAAAATGTGAGCAACGACATATTTAGAGAAAATGGAAACAAGGTTAACATTTATTTATTTTTTTAATTAATTCCCTCCAAACAAGGTGATAATGCCACTAAGATGCAAGGAAGTTACTGGGACTGAAAGATAAGGAGCAAACTTTAGAAAGAACAGGAAACTCAATCCTAAGCAGGAAACAAGGGATAAACCTCTACTTCTGTTCAAAAGACTGGGGAGGAGTGTGAACCGGATTATAACCGGGTCAGAGTTGAAGTAGACTTTAAAAGGAAACAGAAACCCAACCCTAATTAGGAAACAAGGGATAAACCTCTACTCCTGTTCAAAAGACTGGGGAGGGGTTAGGCTTGGAATCCGTTAATTTTTTAGAGCTTCTACCTGAAAAAATGTACATATTGCTTTATGTATGTAAGTGTCTCATAATTTTAGTTTGTCTCTGTGAGATTCGGATGATAATGTATATTTGTGTGTGTGTGTATGTTTGTCTAGTAGGCATTATTTGTACTTTGTGGTTGTCCGCATGCTGGTTTGGTTTTTTTTTTTTTTTTTTTTTTTTTTACGTAAACACTGGTTGTGATAGACAAATATACGTTAAATTCTTTAAGGATGGGTTTAATAAAAGCTGGTGATGTAATATAGTGTATCTGACGTGTGTTTATAGTTAGTAAAATACTTATCAGGAGTCTCTCGAAGTATTTGCGACGTAAATATATCATAAGTAATTTATCGAGTCTAGAAGAATCCTCAACAGACTGCAGAAAGCACTGGACGGCCGTTTTGTCCTATTTTGGGGACGCATCAGCAGTGCGCATCCCGGATCGTTACGATATATAACGTCATACCCACAGATAACAAACCTCTCCGAGATCCGTTGGTCCAGTGGGTATGACTCTTGCGTCATATCGTAACGGTTCTGGTTCGATTCTCGGTACTGCTGATCTGTTCAGGATTCTTGTAGACTCGATGTATTAATTATGATTATTCAAATCCCCCTTAATCTCTCTCTCTCTCTCTCTCTCTATATATATATATATATATATATATATATATATAGTATTAAGGTGTTCTATATTTATGGGACAAAGTGCTCATTATCAGAGATAGAGCGTATGTAAATATAAATTTAAATGTGGACATAGAAGTCAACACTTATATAAACCACTCCAGAGAGGAGTTTTGCAGTCTCTCATACATCGTAGACGAGAGTGTAATGTCCAGGTTTCGTTGAGGCCCGTGGACAGAGTATACACACACACTATCCGACAGTAACGGACAAAGTACTGGAATAAAATAAAATGTGATGTTAAATGTGAATAATTCAAATGTCGGGTTAATTATTAATCCGACCGCGTTTTTCAATTTGGTCTGCGGCGCCCACTTCATTACAAATTGACTTTTGTCTGTTAAATTGAACAGTTTTCTTTTCCTCTTCAGCAATAGAAATAAGCGATAATTTCTGTTTGAATTTCTAGGATGAGAAGCTATGAATATTTACATGCTGACTATTATCCTCATCTTTGTTATTATCACACGTAGTGCCCTCCAGTTTTTAACAAGTGCTTGTCGATTAAATAACCGGAATAACAATTAGACGCGATATCTCCTAGACATGTTCAGCGGAACGAAAACAATCTACCGCCGTTGATTAAATAGTTCGAAATTGCTTGAAGGTTACCAGGATCAACAAGCACCTGATGAAGTTCGGAGGTCACAACGACCGAGACGTTTTGACAAAAACAACAACGATGGGGACAATAGTCTTTAAATAACCTAGAAAGAGTTGATAAGCCGTAAAAAATGAATCGCTCAATTCCTCGTTATGCTCTCCAAACATTTCAGCTGCCTCTTTCTGATTATTAGCAGCAATATCATCCTAGTTCATATTCTTAAAACGTCCTCATTTTTCACATGCTCTGTCGATGGTATTCTCAGCATTAGTCAGTAAAAACACATCTGTTGCTTCAAGGCTCTTCATCTGAGGAGATTTGCAACATTAATTGCCATATAAGTGATTAGATATTACATAGTAGTAACATTGTAAGTAATAACGCTTCTTTGGCCAACACTTCAATTCTATTATAGTCTTAGGTTGTATTACATGTACTGCGATCTTAGCATCAGCGGTCTGTCTAGGGCAAGACCTAACGAAGCCCATCCCTCTTGAGTCTAGCTTTGAATTCAGAGCTTTCCTTCTAGACTGGTTGCTACATGAAGGTAGGATAACCCGGTCAGAAGAGAGAGAATCATGTCTCTTTGTGTGAATGTGACCGTAACGAACTCGTGTAAATAAAAATAGGCGAGCTTAAAATACAGTTTAAACATTGTTTAATTCAAAATGCGAGATGGTGTAACGTTTACTGGCGAGTTGTGTTCGAATTACGGCCAAGGCTGTTTCACGTTTTAACTTTAGAAAAGTCAACGTTCACTCATCGTCAGCCATCTTGATCAGGATAATTTCCTGGCACGCTGTGATGGCAGACAGAGATAAAAATTGGTTTGTCAGTTAAGCTAGCAATTCATTTTCTCCTAATTACATTACCTGCCTCTGCAGTAACAACAAAAATGCCTGCTATAACCATTATCAACATAGAATAAAGTCTGTCCATTCAAAACCAGTTTACTTCTGATTTCTATACAATCGGTATTAGGTTTAAACGCATTGACTGGGTCTAGACATGCGCAGTAAAATGTATTGTCTTAAATACCAAAATATTTCTGACAGAAGAGACAATAATACAGTTACTTATTGTCTTGTATAACAGATACTAGATGGTAATTGGTTTGATAGTCTTTACTTCTTGGTATCTCAAAAGCATGGGTTTAAGCGTACTAATAGTCTGGCAATAAGGTCACACTAGATGTAACTGTAATCTGTATGTAATGAGCTTCTTTGCTCAATTTCTTGTCTATGGAACTCTCTTCAGAAGTCTTAACTCCCTACCAATTACATTCTTCAAAAAGTTTAAAAGCAACGCCAATCTTCTGTCTTTCTTGAACCCCTATTTTTATTGTCCTTGCTCATCATTAAAGTTTTTTTTCATTCTCTTTCACTTCACTCACCTTACATCTTAGTGGGATTGTCGCCTTGCTTTGGGTGAAATAATAAAAGAAGGAAAGGCCTGAATGTCACCTCTACAACGTCTTCTATTCTTCTCTCTCTTCTTTCTCTATTTCTTTTTTAATTCTCTTCGTGATCATGTTTCTCTATGCCTGTCTTTGTCGTGTCACTGAGTAATCTTGTCAAATTAAACGCTACCTGATAAGAAATGTCGTAAAAGTTAAGTAAATAAATGAACATTTTGTGTTAGAAAAATCCTTCGATAAGTTGAAGTCAGACTCCCAAACTGTTAAATGCTATCTCTATCCTTTACACTCAAGATATTAGGTTGGTGCAAAAATAATGACGTAATAATGTCGTTTTTTGACGTTAAAAAATACGTCAAAAAACGACATTATTACGTCATTATTTTTGGACTAACCTAATATTACAAACAGTTCATTTGAATATTTACTACAGCACAGGGTCATACTAGGAAGATTGCATAGCTTCAATAATCCAAATGAACGGTCTGCTTGTCCTGAGAAATAGCATTCGAAAAGTGATATGTCCCATAAAGGGATATATTTGTTCGAAGTAGCAAAGTGAATTTGGACTACTGTAACAGAGTAGGACAATCTAGCAGGTAATCGTAATGGACTGGTCCTCGTCGTAGTGCTAGTCAATAGGCGTAGCCAATAGGCGTCGTCTTGTGCCTCCACATCAGTCTGTATTTATGGCTGACACCAGCCAATCATATTACTGTGAGGCGGACCCAGGTGAATGTATATTCATTACATCAAAAAGTTTCCCGCTGACATGAAGTAAAAAGATTATATTTAATCAACTGCTAGATCTGCTGCTATGAAATTTGGTTCCCTGTGTCGTGCAAGACAATTTTTCTCCCCAGAATCTATCTCCCACCTTTATAAGCACGCCATAGCTGCTTGCTTTGAATATTGCTGTCACATCTGGTCTGGTGCTCCTGCTACATATTTAGAGATTCTTGATAAAATCCAAAGAACAATCTGCAATATTATCTGTTCTAACCTGGCATTTCGATTTTAGTCACTTTTCCACTGCCGTGACTTCTTTGTGTCTTTTCTATAAATATTTTCATGGTAATTGTTCTATGGTACCTCGATTTTATTAATTTAATAACAGTACTAGATTAGCGTCAATGTGTCATCATTTTACAGTTGAAGTGGCTAGATGTAACTGTAAGTTTTATGCCAACGGTTTCTTCTCTAGCATTTCTCGTGTGTGGAACTCTCTTCCGTCTTTTTGCTTTCAAGTCAACTTTGATCTTCAAAAATTTAAATGCAATGTCAATCGTTATCTTCCGTCTTAATTGCTATGCTTTTATTGATGCCTGCTTAAAACAAATGTTGTTTTTTCCTCTTCTTCTCATATAAATCTGTAACGCGATCCCTTCCGTCTTGGTAACTTTACTGCCGACTTTGTTTGGGTAAAAATGATTAAAAAATATTAATCTGGCACAGGCAGGAAATGCACAGATATTTCCGTGAAGAAGCGGGTTTAGTTCACTTTTAAATCCATGGTATCCAGTTTCGAAATGTTTACTCGTCTTGCAAAATATTCTGTTTCTTGAAATTCGAAACCAGTAGCCGATTTTCATAATGAAGATTACTCATAAAATCAAGAGAAACCATTGCTCCTTCACAACTCCGCAAGAAAGATCAGTTTTATAATCTGTTTTGAGTTACACTACAAGTGTAATATGATAGAATAGTTTAAAATTTTCTATTTCAAATGGATTTATTATTTTTTTCTTGAAGGCAATTATTATTAATGAAAACAGATATTTTGTGTCGATTAATTTTACTGATTAGCATTTCCAAATTACGAATGATCCTTCTCAAACAAAGGAGGTAATTCCATCAGAAATTGTCCCAAGTGCATTTCGGAAGAAAATTAATCGACACAAAATGTCGGTTGTCTTTAATAATATTTGTTAAAAAAAACATTTACTGCCTAAATACAAATAGTTTATTTTTTATGTATATAGTGACATTGCACTCGTAAAAAATGGAGATTATTTCCGTATGAATTGGAATATCTACATAGGATCAGAGTACATGTACTCTCTACCTCCTACTCATAATGTCGAACCTTTGATTAGGATCAGTGTAGTAAATGTGCAGTCTGCCTAACTTAGATATATTGATCTATTTATCTATTTCAGTCAGTTTCTATCTATTTCAGCCTCTTTCTTTCTTTATCTATCTATTTCAGCCTCTTTCTTTCTTTATCTATCTATTTCAGCCTCTTTCTTTCTTTATCTATCTATTTCAGCCTCTTTCTTTCTTTATCTATCTAATTTAGCCTCTTTCTTTCTTTATCTATCTAATTTAGCCTCTTTCTTTCTTTATCTATCTAATTTAGCCTTTTTCTTTCTTTATCTATCTATTTCAGCCTCTTTCTTTATCTATCTATCTATCTAATTTAGCCTTTTTCTTTCTTTATCTATCTATTTCAGCCTCTTTCTTTCTATCTCTCTATCTATCTATCTATCTATCTATCTATCTATCTATCCTCTTTCTATCTATCTATCTATCTATCTATCTATCGTTCTGGTTAGCTTCATCTTTGTTGTTATCCATTTCACAATCCGTCTATTTATATCTTTAGCCTACATTCAGAGTATCCAAAAGCCTAGATGACCAGTGATTGGTAGCTGATCTCTTACTTGACTTAACCTTAACGGTTCAGTGGGAGAAAAACTGGCTGGCCATATTCAATGTCTCAAAAAACAAACTATTGATGTTGCATCAATCAGCAAGCGGATCCGGAATTTCCACTTATCACAATGAACGGGGTTTCATCAGGGAAGCCTCATGCATTGAGCGCCTCTTGGGACTTAAACGCAACCCAGACATCAAGTAGAATTCGTACATACGATCCATCGCTAAAAGTAGTGGAAAAATAATCAGTTTTCTGTACTGCTCCAGTAAATACCTGATTCCTCCTTAACTATTGTCTACTTTTATAAGAGTCAGGTCAATCCGAAAATGCAGTACTATGTCTATATATGAGCAGGAGCTGCCCAGTATTCACTTTTCAGTCTCGATAGAGACAAAAAATTGTCTCCCCATCCTTGTGGGTGATGAATTATTTTCCACCCCCACAAGCCTTTTTTCACAGACGAACGTTGCAAGCCTCTCGCTACTCTGTCGCTATTTTCATAGAACGTGTTTAGATGAACTTCATTCCTTAGTTCCATCTGTACTGACATTCACGGCTAAGACCGACCCTGCCACGCATCATCCTCATTTCCTTCGTATTCCATTAGTAAGCTGTAAGTTTCACTCGAGAAGTTTCTTCCAATGAACCATTCTCTTGTGAAACCGACTCCCGTGAGGATGCTTTCCGCTCACTACAATCTTACAAGTCTAGGCTCGATCTTTACATTCACAGCATATCTACATAAACTGTTTCAATTACTCTGTAAATCTATGCCTCGAGTGTCTCTTGGGCCTTGTAGAGGGTGATCATCATGATGTGCTCTCTACCTCGGCTCAAAGTTTTAGCCTTTGTCATCTACCTAGGATCATTGCGCTCCATTTAATTTAGTATTTTAAATTAATTTTATCATGTTTTTCTTCATTTACCAGCTTAACACCAGGCTGAGAGTTCGAAACGAGAGAAGAGAATGCATTTGTTTTTATATATATATATATATATATATATATATATATATATATATTAGCATGTCAGAGTAACAAATATACATAAGAGAAAAGGTCCCGGAGTGAATGCTTTTTATAATATGAAATAAAATGTGTTTTTTATATCTTTATCGGTCATTCTGTATTTACATTCCTAGAAGAAAAAAAATTAACGGAACGAATACAATAGTTATTATATTTAATTGTGCAGAGGGTAGAAAATTTTATTAAAGTGCTAAAAACGGAAATTTGAAAAAAGTGTATATGTACATATATATATGTACATACACAGACTTTATAAACATAAAAAATGTCTTTAACAATTATCGGACTTTGTCCATTTCATAATGTATGACGTCATTTGTTTACATTTGGATATACATTGAGCAGATATGAATGAATGAGAGAAAATCATGGAGAATTGTGTTTAAAAACAGTAAAATTCGACCATGCTAACTGAAACGTTCCTCTGTGGCCCAATCGGTTAAGGCACATCAGGCTATATGACAGTTCCGTATAGGATACAGGTTCGATTCCTGTCGGAGGACGCATATTTTCTATGAAAATTTCTCGGACATTCAGGCCGGTAAATCTTATTTAATACTGTTTATTATAAACAGAGCATTTACTTAAATATTTGTATTTATAAAAAGAACGTATAAACGTAAAAAATCTCTTAAAAAATAATTGTTGGACTTTGTCCATTTCATAATACAGTGTAACCCGGATATAAGAGATTTTATCTGGTCCCAAATTAGAGCCATACTTACCTAAACAAAATAGACAAAACCCGGATATAAGAGAAACCCGGATATAAGAGAAACCCGGATATAAGAGACTCATTCTCTGGTCCCGACAACTCTCTTATATCCGGGTTACACTGCATATATATATATATATATATATATATATATATATATATATATATAAGTTATCTTCTGTTTATACGTTAATTTTATAGATACAAATATTTAAGTAAATGCTCTGTTTGTAATAAACAGTATTAACAACATTTACTGGCCTGAATGTCCAAGAAATTTTCATAGAGAATATATGTTCTCCGGCATTCAGGCCGGTAAATGTTTTAATACTGTTTGTTATAATTGCTTATTATATATGTTTGCCAGATTGTGTTGAAAATCAACTTTTGAAATTCTGACCTGAGTTCGAACATTAGTTTCTGGCATTATTTCTGCCATCAGGTCGACTTTAAAAGCTTATTTCGTTTGAAGGAAATGGAGCGAGTGTATAAGAGAATATTTATTGGATAATGTTTATAATAAGCAGTGTATATGCTGATAGTAATTAACTCACCTGAAAATTCAGTTTTCTTAGCCAAATAAAGCAGCTGTCGTCCATCTCGGTGGGATATGTTTAGCGCCATCGACTTGTTCAACAAAAGAGCATAAAGGTAGACTGCGTCGAAGAGATAAGGGCTGTGACGTGAACCCTGTTGAAAAGAAATCATTATTACTTTTGGCTTGGAAATTTAAAAAAAAATGTATGTTATTTCTTTCTATAGTAAATAATACGTGCCAATAAGAGCCTTATTTTGAAAATGTAGTTTATTTTGTTGGACAGGATTGTAGCGAAAGAGAGAGGGGTGATGCTTTTAATGTACCAAAATTTTGCCTCCATGGATTAAATGTATAAATAGAATTAATATTGGCTGTTTCAGACAAATGGTTAATTCTAAAGCTGAGTCAGCGAGATAATCGATATGACCATTTTCAATTACCATTTGTTTATCACAAAAAATGAATAGAATAGGAAAAATATTTCCAGCACAATGATTGCAAAATACTTCGTTGATTATGAAGTTGTCCAAAATGATACGCCCCTCCCCCTCCCCTAACCTTCCATCTGCTGATTAACATTAAACTTTTCATGTCTATATTAGCCAGTGAACTGAAGTTACTTATATTTATTGTGATCTACTTAGATTTGTTTCATTATTTTCATATCGATCTATCCCATTCTGTTTAAATATGTCTGACTGTCTCACTCTGTTCAAATACGCCTGGCTGTCCGTCTCACTCTGTTCAAATACGTCTGGCTGTTCGTCTCATTCTGTTCAAATACTCCTGGCTGTCCGTCTCATTCTGTTCAAATACTCCTGGCTGTCCGTCTCACTGTGTTCAAATACGCCTGGCTGTCCGTCTCACTGTGTTCAAATACGCCTGGCTGTCCGTCTCACTGTGTTCAAATATCTCTGCCTGTCCGTCTCACTGTGTTCAAATATCTCTGCCTGTCCGTCTCACTGTGTTCAAATATCTCTGCCTGTCTGTCTCATTTTGTTCAGATCTGTTTTCCTGTCTCATTTTGTTCAGATCAGTCTGTCCTTTTTTTTTAAAAAAAAAACAAAACAACAAAAAAAAAAAAAAAAACGAATTCACCCCATGTAACGCAGTAAAGCCACTAAGATACTGTGTGTGAGAGAATTGAAAAACGGAAGCATTGAGAAACGAGAACGATAGAAAAGTAAATATGTATGAGTAGATAACGATTGACATTGCATTTAAATTTTTGAAGATCAAACTTGTCTGGAAAGCAAGAAACCGGAAGAAAGTTCAACCAGCTAGAAGTCCGAGAAAGGAAATTGTTAGTGTAGATCTTATCGTTACATGTAGCCAGTTCAGTTGTAAAGCGATGGAACCTTGTTGCTAATCTTGTACTGCGCTTAAATTCATAAAGTCTAGGTACCATAGCAAAGGATTCATCCGAACAATTACTATGTAAGTATTTATAGAAAAGGTACATGGTAACTTCTTTACGGCGATGGGAAAGTGATTGAAGCCGAGATGCCAGGTCAGGACCAAAAATATTGCTGATTCTTCTTTGGATTTTATTAACAATCTCTAAATATAAAACAGCAGCACCAGACCATATGTTGCTGCTATATTCGAGGCATGGACGAATGGTAGACTTATAGAAGTGTAAGATAAATTCAGGTGAGAAAAATTGTCTAGCACAAAAAAGTGAACCAACTTTCTTAGTAGCAGGCCTAGCAATGGATCCAATAAAGACTTCCCACTTCATGTCAGCCGAGAATGTTAGCACTAGAAGGCGTAACGAGTCACTCTCCTGGAGGTTAGCATCAGCCTTACTGATAGAAGGTAGAAAGAAGTCTCTCAGATGTTTAGCCGTTTTGTTTTGGAGGCCTTAAAGTTAACAAGCCATTTTTTTTTTGACCCGGTTAACAACAGACTGAAGGTCGTTTTTGAGATGAGCGGCCAATTAGAACTTTTCAAACTGATCAGACTGAGTATCGAGAAGAGTAAATGGTTGGGTCATCGGCATAAATAGCAAGATGAGAGCTAATGCCACTAGAAAGGTCATTGATGAAAATTAAAAACAAAGTAGGATCATCTCATTTTGTTCAAATATCTCTCTCTCTCTCCACTCAGTTCAAATCTCTCTCTCTCCACTCAGTTCAAATCTCTCTCTCTCTCCACTCAGTTCAAATCTCTATCTCTCTCTCTCCAAATCTCGCTCTCTCTCTCCAAATCTCGCTCTCTCCCCTCTGTTCAAATCTCTCTCTCTCCCCTCTGTTCAAATCTCTTTCTCTCCCCTCTGTTCAAATCTCTTTCTCTCTCTCTCTCTACTCTGTTCAAATCTCTTTCTCTCTCTCTCTCTACTCTGTTCAAATCTCTTTCTCTCTCTCTCTCTCTACTCTGTTCAAATCTCTTTCTCTCTCTCTCTCTCTACTCTGTTCAAATCTCTTTCTCTCTCTCTCTCTCTCTACTCTGTTCAAATCTCTCTCTCTCTCTCTCCACTCTGTTCAAATCTCTTTCTCTCTCTCCACTCTGTTCAAATCTCTTTCTCTCTCTCCACTCTGTTCAAATCTCTTTCTCTCTCTCCACTCTGTTCAAATCTCTTTCTCTCTCTCCACTCTGTTCAAATCTCTTTCTCTCTCTCTCTATATATATATATATGTATATATCCACTCTGTTCAAATCTCTGTCTGTCTCCACTCTGTTCAAATCTCTCTCTCTCTCTCTCTCCACTCTGTTCAAATCTTTCTCTCTATCTCCCCTCTGTTCAAATCTCTCTCTCTCTCTCCCCCTATGTTCAAATCTCTCTCTCTCTCCCCCTATGTTCAAATCTCTCTCTCTCTCCCCCTATGTTCAAATCTCTCTCTCTCTCCCCCTATGTTCAAATCTCTCTCTCTCTCCCCCTATGTTCAAATCTCTCTCTCTCTCTCCCCCTCTGTTCAGATCTCTCTCTCCACATATATATATCCACTCTGTTCAAATCTCTCTCTCTCTCTCCCCCTCTGTTCAGATCTCTCTCTCCACATATATATATCCACTCTGTTCAAATCTCTCTCTTTCTATCTCCACTCTGTTCAAATCTCTCTCTCTCTTTCCACTCTGTTCAAATCTCTCTCTCTCTCTCTCTTTCCACTCTGTTCAAATCTCTCTCTCTCTCTCTTTCCACTCTGTTCAAATCTATTTATCTATATATATCTCTATATCTATCTCTCTATATATATATCTATATATATATATATATATATATATATATATATCCACTGTTCAAATCTCTCTGTCTCCACTCTGTTCAAATGTCTCTCTCTATCAATTCACATGTACCTAGTGATATTTTCCCTCTTTCTCATTAACGTGACAGTATTGTTTCTTGTTTGCATTCCAGTGACCGGAACTTGTTGATTGTATCGCGTATGGCTTAACAAAATCCTATTAACGACGTAAATGCTACAAGCGAACAATAATATCCAGAATTGTTCAGCACAGTCGGAAATCTTTAATGACTAGTTTTGAATGAATGCTACGAACAATTGAAATCGAATCAACATCTCTTAAGCTTCTTCCACCGAAAAGAGTTAACAATGACAGAAATATCTGTATTTATTAGATTTTAGAAAGCAGACAAATCGAGAGAAAGACTTTCTTATGGAATTATTTGCGCTTATGCTAGGTTTTTTTTAGTGTAGAAAATATATGGATTTGTTTGTTATCCTATTTATTTAATGTTTAATAAAACATACATTCTTTTTTTCCTCTTACATGACAATGAATGATATTAATCATGGACGTACTGGAATATTATACATATGCATGCACACATATGTTTACTAAGCCTAACTTAGACTTGCACAAAACCAAATGAAGGGGTGTGAAGGTTAGAAAGATTGCGTTTCACCAACTTTTCCACTAGAGATGGGGGATGGTTTCTCTGAAAATCTGTATTCAAATTATTATTAGTTTTTAATCTTATGTCTACCCAACCAATCACGAGTGGAAAATGCTCCATTATCTTACCCACAAGGCAACCACGCAGTTTCAGAAGAATAGATTTATTTCGAGTTAAGTTCACGAAAATATTTTTCCATCAAAGTCTTTATATATATATATATATATATGCTGAATATTAAAATGAAATATTTTTTATTGCCTTATTACTTAAGAATAATAATAATTAGTCGAAAACCTGTCTTTCAAACATTTTTATTAATAAATTTATTTATTAGTAAGGGTGTACAAATGAAAAGATTTGAGATTGACTACTTTTTCCATTTCACTGAAACAGACGTTAAACACTTCTTTCTTCCCTTCTTTCTTTCTTTCATTTTCTCACTGAAACCAAGAAGCGTTTCTGATATGTTAGTTTCACGCGGTCAAAACGGAATAGTCCATCATTTGTGAAG
Source organism: Acanthosepion lycidas (assembly GCA_963932145.1). Taxonomy (NCBI): domain Eukaryota; kingdom Metazoa; phylum Mollusca; class Cephalopoda; order Sepiida; family Sepiidae; genus Acanthosepion; species Acanthosepion lycidas. Next base: position 97,643,664 of record OZ010596.1, read on the forward strand.
TATTGGCAGGGCGTAACAGATGTGCGAACTAAGGAACTAACTAACTAACGAAGGGAAGGATAAGCAGAATTATAATAGAGGAGATAATAATAATAATATGGTATGAAAAAACAGCGGAATGTCCCATTGAAAATAACGAAATTCTGTAGGATGTCATGATCCAGTGTGAACATGAAGTATTACATAGAAAACCATAATATTTGCGGTCTTGTTTATTGTATTTTGTCATGCGCATAACAAAATACAATAAAAAAAGACCGCGAAAAATGGAGATAAAAAGGCTGTTTTTTTTCTGTACGGCCTAGTTTCAAATTATCCACGACCCGGTGATTGAGTGTTCCATAGCCACTTGGTGGGGTTGGTCTCATCTCGTCTTCTCTCGATCGACGATCGCTAATTGTTTTGGTTCAGCAATGAAATACTTTAAACAAATAGAATTTTAACTTAACTGTTATTACTCATGTTGTCCGCCACACCCTCTAAAATAGTCATACATTGACCGATCGAAACCAAATTTTGGGGAGAACTGCAAACAGGTAAGGGTGTACAGAGTACAGTTGGTTTTACTAGGGTGCGTAGCTTAGTACAATGAATTTTCATTAATTCTTTTGGAAAAATTAAGTTTTCTTATTTAACATACAAAATGCTTCCACTATTTCAAAAACAACTTAATGATTAAAATAACAAATCCTTATATAATAAAAATGTAATATTATTTTTTGCATATCTTTTCCTACGTTTTTATATTAGGTTGGTGCAAAAATAATGACGTAATAATGTCGTTTTTTGACGTATTTTTAACGTCAAAAAACGACATTACTACGTCATTATTTTTGCACCAACCTAATATATACAATAATCCAGTTTCCAATTTTCCATGCGTTTGCGAGAACTATGAACAAATCACAAGGCCAAACACTTCAAAAAATTGGAATTTGGCTCCAGAAAGAAATATTAAATATTAAATATTATTGCTCAAGAGTAAGAAATCCTAAGAATTTATTCTTTGATGTTAAAAAGGAAAAAAAAAAGCATGAAGTAATATAAAATTAAATTAAATTAAAGAAATTATTCAACTTTGAAGTAGGGTTTTTGTCAAAGTATTTTTCCAAACAAACCAGCTTATTTAAATTTCAACGATTGGTTTGCGAAATTGAACATTATGTAGAGTTTGTAAATTTCGACAAAAATAACTTCAACAATAATAAAAATTTCAAACACACGTCAGCGTGCTGCGAAAAAAAGAATTGGTATTAAAAAATCCACGAAAATGTCTAATAGTTTTGCCGAAAGTCCTCGGAAAAACTAAATTTTGGACAATTATTACACTAATTCAGTCCAGAAAGCACTTTACGCAAACAAGAAAAAAAAATATAATAAAAAACAAAACTAGTAGCAAATATTTTACTTACACTTAATCCCAGGTCGATGGCCTCCGTGCTATTCCAAGGCGCTTCCGTCAACTTTTGTGGTACTAATTCAAGGAACCCTTCTAGTTGTTTGGTGTTTATAGATGCCAACGTTACCTGAATATGCAATATAACATTAATATGATACAAAGTATTTTCTAAAAAAAAAAGAAGATACATACATCTGTCCTATAGAAAGTAGTCGGGGAAAAAGAGATGAGTCCGTGTCTTTTCGAAGAGCATGAGTGCGAAAATGAATGTAACTAAGTCCGATTTTGAACTTGGTCAACAATCCCACGTTCCGCGCCGATAACTGATACGCTACCTGCACATCTAACAACAACAACAATAATGAGGATAATAGTTAAGAGAAGAGTGCGATTAAAGAAAAATATTAGTATTTGATTATGTTAAAGAATATTTCAACAGAATGTCTGTCTGTCTTCAAGTTAGATTTAAACAATTTTTTCAAGTATATAAATATATAAATCTCAAAAAAAAAAAAAAAAATTATAAGTCTTTGTACAAACGTTGCTTGCCTTGTAATGAAAAACAAAAAAACAGCTGAACTGGTAATGAACGCGTCAAAGCGACTGAAACGTCGCCCGCGTGAAGGCATGTAACTGAAATGTGCTTAATATGATGATGATGATAATAATAATAATAATGAGGATAATTGTGGTAATAAAATAAGCACATGCCATCCCCCCCTCTCTCGCTTGTAACCATCCACTATAATAAATAAACGTTTTCAGTGCTAAAGCTGAATTAGTCAAATGAAGCTTTATAAGCTTCTACTTAGAGTTGTTGCTGTAATGCAATAATAATAGTAGTGATGATAGTGATGATGATAATAATAGTAATGATGATGATAATAGTAATGACTAGCAGTAGAGCCCGGCGTTGCCCGGGGATGTAACAGTAAGAGATAGATCAAGTATCGACCATCATAAAAACTGAAAAATAAAATTGACAAAGATTATTGTTTAAGGTTGACGGACATGCATGTCTTATTTTTTTTTTTTTTTACGAATTGGTCAAACCCAAACTCAAACAAAAACATTGTTTTCAATCGTTATGAGTCTATCGATTGAATAGAATTTTATTATAAACAATTGTCTTGTAAATGGAATTTTTAAAGCATTCCGAATGTAAAAATAAAGAAAAAAGTGTGCAAGACAATAAGAAACACTACCTGCCAAAAAAAAGTGAAGTTTTGTTGAAATCGGTTGAAAAATGTAGGAAATCCGATCCCATATATAAACATACACACACACACACACACACACAAACAAACAACCTGGGTTTTATAATAAGTATAACTCGATATGAGTTGTCCCCCTTTCATTCTCGTGACAGCGATGCCTCTTAATCGTGTTTTCAAATTGATTTCGTGCAAAAACTATTGTTTTTCCAATTTTTGGCGCTGTCAGAACGACTGCAAGGTAATTTTACGTAGTCCTGTGAAGTTTTGTTGAAATCGGTTGAAAAATGTAGGAAATCCGATCCAATATATAAACGAACAGACGCACACACACACACCACCTGGGTTTTATAATAAGTATGATGATGATGATAATAATGACAATAATAGTAATGATGATGATGATAATAATAATAGTGATGATAATAGTAATGATGATAATAATAGTGATGATGATAATAATGCTGTGCCCGGACTTCAGTCAGTAAAGCTCAGGAATATTTAATTTACTTACATCGAACACAACTTGAAACGCTTGCTTCGCAGTCTCGTCGTCGGTATCATTGCCATACCACAGTGGCATACTTTCTTCTTTGCGGTCTGTTGGGTCTGTGTAGAAGGCTTTAGGGAAAGAATACAAGGCCAGGAACACAAAGTTTCCATTGCACATTCCCATACTGTAAGCGCGCAACATAATCTTCCGGAGCTGGGCACGAGCCGTGCATAACATAATGACTGCAAAATAAACACGAGCACATTTTCAATATGTGTACTACTTGGGCATAGATGATTTTGCAAGGACAGATGTGTACTGATATCTAAAGAATAGGAAATGTGGTTGATTCAAAGCGAATGTTCAAATTTAATTAAAACTGAACATTATTTAGCACCACCTCTCATCTAAAATAAGGGCAGAACAGATACTAAGCTTTCATTCCGACCATTTTTTCTCTGCTCAATCTATCTATATATTTATAAGTCGACCTTGCTATGGGTATTGCTGCCACATCTCATCTGGTGCTCCTGATATATATTTAGAGATTCTTGATAAATTCCAAAGAATCTGTAATGTTATTGGTCCTGACCTGGCATCGCGACTTCAATCACTTTCCCGCCGCCTTCATGAAGCTTCCCTCTACCTTTTCTATAAATTTCCTCATGGTAAATGTTCCGATGAACTCTCCTCCATGGTACTTAGACGTTATGAATTTAAGCGCAGTACTAGATTGGCAACAAGATCTCATAATTTTACAATTGAAACGGCTAGATGTAACCGTAAGTTCTATACTAATAGTTTCTTCTATCGCACTTCTTGCTTGTGGAATGTTCATCCACCTTCTTGCTTCTTAGTCAACTTTGATCTTCCAAAATTTAAATGCAATGTCAATCGTTATCTAATGTCTTAATTTTTGTTACTTCATTGTTCCCTTTTCTTAATATTTTTTTCTCATATTGTCTAGGACTCAGTAACCCCTTTGCGTTTTAGCGGCTTTATTGCCTTGCTTCTGGTGAAATGATTAAAAAAAATCAACTTCCGAACTTTTGGGTAGCGACTATTGTCTAAGGCACTGAACTTAAACTCGCTTCTATTTCACCAAGAGAATTTTCAGTAGATTAAATCTGTACTTTGAGCACGTTCTGTTTACTGTACTTACACGCATGGGCGTCGTTGAATTAAAATGCATTCTATAGGGTGCTCAGTCAAAAAAGCGGTAAATTCAGAAAGATTTGAGACAACCGTTGAAAAGTGGTGACGACTAATGTGACTGAAAAAATCAGGAAGAATTTCTGCACATTTCGTCAATCCCCGCGTTGAATATTCTTTGAAAAGTACAATAACTCAAAATCAAGACCTGTGAATTGTTTAGCCATACGAAAAGTACAGAACGAAAGATGAAAATTGTCAGTAAACAACCTTTAAATGACGAGTCAAAAGATCGAGCGGCAATTAATCAATCATAAAAGAACCAATCAGAGTTAAGTAATTACGCGGGAGTCGAATGATTATTCAAGGTCATAAATATTCAAGAAATTTATTCAAGGTTATTCAAGGTCAATTATTCATGAAAGATAAAACAATGATAATAAATTTATCGCTTTTTTTTTTTTTTTTTAAACTGGATACCCTGTACATTCACATTCTAGATTCACTAATGGTGGAGTTTTTTTTGTTTGTTTTTTTCCGTGAATGCAGAAAAAGAACCAGCAATGGATCGTATACTTCAAATAAGATACTAACTGCGTGAATCCCGGCTGAGTTTTTTTAAATGAAAATCCATGATTGAGTCGGTGAGTGTCTCTTCAATAAACATAATGTCTTCCGTTACAGTCAGATTGTTCTCTTCAAACTGTTTGCGTACACCGCCACCAGCAAAGGAGCAAAATCCTAAAAAGTTAAAATCAAACAGAAAAATGTTCAGTTTTGAAACTAAGCAATTTACTAGTCAAATGCCTAGTTTTTGAAACAAATAAAATCTTTACCCGTTACGACACTATTTCCTCTAAACATTTTATTGATATGATTATAGTTTTTAAACAGTGTTTTCTAACATTGAAAAGATTAGCTCGACTTTATAATGATTGATTCTATAGTTTAGCAACTTTTATTCAATTTTACACAAGACCTTTCAGTTAAAAAAAGACTGGTTTTAATACAAGAACAATTCTAGTTGCTTCAGTTGTTGAAGCGTATATACCTATACTTATATAGGGTGTTCCAATAACTTTGACCAATTTTAAATGCGAATTAAATTTAAGCGTTTAATGATGTTTTTTCTTTTTCTTTCAGATTTAACAGCTTAAATTTTTAGCAATTTCAACCATGGAAAGATTAACAATCAAACAACGTGTTAAAGTTATCGAAGCCTCTGACGAAAATGGACGTTCAAATTTATAAATATACGGCCCAATGATTCCGCTAGCAAAAAAAAAGCACACCAAAGAGTGACCTTTCGTGGGTGCAGTGGCTTTTCAACAACAATCTTCATTGGATTTTCATCAGCCCAAATGCAACAATTCTGCCTACTAATGAATCCACTAAGATGAAAACGGACTTCATCACTAAAGAGGATTTTTTGCGAAAAATCTCCATCGGCTTATCTTTGCTCGTGCACGAAATTGACGAATGTACGACATTCCAAATGTTCAGCAGATTTCAGTTCTTGTGTCAATTGAATTTTGTAAGCGTATAGAAACAAATCTCTTGACAAATTCGATTCACATTTAAAATCGGTCCATGTTATTGGAACACCCTATATCATTTGAAGCAATGATTGCTAAATTAAAAAAAAGAAAAAACTACTTTTATATCATACTACCCAAAAATCTATCTCCTTCCACATCATCAGTCCCCCATGATTGATTGTGGTGCCGCTGCGCTGTTGAAGACCTGACCAGTTTAAAGCCAGTGAGATATTCATTAATGTGTAGCATGTCTTGGATAAGTAGACCGAACCCATCCCTCTTTAAGTCAAACTACAGTCAATGCCCTCCAACTTAAAGGCTTGCTTTGGTCACAGATATATATATATATATATGTATATTAATAAAAAGAAAGAACAGTAAGATATATAATCCGGTGTTCTTATAGATATTTTTATTTTTACAAAATAGTGCTCAATGTAAATTTACAGAGCATTAATATTATAAATTAATAGACTTAAAATATGGTTTTTCGTTACACAGTTCCAACCATGTTTCAAAAATGGAAGCTAAAAGCCCCGAATTTGATTTTGTAATTAAATTAAAGACATTAGTTCCATTTCATCCTCAAGCGAATTTTGGAGTAACTTTAAAAAATACTGGGTTTTAAATACACAGCTAAAACAAAATTCATGTTTCCAAGGTTACAGATAATTCTATTTTTATATATATATATATAATATATATATAATATATATATAATATATATATAATATATATATATATATATAATCTGTTGATTACATCGGGGGTGGGGAACACTTCGTCCTGGCTATTGAGTTCAGTCTACGAAGCCCTTCGGCCATTCGTTGCATCCATAGCTATGAAACCCAGTCTGCCCCATTGTGCTACATGGCTGTTTACCCTAAAATATGGTCTTGTTTATAATCCTGCCAGCAATCTCGTGACGCTCCTCACCAAAAAAAAAAAAAAAAAAAAAAACCTGATTGGGGGGGGGCGATTTACTTGCCAATGACCAAACCATGCAGCTAGTAGTACTCGCTTGCATAGTACCAGTATCAGTAGAATTATGACATGGATCTTTCTGTAATGTTTTCATTGCACTACGTTACCAACTGCTGACATCATACTTTAATTGACTGATTCGTTTTCTACGGATTATCAACCCTTTGCTGGTTATTTAAAGTCAAGAAACGTTTTTAGATTGTTAGAATTTTTTATTTTATTTTTAACATAATAATGATTTAGGTATAAAAGTCTTACTAATTAACCCTTAGCTGGGGGGAGAAGATGTGAATTCATACATTTCTCGATGATATTAACGCATAAAGGAATATATTGGACCCAACTGGATCTGGAATTCGGCTTTTCGATTAAAAATTCCGTGCCATTATCCATTACAATGCTCGCACATTCAAGCTTACAGCATCTGATATTCCCAAGCGGTCACCCATCTAGGTACTGACCTGGCTCGACGTTACTTAACTTCGATGATCGTACGAGAACCAGTGCTTCAACGTGACGTCGCTGTATGTCATAGCACCCGCACATACAAGATTACAGCATCTGGTATTCCCAAGCGGTCACCCATCTCAGTACTGATCTGGCTCGACGTTGCTTAACTTCGAGGATCGTACGAGAACCAGTATTTCAACGTATGTCATAGCATCCGCATATTCAAGCTTACAGCATCTGGTACTTCAACCGGTCACCCATCTAGGTACTGATCTGGCTCGACGTTGCTTAACTTCGGTGATCGTACGAGAACCAGTGTTTCAATGTGACGTCGCTGTATGTCATAGCACCCGCACATCCAAGCTTACAGCATCTGGTATTCCCAAGCGGTCACCCATCTAGGTATTGACCTGGCTCGACGTTGCTTAACTTCGATGAAGCGGTGTTTCAATGCGATATGGCCGTAAGCCTATGATTTTATAAGGTAACTGCTCTGTTCAGCTACTTTCGCTAGTTCCCAAACTGCATGAATTTAAACGTGCTACTAGGTTGGCATCTCAGTCTCACTCTTTCACTGTTGAAACGGTTAAATGTAGCCGTCACTTCTACTCCAATAATTTCACGTCCTGCACTTCCCATCTGTGGAACTCCCCTCCTCTTACTTGCTTCCCTGATAGCTATAATCTCCAAATATTCAAATGCAATGTCAATCGACAACTCCAGATGCCTTGATCTATTTCCCGTCCTTCTTTTCATCCTTTTCTCTATCACATCTCTTTACTCTTGCTCCCACTCTTTGTAACCCCTTGCTTTCTAGTGGTACTCCCGCCTTGTTTGAGGTGAAATGCTTTACAAAAATAAAGTACACGTCAGTGTTAAACTAGGTCCAACGAAAGTGAAGCTTCTAGTTGGGTTAATCGATACTTGTGTCCACAAGGAAAAAGTATGGCTTTTGTTAATTCATAATTAAAAAAAAAAATGATTTAAAAGTAAACATTAAATTTACGCAAAGAAAAATCTTAGATGTTTATAAAATATTAAAAAAAAAATCCAGTGCCGCAGATTTTATTCTTCTTTTTCGTCCAGAAACTAAAATAACTGGAAACAATTTAAAACCTTGTCATGTTCAGGTAGCGTACCTGTTGTCATTGCGAAAAGTGACAATGCTGAACCGATTTCAAATATCAACCGAGTAAGTTACGTTCACTTTGCAGTAATGGATAGCCCCATATTTTTACTTTTGATGATAAAGGCCCAAGAACCACTCGAGGTAGACAGTGACAGAGTAAGAGGCACAGATTATGGAGATGTCTGGGTGAGATGACGGTTAACCCTAGACTTGGACCGATTAAGATTGTGGATAAAGGCGTTGGTTAGATTCAGTGACAGGACTCAAAGAGTGTGAGTTCAATACCCGGTTAAGGCAGTGGAGAACTTTCAGAGGGGAATTAATAGGAGATAACTGACATCCATTAAACATGAAACGTGGAGCTAGAACAGTCTATACCAGTGAGCGAAATAAAGGGTTAAATTCGACATTCCAACAACCTGAAGAAGGCCGGAGCGTACAACGGCTGAAACGTTGTAATAAATATGGTGTCAAAGATGAGGACAATAGTTCGGATAATGTAAATAGTATACATAATACCTCATCTCAGAAATATAGACAGATACTGACGGGCCGAAACGTTGTAATAAATATGGCGACAAAGATGAGGACAATAGTCCGAATAATGTAAATAGTGTACATAATACCTCATCTCAGAAATATATACAGGTCCTCTTTGGAGTCGGTTCCATAAAGCAACGGTTCGTAGGAAGAAGCTACTCGAGTGGAACTTACATGTCACCAATGTAATACGAAGGGAATGAGGGTAGTTTGTTACAATGTGTGTAACATGGAGCCTCTTAGCTGCGAAGGTTAGAACTTGTGGAACTATAGAAAGAAGTTCGTCTGAACACTTTCCATTGAAATAGCGATAGAGCAGAGAGAGGCTGATAACGTTATGTCTGTAGGGAAAGGGGGCGTGTAATGTAAGAAAGTAAAGACCTGGCAAGTCTTCGCCATATATGGCAGCAGTAATCCTTTTTCGGTCTCATTTGACTATTATAAATGTAGAGAATATCAGGAGGAGTCAGATACTTACTGGTGCGGTACAGGGAATCTACTATTTTCCAGCATTGAATGTACGAGTTCCACTTGAGGTCTAGATTGATTAAATTCCAATGAGCGCTCAAGGCACGAGGCCTCTTTGAAGGAACACTCGTTCAACGTAATCGGTTTTGGGTTCGCTCGGAGATATTGGAACGTCACAAGTTTGGCTTTCGAGGTATAGATTGTGACCAGCCAGTTTTTCTCCCACTGAACTGTTAGAGCTCGGTCAGATGAGAGATCAGCTGCCAAGCTCTGGTCATTTAGAGTTTTGGAGGTTCATCCATTTACCGTCTTATCATCAGCATAGATATTCCCAAATGACTGGAGTATACTCTTTGGCAGATCGTTTATGCAAAGTAGAAAAAGGGTTGGACCGAGAAGCTAACTTGGGAAAGGCATGAATCCATCTTTTATAACACCAGATACAGATTAAATAGCAGTTTAGATAACATCCAGTGTGGGAAAAGTTCAACCCTGAATTAACAATCGTGAAGGCAACGCGAAACGACTCCACTCTCTTTCCCAAGAAGTCGTAGCAATTCACAGATGATAATGAAAAGGGAATCTTGGAGAAGCCAATGGGAAACCACTCTCCTGTCTTTCCTAAGCAGTTGTGGCAATTCACAGATAATAAATAAAAGGAATCTTGGAGGACTACTCTAAATTAAGGGCCGTGGCGAAGGTAAATGGAAACCATTGCACTATGTTTCTCAAGAGGTCATGGCAATTCACAGATAATAAAGAAAATTATTCTTGGAGAAGGATGACTGTGAATTCAAAACCGCGTTGAAGTCAATAGGAAATCACTTCACTCTCTTTCCCAAGAGGTCATGCCAATTCACAGATAATAAAGTAATTTTGGAGAGAGACTACTCAGAATTAAAACTGTGGTGAAGGCAACGGGAAAACACTTCATTATTTTCCCTGAAAAGTCATGGCAATTCACAAATGATAAAGAAAAGGAAGCTGTGGAAAGCCGTGATCCGTCATGTCGTGAAAGGAAATGACTTTAAAAATGAACATAGCTTTATTCTTAAGGCTTGTTTTACTAAGCAATATCAATTCTTTTGGTTTTGGTTCTCAACGCATTTCTATAAAATAATTATTTGCAATGCATTTTTTGGCAAGTCATTTGCAATAATTTTGCTATAAAAAAAAAAAAATTACTGTATTTGTATTATACATGTAATTCTGATTTTCAATGTGCCAGAGGGAGCCAGAATGGACTCAAAGGAATTTTAGGTGTAAAATTGCAAAAATCTATGTTTAATCCTCGGTTTGCCCACATTACTAGACACACACACACACACACACACATATATATATATATATATATATATATATATATATATATATACACTTTACTTTTACAGAAAGTGGTTAACGTTACAACAATAGTTTTTGAAGTAGAAATTAATACATAACTATCGGGCTGAAATGCATCATTGTCATCATCAGTCACATGGCAAGGCAGGGTTGTTGGTTCAATGTGACCAGCTCCCACCATATGTCTAGGCTGCGTACCATTACCCGATTCTCTGTGAATCATCTTTCAGAATACTCAGTGAAGTTGCCAGATTACTTTTTCTGTATCTTTTTTTTTTTTTTTGTCTAAGTTGTTCCCTTGCAGGATATCAGTCGAAAGATCGTTGGCTCTTATGATGTTAGGGCAGATCGATTTTGAAAGCGTTGGTATTGCACCCAATTTTAAGGTTGGAGTCTGACATGATAAATAACGATACAAAATATTTTTTTCCAAATCATTACCATTTTTTATTGGGCGGAGTCATTTGTGATATGGTTCACATATCAGATAACTAGGATGATTGTGTGGTGTCTCATTTCTAATGGTTGGCTTCTTCGCTCTAATCGTTTTCATCGACGTTAAAATACAACACTGGTAGAATAGTAAAATATAACCGTTAACAAAGGGAAATAATTAGTGAAACCAATCATTTCGGAAGAAGGAGGAAATAAATTAGTATGTGACTGCATCTGAGTGACTTAGGGTTAAGATGCAGCATAATGGAAAAAAATCCAAGAATTAAGAGTTGAAAATTACAGCAGGCGATCGTCACTTTTGATAAATCTTATGGCGCCTCGGATCGACCAGCAAAATCATATTATCATACACAATAAATCCCACGTGCTGCATTGTTTCTTAAAGCGGAGGTAAACGACCTTTGATATGATTCCTATCCAGAAAAGACACTTAAGGTTGAGTGATCTGTATCAGTAATTATTACGTAATTATAAAAAGGAGAAATATAGCCCCGGGAGTGTAAAATTATCAAAGACTCTATAAGTTCATTTCATGTCGGTGATCACGAAAGCCGATAACGTGTCTAGCTCTTACAAACTACAAATTGAGGTTCCTTCTCCGAAAGATCTGTCGAGTGAAAATCCTTTAAATTAGAACTATTAAAGTCGCTACAGGATGGCGGGGGCGTCACATTGGCTGAATATAAAGTCGCCATCATTCTGGATGAGGGGAAAAGAGACAAAGGATTATCAAGCTCCATCAATGAAACCTGTTTTTTCTCGATTCAGACCAGTCGGAAAACGAGGTAAACGACTTTTAATATGATCCCTATCCAGAAAGACACTGAAAGTAACATTTCCTTGACTGACGATACAGTTCATTCAGGGATTTTTATTGAGAAATTTGTAGCGATAAACTTCGATTTAAATGAAGCAGAAATAAATAACTGATTTAATGCAAACGGCCTGGTTATGGATGCCCAAGTGACCAGGTTATTGTTGAACTTAAAAAGGTGAAAGTTTAATGATACTGATATTGATGTTGTCTGTGTTGAATTTGATTAAATCCAGTGCTCAATTTCAAATACCGAAGCAACGGTTGTTTGACAAATATCTAAGTTGGTTGCGGTTTCAATCAGAATCTACCCTTTCGAATTCATCTACTTTAATCCAGTTTTGAGAATTAGTGGTAGAAAAAAGCGAGGCCAGCCGGAAACAGACAAAAATTGGCGCAAAACGTTTGAAAATGTTATTTTATGATATGTTTCTTTCAAAAAATGAATTCATTTTGGATATACATAGAATCAAAAAGATACAATTAAAATTTCAAGGGCACATAAAGAGGAAAGATGTCTTGGAGGATTTAACACTCACAGGACATACTGAAAACATATTGAGACAGAGGAATGCAGCTAATAAACTACCTGACAAGTTTGTGTTTGTCAGAACAGGGATTAGGAGAGTTGCAAAAGAACTTTACTAAGCTACAAAGGACAGGAAGTTGTGGAGAGTCATGATCAGCTCACGTCCTGAAGGTATCACAGCATATAAAAGGAGGTATTCAGTACTCCAGAATTTTGAATTATCCGATCTTATTTTTCCATCTCCTGTCCCAAAGTCTTTGGATAATCGAGGATGTTTTACTCACAACATTATTACATATATTATTCATATTTCGTAAAAGAATTTTAGCTTGTAATATAAACAATGATCCACTAGTTTTAATGTTCACAGTGAAGCAGGAACGGTACAAGGGTCTTGTCTCCTTGTCCCTGAATCTATGATACAGTGCCCCCCCCACTCTACTAAATTTCAATTATCATAAGGTAATATTCATATAAAACAAATTTTATTGTAACTTAATTATGTACAATAATGGATCATATGCAATATAAGTGAACAATTCCGCTAGAAAAATTTAAAATAAATCAAAATGTAGTATCTGTACTTTGTGAGCTGCCGGGTCGGGTGTCTGTCGAACTCTCTGCTACCGAAGGGTAAGGTTTCGTTGGGGGAGGTTGACGGAACTGGCCCGCCTCGGCGGGTTGGGATGGTTATTTATTTTTGGCTGGGCCTACGGGCTCAGAGATACCCACATTAAAAAGACCTTGTGCCACATTCGATCCCCGTGGGTGGATTGATAAATACCATCTAAATACAAATTAGAGACATGTCATAATAGATCATTCCATCTTAAATAAATGTCATAATAGATCATTCCATCTTAAATATGTCATAATAGATTATTCCATCTTAAATATATGTCATAATATATCTTTCCATCTTAAATAAATCAGTTTTGCGGCAATGTTTTTTTTTACATCAACTTGAAATTTTTCTTGTTAAAATGTTGAATAATTTTAGCCCATTTAAGATTATGAATAAAAATAGTAAATTTTATAGAGTTTTTTTTTTTTTGTTTTTTTTTTTGGTGGGGGGTCTGGGTTTTTTTTCGAGTGTTAGCATCAGCAAAGAAATTCACGGATTTGGACGAAACAAAAAAAGAACCCAGAATGATGTCAGAATCGGCGAAATGTTTTTGGTTTAATTTGTAGCGTATATAGATCTAGGTAGAATAATATTACTAATACAGCGAGGGTCAGAAAGCACTGCCCGGGACCCTCACTCATGTCGGTGGTGGTGGGGTAATAGATATTTACCTCATCTACCCACTGAGACGTGATGTAATACAAGGTCGGGTTTATTGTTGGGAACCTGAGCGCATACAACCGGGCCAAAAACAAAAAAAATCCTCGAGCCACCACGATCGTCGGTTCCGATGGCCTCGGTGGCGAGTACCGTTCACTCTATCTAGGGCAATGAGAGGGTTCAACCTCGGGCAGCTGTCGTCCAAGTCTGGGCATTTCATTGGGAACCTCGCAGTATTATTTTCCTCAGTTGCGCCTCTGTCCTCCGATTGAGGCACAACTCTGTCCAAAGACAGAGACGCAACTAAGAGATGATAAACCCTAGCCGGGTTCGAAGGTAGTGGGTATTTACCCTGGTTTTCTCAATGAGACGGGATATGACACAAGGTCGGTTTTATTGTGAGGAACCCGATCGCGTACACTCGGGCCAGGAACAAAAATTCTCCGAGACCCCGCAATCGTTGGTTATGCTGGCCTCGGTGACGAGCACCGATCCCTCTCTCCAGTGCCATGAGAGGCTGCAACCTCGGGCAGCTCTTTCCCATGCCTGGGCACCTCACAATGTGATTTTCCTCAGTTGCGCCTCTGTTCTCCGATAGAGCCGCAACTGAGTTGCACTCTGCCCGAAGATAGACGCAACTGAGAGATGATAAACCCTACCCAGGTTCGGAGGTAGTCTGCGCCGGCCCTGCGAAAAAGCCTACATATATCAATTTGGACAACTTGAACAGATCTATATGTTCATATCAATCGATTTCGCAATGACTTTAAATATCGCACAACGTCTCCAGTTAGTTCATACTTACCTGAAGTCCCACTGTACATACCGGCTCTTTTCCACTTGAAGATACGGAAAAATTGTACCAGAAACATCCCCACCTTGTTGAATGGTCCCATTGTTCGAATCAAAGTGTTGAATACGGATTTGTCAGCCAAGGTTGGATCAGTGGCTACCCACGTAATATGGGGTAAGTTCCAAAAAGCAGTCAAATAACCGACTGGAATGTTTACTGTAATACACACAACAGCAGAAATTACTTGACGGAAACTTACAGTTGGACACGCATACATGTATACATATATTGTAAGATACATTGCTGGGTAGGTATTGCAGATTTTGCAAGCATATCAATTCTGCTAGGAAAAACGTGGGACTGCTGTCATGAAAATTACTATTCAAAATCTCAGCTTTTATCAAATTTCGAGCAACAAGGAAACACTAAGTTCCTCACACATACAGGTATACACGGATACAGATGCATGCACACATACACACACACATACACGCATGCATACACGCACACATACGCAAACACGCACATATAACATATACACACGCACACATACAAACACACCCACAGAAGTGTCTTAATGTTGTAAAAAATTCAAACAATTATTGAAATTTGAACCACTCAACATTCCATGAGGAAAGAGCGCTCTAATAATGACGTCAGAATTTTCAGATTTTACAGGGGCATAAATGTATTGTTAGGAAGATCTTGGGTCTGCAGGACTTGGAAATTACTATTCCAACATCCTGGTCTTTACTAAAGTTCGTAAACCAAACAAAGGAATAGATAGGTTCGCCTATCCCCCACCCTGTTCGCACTCTTACCCCGTCTTTGAACAGAAGTAGAGGTTTATCCCTTATTTCCGTTTTGATTAGATTTCTGGTTCATTCTAAAGTTTTCTCATTCACTTTCACTCCCAGTAACCGCTTTGCGTCTTAGTGGCATTATCGCCTTGCTTGGAGTAAAATGATTAAAAATAAAAGTCTCCAAGCAAACCTCTCTCTCACTCACTCACTCACTCACTCACACACACACATTTTGTTACTTCTTATTTGAATAGACGCTCCATTTTATTTAAAATGTATTGATTGCGTCTACCGGTCTTCTCACTCGAAAAAACCTATAAAAGGAAATGCGTCCTCTGGCAAATCCGATGTGCTTTAACCGCTCGGCAAAGAAGAGTTTCACAATCGAGCAAGGTTCAGACCTTGGTTTCTCTTGCGAAAGGGGACCCAGGTTCGAATCCTGCCAGAGGACTCATTTTCTTTAATATGGTTTCTCGAGTGTGCAAGTCGGTAGACGAAATAAATACCGGTTAAAATAAAACGGGGCATCTATTAGAGTTACGGGTATCGACTAAAAATAACGGTTGAATATGAATCCTTTATAATCCTTTATTATTCATTAATCAGGCTAATTTTATAACTTAAACGTTATTTTAAAATTTTTAACAATTCTTTTTCGTTTTTCCATCCCTTTTGTTGTTACGGAGACAAAAAAACATCGAAATGAAATCGGCTAGATTAAAAAAAATATTCCCAGCATCCCTCGTTCGTGCGCATGTGTAGTCGCACCTACATAACAAATTCAGTCGGATGAAGTTCTAAAGAACGAAACGCATCACACGAAAACATTTTTCATTTTGTCATACATTTTCCTCATATAGCCTATATTTTGGCAGCATGTTTTCATTAAGACATGTTTTATTGAATAAATTAGACAAGTTTTATTTAATTATTTTCAATTGCATTCCTTTCATATTCACGGACAAGCTTTTTGGTGTCATTATTAAAGTAAGAGAGAAAATTACCGTGTTGATAGATATTTATTTATTTCAAGTACTTTCGATATTAACACAATGTCATGATCAGGGTGTTTTTTTTTTTTTTTGTTTTGTTTTTCGAGACAAATATTGTAGTATTCATCATTTTTAAAGACAACATTGCTGTGTTCATCTGAAAGAACTCAGTTTACTAGTGAATTGAAGAACTCAGCGTTCTTCAATTCACTAGTAAAAAAATTAAACTTATATATATATATATATATATATATATATATATATATCAAGAACAATATTAGGGGAAAAAGTATGACAAAGTTTGTGTGTGTGTGGGTATATATATATATATATATATTACGAAATGGACAAAGTCCGACAATTTATTTATTAAAGACATTTTTATGTTTAACGTTCTTTTTATAGATACAAGTATTTAAGTAAATGCTCTGTTTATAATAAACAGTATTAAATAACATTTACTGGCCTGAATGTCCGAGAAAATATTCGTTCTTTGACAGGATTCGAACCTGCATCCTATACGGAACTGTCATTTACGCTGATTTTTCTTAAATACTTGTATGTATAAAAAGAACGTTAAACATAAAAATGTCTTTAATAAATAAATTGTCGGACTTTGTCCATTTCGTAATATATGACGTCATTTGTTTACATTTGATACGCCATGAGCAGTTATGAATATTCGAGATTCATGGAAGATTGAAGTTTATAAGCAGTAAATTCGACCTTGTCTACCGAACGCTTCTTTGTAGCCTAACGGTAAGGCACGTCAGCGTAAATGACAGTTCCGTATAGGATGCAGGTTCGAATCCTGTCAAAGAACGAATATTTTCTCGGACATTCAGGCCGGTAAATGTTATTTAATACTGTTTATTATAAACAGAGCATTTACTTAAATACTTGTATCTATAAAAAGAACGTTAAACATAAAAATGTCTTTAATATATATATATATATGTATATATATATAATGTGTGTGTTTTAGCGTTTTATTGTTGAAAGAAATAGAAACTATTATTGAAATCTGAGACAGTCTACATACCATGAGAGAAGGGCGGCCCAATGATAACATCAACATCCTCGGTGTATTTCAGTTTGACGGCCATACCAGCTCCATTTACTGGGTCTCCCTTTGTGTCCCGCCAGACGACGCTGCGAATAAAAGAAAAACCAAATGTAACTGTTCTCTCTCTCACCGACCAACGACCAACCCAAATACTTAGTTTTAAAAGAAGAGATGTGAACTTTTGTAGATGGACGCAGGATCGAACGCTGCCAGTAAACCTCTTTAAAACTCTCAAGTGTACAGGCCAGTGGACATAGATTTACACTATTTAAAACAAGTGGCATCTGCTCAAACAGTAAGTATAACGTTTAAAGTAACGAATTCTGGAAACTTGAGTCACAATGAAAAATTAAATTTAGAAATGTTCCTTAAATTCCCTTTGAAACACCGGTTCCCGTATGATCCCCGAAGTTAAGCAACGTTAAATCTGATCAGTACCTAGATGGGTGACCGCTTGGGAATACCATGTTTGGGTGGTGTAATGGATAATGGCTTGGAATTGTTAATCGGAGAGCGGGGTTCCAATTCCAGTTGGCTTCGTTATATTCACTTACGCGCAAATACACTTGGAAAACCACCTCTACTACCCCCAGCTATGGGTTAATTAGCAATACTTTTATCACTAAACCATTATCATCCCCTCAAAATTCTTACAATCTAAAAGGATTGATAAGCCGTAGAAAACGAATCAATCACTCAATCAATACTTTGTTTGTATTATTGCAAGGGGTAGGTAACTGCAGCTGGTAACATCACCCCTACTATTTTTGCACCTAATGCTGTGTTAGTTTTGCTGCTCTTTTGTTTTAAAATTATTCTTTAAAAGAAAAAGAGTCGTAAGCGTCTGAAAAATAAATTTCATTCGACGATTTTTCTTTTGCAATAAACGGATTTATGCTAAAAATATATTTGCATAGTTTCTTTGTACTTAAATAATCTGACTCTTGTTTACGGTTACTAAGCTAGTATAGTATGTATGTAGTCTTAATCCTGTTTTGTGTAAATGTTTTTTATACTATGTAGGTGGGTTAGGCTTTACAACCATAAGGTCAAACAACACGAAAAGAGATAAAAATATTATTCAGGATGTAGATACACTTAGCAATTAAGTAACTCACGCCTTTATCACACGAGGCACGGAACACATTCCTTCATTGTCTTTATTAGTGAATATATTTTTTCTCTTGAAGATTCGGTTATTGTTCAACAATATTTATTTTTTATAATGTCATGTCCCCTCAGGACGTAGACACTCATGACTCAGTACAGATTCATTTTCCTTTTAATATCTGTGAATTGTCATGAATGCCCGGAGAATATAGTGGAGTGGTTTTCTGTTGCCTTCCAAAAGGTTTGGAAGTCAGAGAAGTCCTTCAACCCGGTTTTGAATTCAGAATAGCTTTCCAAGATTCCTTTCTTTTCTTATCTGTGAGTTACCATGACGTTCTTGGAAACGAGAGTAGAGTGGTTTCCCGTTGCTTTCTCCACGTTTTCAGAGTCAGTTTTTCTTTTCTTAGAGTAGTTGCTACCCTGGGTTAGAGAGTCCAGTCTACCCTGCTATTTGACTCATACCCGGCAAAGAAGAGACGAAATGATGCATTTTCCATGACCATTTGTGCGAAAGTGAACGCAACAGACTAGTCCGGAGTTCGAACTCTGCTCACCGATTTCACTATTCCTGCTGATATCAGTTACACTCCCGCACATCCACAATGATATTACTA
>OZ010596.1:97667836-97755336 GCA_963932145.1 Acanthosepion lycidas
TCTAAGATATTAGCATTATGTTGCTTAATAATTTTTTCTAAGTTTTCCGTACAACTGTAACTCAATTTTAGTGTGTTTTTTTATTGAAAATAGTACTTAGTTTACTTCCACTAGGAAAATGCTTGACTATTAATGCGAGGAATTTTTGTCCTAATTTATTCTTTACCATTTGGTTGTATGGGGGCGTATACCAAATTATTTTTCTACATCTGTTTTTTCTATGGTTTCTATTTTCATTTTTTATATAAGTTAGTTTTGGGTTTTTGTAGCCATTCTCTTTTAGAGCTTTATTATAGGAATTGATATGCTCATCGAAAATCTTGTCATTTGCTAAATTTGTACTTATTCTTTTACTGATAGATAACGGTATATGTTTAATTATAGATGTTGGATGATTTGATTTAGGGTGTATATATAAAGGATTGGTGTTGGGTTTTTTATAAGGTGTGTATGTATTTTTATTTATTTTATATAGAATGTAAACGTTATTCTATTTCACCGGCGATCATAGTATATTATCTGCCAGATTCCCGGCCCTTCTGACCTGGACTCGATTATGATTTCAAGCTGTGAATCTATAATAATATTTTCCTTCTTTGTATGTACGATTGTGACGTTTTTCTACCTAGGATAAGAGTGTTGTATCTGCTTAATCCTGGGCTCTTCTGAAATGGAATCATTACACTTTCCGAACGATAATCCTACATTATCTTAAGCGGGAATGAATTTGGAAAAGCGAAGGAAAAGAGGAAAATGAAAAAGGGAGCCTTCGGGAGGAAGATGGTAAGAAAGGTAGAAAGAAAAAGCGAATGAAAGAATATATACTGGAGTACCATCGGTAAATTGTCGACATTTTATATTTTTAATTTCGCGCATGCACGTTGTTTGTTTTTGATTTTGTCGACTGCACAGTATAGTGGGGTCAGTTGGGCAGAAAAAAAGAGCACTGGCGCAACTGACACCGCCAGAAATTTGAAAACGTCATTCTGTACTGCTTGGCATTCACGCCGAAAGCTCCAATACGAACATTTCAGAGGGTTTGGGTGTCAATATGAGGACAATGCTGAGGATTTCGAAAGAGTTGGATGAGTTTAATGGTGATTACGAAGATACAGCAGCTCGAAAAACTCACTCTGATCGTTCTAAGAAATTAATTCCTGAATTTGTTGGTGAGGGCCTCAGACTCAGCACAAAGCCTACATCAAGTGTCTTGAGGAGGTAGTGCCGACCTGGGTCAAGAGGGTGGCTGCTGGAAGACCCATGCCACACAAGCAGAACTTAGTTATGGCTGTCCTAAAATTTCTGCGACCACATCACCCCTTACATCTGGCCACCTAATTTCCTTAGACTGCAGCCCTATTGATTATTATGTGTGGGACGCAGTTGAGCAAGAGACCAACAAAACTCCTTATAATAGCAAAGATGAACAGAAGGCAAGGATTATAGCAGCATTCACCAACTTAAACAAGGAGACCGTCCAGAAGAGATGCAGGAAATTCCGAGGTTGTCAGGAGGCTGTGGTTGAAGCCTATGGTGATTTTATTGAATAAATTTACTCTTTAGTATTTCAAGATATTTTTGTATAATTCTGGTAAATATGTCTGTTAAAATGAGATTTCGGTGTTAGTTTCATCTTTGCGTCATTTTGGCAACTTATCCATCGCACCCTGTATATGCAATTGGCGCAATATGGCGCATTCGTTTTACAGAATGATACAAAAAAATACCAGGAACATATGAGCAATAACGAAGTTTTTGTGAAAATTGACGCAAAAAGGACAATTATACTGAGAGAGAGAGACAGACAGATTAAATTTCTATGCCGTATAATAAGGAAAGCAGCCTTAGCAAATTTGACACTCACATGACGTATTAAAGGCAAGAGGGACATAAGAAAGCCGCGCATAACTAACCTAAAGAGCTTGTATAAATGGTTGGCAGAACAGGGATTAACAAAATAGACAAACTTAGTAAAGAGCTATAAAAGGAGACGACACATAGAAGAAGAAGAATGCCTCTCGAGGCAGTTGTGTTAATGCTTATTAAATGTCAGCAGGCCGGTTTGTTCATCAGTAATTTGCCCTTAGCTCTTAAATGTTGAATATGAATTAGCTTGTGTGTATAAAGAGAGATACTCAACTTGATTGTGGACGTTGGGCGGAGATAATTGTGTTTTTTTTGTTTGTTTTTTTTTTGTTTGTTTTTTTTGTTTGTTTGTTTTTTTTTTGTTTGTTTGTTTTTTTGTGTTTTTTTTTTTTTTTTTTACCTTGGGTCATGTTCCCTGTGTATTGTTATATATATATATATATATATATATTAGCGGCTTGGATTGAGGAATCGGAGAGCCGAGTTCAAATTCCAGTCGAATCCATTACATTCACTTACGTACTAATACCCTTGGGAAAGGTTCTCCCTCCAGATATGGGTAAATAGCAGGACAGACTGGGTTCTATAGCCTTGAATGGTAACTAATCTAGAAGAACAACTCTGAATTCAAAAACCTGCGGGGGGGGGTGTCGTTTGGGGACCCTGTGGCACGTATTGCACCAAGTCTCTGTATTCGGCTCTTCAAAAGTGTGGATGGTCCTGCACAAAACCTTCACCACTATAATCAAATCTCATGTGCTGTTGTCGGGCTGTCGGTTTCCTAGGAGCTGATCTGCTTGACCCTCATACGTCGAATTCGACGGAAGAGTCGAGTAGTGTGTGTGTGTGTGTATAGAGTTTAGAAAGAAGAAATTAAAAGTGGATGTGACTCTTTAATGATTATCAATAATCATTTATTAGTACTACTCAGAGTAAATATTTATTGTGAAAGAAAGAGAAAGTAAGTGAGTGGTGGAAAATAGATTGCTTCTCCATCCAATTACCCGATTTTCCTGCAATTTGTGTCAGAGCGAATCTTTAACCCTTGCATCTGTGAGGTGTTCTGATTGAAACAGTATCGAAAGTTGAAAAATAGGAGTGTGATATAATAGAAGAAATTCAGGTGCAACGTATATGTGAAGACCGGTGGTCTATCGGCCGAAACGTTGCCTTAAAAATGCTGTACATACATTTAAAACAAAGGAAAAATATAGTGAAGTAGTTTCCTGTTACCTTTCTCCAGAGTTTAAATTCAGAGTATTCATTCTCCTAGACTGGCTGCCGTCCAAGGCTAGATAGCTCAGTCTATATTGTTACTTAATCTACCTAGAGGAAGAAGAGATAGACTTAGATTTTCTACGAGGCTATACCGAAATTTGAACTTAGGTCCCTGATTCCACACCCTGTGCTGATATCCACTGCACTACCGACAGATATTTTTTATCTCACTAGATACTTTGTTAAATTATACTAAGTATCATAAATATCTACCTGAGGATTGGTATGTTGAAGCAGAATATTTTCCAGCGTATTTTTTTTAATATGAGATTGTATAGCAATTTTGAATGAAAATTGTTAAAATTTTCTAGTGTACAATTAAATGGAACACACTCGGTTGGAATTTGAACATAGTTCCGGATATTCTACCATTTATGTGGAAATAATGTTCGCATCTTAAAATAGTCCTAGGTATGACGATAAACTACACCCGGCAGTAAGACCTCTGATCAGGTGATTGTAGGTTTTGAGGAGCGTAGAACCACCTCTTAATTACCGTTGTTCCCAGGTCTGGCCTGACTCGGGGTAGTAGCATCTGTTAGGGCCCCAGATGTGGGCAAATAGTGAAACCCCCAAATAAAAACAAAACACTATGGAAGTATAAAAATACATTTTTATAGTAAAATTACTAACAGTACATATATTGTAAAATGACTAGCAATACCTAATGGCCAACAATACATTTTATATGTAGTTAATATGACACTAAAAGAAATCAACCAAACAATAATATCCATGTCCTGGGTAAGATGATAAACTACATCCATGTCCTGGGTAAGATGATAAACTACTTTCAAAAGCAAGGCCACTGATCAGGAGGTTTTGAGGAGCGTTGAACCACCTCTTAATTGCTGGTGTTCTCAGGTTCACCCTGACCCGGTGTGGTAGCACCTGTTAGGGTCCCGGCTATGGGGAAATAGTTAACACCCAAACTCAGGTAAAAACACTGAAAGCGTAAAAATAGGTTTTAATAACAGAAATACTTTGTAAAAAAAATTATTACCAGCAATACATTTTTGAAAGAAATATTACCAGCAAGAAAAACATTGTCAGCATTAACCCATTGAGGTTGATATGCTGCAAAACAAGCCAGACCAAACAAGCAATAATATCTTATAGTTTCTTAAAGAAATCAAACTGTGTTCCAAAATATAACTTCAACAAAACTACAGCATAAAACACACACATCACCGTCTCTAGTAATTTTGACCACACAAACATGTATATGCACAAAAGCTGAGTATCATCTACCATGTAGTCAAATGTGAAAGCAGAATAACCTATATCATGTTTTTATTACTGTAAAGCTCCCAAGAAAATTAAATTTCGGTATTAAATGAACCATAACAATATCATGGAACTTTATTTGGTTTGGCTGAAAATTTTGAGGGATTAGCAAAAACAGTACTAATCTTCATGGTAAAATGTTTACATGGGGGGGGGGCAAAATTTTTACTTAAAATGATCCCAGTTGCAAAATTAGAGGCAACTTTTTTCTATGAAAATTTTTTTAAAATCTTTTCGGTGTAATCAAACGGTCAAGTAATTGCAATTGTATGTAACAATATCAGGAACCATCTTTTTTTTTTTTTTTTCAAAAATTTGACATTGTTTTTAATAAGTCTTGGATAACTACAAATAGTTTGTACATAATTTTTGATTATTTCCACCTTTTTAAAATTATTCGGAATAATTGGATTGCTGAACCTAGTTCTGAATTACTGTTTTATTCTGAAGGCAAAAAAAAAAAAACAAAAAAAAAAAAAAACGACAGCAAAATAGGAAATTGTGAAAGGTCATTTTGAATATGAAAAATTCAGTTTAAGCTGTCGAAACTAACTGATGTAAGAGTTTAACGGCAACATTTTAAGCGACAAAATGTTACATATTGTTTAAAAGTTTTCTGTGAGTAAACTGTAGCTGCCATTAAAACACACCCATTGGAGGGGATACTGCAGAAACAGTTAATTTAATTTTAAAAATTTTGGAAAATTGTAAGAAATATATGGTGACACGAAGAAAAATGATACAGTGAAAAAAAAAAGTGATGTTAGATTTAGATGATGAATATCTGTAGTCTCTTTCTAGTTTTTGGAAAAGTAACAAAAGGAATGGGCAGAAATCAATAAAAAAGAATGAAATCATTAACAAGAGAAAATAGTTTAATCATTGAACATACACGTAATGACTTAATTGATGTTTGTATATATTTGCTAAACAGTGGGTTTAATTTTGTTATGCTTGGTAAATTTACCATAGACTATTTAGTAAATAAATTCAAAAAAACTAAGAAAAAGTTCTGGAGGTACATATTTTATAACAGTTCAAAATGTTACTGAAACGTTTCATATTGAAATAGATTGCACCAGATATTCTTTATTTTCAATTTCCGCCCATTTTACATATATTTAATTGGTTAACTTCTCAATTTATCCTATTATTTGTGTTCTTCTTAATTTAAATTGATTTTAATTATTAAAACTATGTATACTGTTACTTATCATTGTATCATACTGTTACTATCTATTATTGTATCTGTTGTGAAGTTGATGTTAGCACTAATCAGCTGCTAAGTCGTACTTCCCCTGGTTAGTCTCAGAGATCACTTATATTGAATGTTCAGTTCTGCTTATGCAAATTATGCATATTAATTTGCTAGTATCACTACAGTATCATAGCGAAATATGTATTTTACTCATCTTCTGTGAAACAAATTGAACATATAACAAAAATCACAATAAATTTTGTAAAGATTATCAAAATTATTATTTCTCTGAAATTCACATTTTTGTAAAATATTTTCAGGCCTTGTTAATTCACGGTTTTGTAAAATACTGAAATTGCTTTCTGATTGTATTATATAATTAAATTGTAATCAATTGACATAAATAAATTGACTCAATTATTTTTGCAATATTATATAAAAATCTCTAATTTATGGTGGATAAAGTGATTTTTGTGCATTTGGTTATTTTATGGTATTTTTCTTCTTTCTTTGTACATTTGCATTTACAGGAATAAGTGAAAAATTGTAAAACGCTTCCTAATATTATACATAGCTGCTAATTAACTAAGTACTAGACATTACTACCAATTTCCGTTGATAAATATGTTCTCAGTAATTGTTATTTAGTAATAAGTTAGGTTTCTACATGTCAGTCCCCAGTTGTGGACGCTAGTCGCATGGTTGGTATAAGGATCGCATATATATATATATATATATATATATATATATATATATATATATATATATATCGAGTGGAAATTGAGAATAACAAGGGGTGACAGTTTGTTTCAAGCTTGAAGGCACACTTCAGGCCGTCTTCAACGGATTGTCGCGGCTTTGTGTTGACCTCAGTGTCCACTTTTACATTTACAAGCACATTATCCCTGTTATTGAGCACTTTTATCCATAAATATAGCGTATCATAAAACTACATTTTATTATATATATATATATATATATATATATATATATATATAATCGCTTAAATGTTATTTCAATGATAGCCATATTTAAATAGACGGCTCGTTTATTTATTTTTCGTTTACCGTAGTGAAAATTTGAGAATTTTTATTAAAAAAAAGATTCTACCTCCGGTAGAATTCGAATCTATATCCACTTAGCAGGAAAAAAACGTCGTTGGATTCGATTTACTTTAGAGCAAATCGGCCACGAAGGGCCCCGACGCTTATAAGGCACTATTCGGCTTTGCTCGATTAGAGAAACCCTTCGAAATAATAAGAAATATGTTTTTTTTTTGTTTTTTTTTTGTTAGTAAAACATTGTAACTAGTTCGATTCTTGCCAGATATTCTAGAAAATAATTGGCGTCGGGCCGTAGAATAATGGTCACCAAACTCGACCCGAAAACCTTACTGTGATTAGATCGGTCCTCACTGGACGCAGTGTCGTCTAGGTAGGAAAGTTGGGCAGTGCCTAGGCTGAATAAAATAGATCAGCAGTTACATTTTCTTTCTGTGGCAAAATAATGCACCTAATTCAACAAAATTATGAAGGTTATTTTGACTTGTATATATTTCTGAGATGAGGTATTGTAAATATTTACATTATTTACATTGTTCGGACTGTTGTCTGCATCTTTAATGCCATATTCACGACTTTCGACCCGTGGACGAAATAAATGGTTCAGCTCGAAATTCCAATCACCTGAAGAAGGCCGTAGCGTACAATGGCCGAAAGTTCGTGAATATGACACTAAAGATGAGGACAGCAGCCTGATCAATGTAAATAGCTACTCTTATTATTATGCATAAAATGTTACATTTTTTGTTGATTTACTACATAAACGTCACAAGCTGCCTAGACTGAGTAATTACTGACGACACGTGCTTTATATATATATATATATATATATATATATATATACATATAAACAAACACGTTTGATTAAAAAGAATTAAGGTCTGTTTGTTTAATTTTTTATTGTATTTTTCCAATTTTCAAATAAGGTGCCGAATACTCAATTCGGCTCCAACTCCAACTTTGTTCAAATACTTTCGACAATCGCAGTTATTTTCAAGAACCAATGTGGTGTCTGTATAATGATTAGAGATCCTTTGACACCACACAAACATCACATTTGTTCTTGATTAAACAAACAGATCATGTCGGTTCGTTTTAATCAGGCTTGTTTTGGTGAATATTTGTTGCCTAAATATACCTTGTATGTAATTTGTGTGTGTCTATGCCAATATAATGAAGAAGTTCAAGCAAATGAAGAACTTACCTGAGAGAATGTGGTGGTAGAATCTTGTCTTTCTCTACTGTTTCTATGGCCATCGTTACAGCGCCAACACTTGTTGTCCAACCAAATGTTGACAAGTAACCGTGTCTGGGAATCAATAAGCCAATTTTATATTTCCTATGACATTCACAAGGAAGTATGGCGAATATTGCCAAAAGAACCACAAGTAAAGAGAGAAATTTTAAACTGTCCATACTGAAATATTTTGACGCACGACTCAATCAGTTTTTGTCAAATCTTCTATTCTTTACTTGGTCATGTATAATAAAATATTCAACGTTCATTCCAACAACTTAAAAAAAAGCTTCAATGGACCTTGTAAAAGCGAATGAAAAATCGGTTTTATTTCCAAGGTAATATTTCAGTAACGATTGGCAATCGTTTGAAACGTTTGAGAAATGGATATTTTATTTATCATTTTCTTTTAGCAAACAAAATGGCCGTTGATCTTTGCATTAAACGAATCAAAACAGTTGCTTTCTTATTCTCATTTTTTTTTCCTTTGCCGCCTGCACCTGCTAAATATTCAGCTCGTGCGTAAGATATTTTGATTTAAAACTAATTGCGTTTTGCTTTTTCCTTCCTCCTTGGTCAGCTTCAACAACCAGTCTCTGCTCGCAAGCAGTGTCTTTAGTTCGTATAAACATGAAGAAGAGTGTTGCGGGCTTTGGTAAAAATGTACCCACTCCTGGATATCTAAATCTTCTGTGGCTCATCAACAATATTCGAGGCAATTAATTAAATGCCTCTCATCTGCGAAATGACATCCCAATAAACAAGAAGCGAGCAATTCACTGAGGATTAACGCTGGCCTTAGGATAGCTTTTTTTGTTTGTTGTTCGTCTCGTCTTTTTGTCTTGTCTTTCTTAATATTTTGTCGCTACAATCCTTCTTTTAAATTTTTTGTTTCTTCGATTCTCTCTTTGCATGGTCTCTTTCTTTATTTTACCTCTCAGTTTCTTTCAATTGTTTTCTCCCACTTTTCACTTTTTCCTTCATTTTTTGGTAACATGCTCAAACCCGTTTGCTTTAGTAGTAATATCAAATAAGCATCATCAATTACACTTCAAACCTTCGAACAAACTATGACTTAGCGAACAAATGACAAAAAGTTACTTTTTATGTTCACGGTATTTTATGACCCCCCCATACTGATTTTGTTTAATTATTATTATTATTATTATACATTTCATAAGATAGATATACGACTCTGTCGATGGAACCTAAAATAAGCCGTTTGAATCCTAAGCAGAGGGGTAAGCCATCTACTGGGTGGATGCTTATAGTCTCAACTATAAACCCGACTAATGTTTACCTGTGACTCGAGCATAAATCCGACCAATGTTTATTTAAAGACTCATGTATAAATCCAACCGATGTTTACCTATTGTCTCGAGTATAAATCAGATCAACATTTACCTATAGACTCAAGTATAAAACCGACCAATTTAACGACAGAATTAAGTAGAAACCGATCAACGTCTATATATATATATATAGACTTTCTATTAGAAAGAACCTCTTATTCACAAGACTTCTGTTACCAGCGTACTGATTGGGATTCATTTTGTGACTTTATTCGAGATTCCTCTTCGATTGATATTCTTAACCTTCCTATTGAGAAATGTGCCACATACATTTCTTTGTGGATTAAATCCGGCATTAATGCTTTTGTACTTTATCGCAAATATGAGGTGAAGCCACAATCTTCTCCTTAGTTCACACCAGCTTGTTTAACCTCTATAGCGCATAGGAATCATTTTTTTCCGGGTTTACTGCTTGTGACTGCTTGAAATAATTGTAAAGTTTTTGATGGCTAATAGAATGTGGCACTGTATAGCCTCAAACAAGTTTAGTTCAAGCGGTTCTTTAATATGTTAAATAAGAGTAAGTATTTATATCTTCTGCTGATAAAACATAATGTTTTTTTTTTGCAAATTCTCTTTAAATTCTTCATCTGGAATACTTTTACCTGACTTTCCACCTAGAACTGCGTAGGATGCATATAACTCTGTCCGTGGTTTCTGCTATCATTTTTAACAACCGGATCCTCACAAAGCATGTGGACTTGATGGTATCCATGTAATAGTCCTTAAGAAATGTGCTCCTGAACTGGCTCCTGTTCTCTCTAAACCCTGCAATAAATGCCTTGCTTCTTCTTGCTTTGCTGCTTGTTGAAAATCCTCTTCTGTTGTTCCAGTCTTTAAGAACTCAAACCATTTGATCTTTCTAAGTATCAGCCTATTAGCCTTCTACCTATTTTTGGTAAAGTATTAGGGTCTCTAGGAGGAACGATGGAGTAATGGATAGCGGCTCGGATTGAGGAATCGGAGAGCCGAGTTCAAATTTTAGTCGAATCCATTGCATTCACTTACATGCTAATGCACTTGGGAAAGGTATTAATCCTCCTCTTCTCCCCCCAACTATGGGTAAATAGTAGGGCAGACCAGGTTTTTATAATCTTGGATGACAACTGGTCTACCGTAGAAAGAAATGGCAACCTACTGCGGGAAAAAAGCTGCCTCGTCAGTCATGTATCGAGAGATACATGATCGCTTAAGTGTGTATCAGGCATGACACATTACTGACTGACTAAAGTCTCTAATTAACTCTGAATTGGTTAAGCACTTCACATCGGAGGTTCTTCTTTCAGATAAGTAATTTTTTTTCTAGGTCAACTGCTGGTGTGTTAACGATTATTACTGAGATAGTCTATCAAGCTTAGATAAGAATGATAAAGCTCGGCTTGATGCTTTGAATATCTCGAAGCCATTTGTCAGGGTTTGGCATACTGGTCTTTTTCACAAGTTGAAAGGTTATCGTATTTCTGGATAAATTTTTGAACTGATTCGGTCTTTCTTATCAACTCGCGAAATGAAAGTTATCTTGAATGGCCACCATTCTAGATCTATTCACATAAGTGGAGGTGTTCCCAAGGGCTCTATACTTGGACCAACGTTGGTTCTAATTTTCATAAATGACCTTCCGGATGTCATCAGTTGTCGACTCGGTATATGTGATAATAACAGAACCATTTACTTCTGTCTTAATAGTAAGTCTAATCGGTTCGATAAAGTCCTCGGATGATCTCAAAAATAACCTACAATCTGTTGTTAAATGGGGCAAGGTGTAGGTTGTTAATTTGAACGCCTGAAAAATTAAACTTCTCTCTTTTAATCATCTGAGAGAATCCTTTTTACGTTCATCAACCCTTCAGGTGGGTGACTCATTGCGCCTTCTCGGACTAACGTTTTAATTTTACAGGTAGTGGGGAAAAGTATATTGAATCATTTGCTAAGTTTGCAGCTAAGAAGTTTGATTCATTATGTCGTGCTAAACAATTTTTCTTGCCAGAATTTATCTTACATATCTATACGTCTACCATTCGATCTTGTTTGAATGTTACTGCCATATCTGGTCTGGTGCTCCAGCTATATATAAAGAGATTCTTGATAAAGTCCAAAGAAGAGTCTGCAATGTTATTGGTCCTGACCTGGAATCTCCGCTTCAGTCCCTTTCCCACCGCCGTTCATAGTAATTGTTCTCATGAACATTCCTCTATGGTACTTAGACTTTATGAATTTAAGCGCAGTACTAGTTTGGCGGCAAGGTCTCATCCGTTTACAGTTAAAATGGTTAGATGTAACCGTAAGTTCTATGCTAACAGTTTCTTCTCTCGCACTTCTTACTTGTGGGACTTTTTTCTGGCTTCTTGCTTCCCAGTCAACTTTGATCTTCAAAAATTTAAATGCTGTTTTAATGGTTATCTTCTGTCTTAATTTTTATTTTTTATTGTCCATTCTCCTTTATAGTAGTTTGATGAAATGATTAAAAAAAAGACTCGAGTATAAATTCGATCAACGTTTATCTATCATCGCAAGTGCAATAAAAACAGATTTCGACATTAATTGACTAAAAAAAATGGTTTGACATAAAATCTACCAACCCAATCTAATCAAAATTGATATAATATTTGTACGCTTGGCTTAGAAAGGCACAAGCAAAATACAAGAAATTTCGATAAAAAGGTTTTATTACATCGCTCTTCTAATTAGAAAATGGCTGCCTTCTCCCTCAAAAATTAGCATTCGAAATCATGGATATTTACTTGGAGTTCGAATGTCGACTTCATGAAAAAAGCACAAAGCCACAATCTAAAGCAAAAACTGTTATAAAAATAAATAAATAAATAAATAGACTTGTTTATTTCTTTTTCTGAATCACAGTAACAAATATAAAAACATTGTAACAATATTAAAAAATAACTGATTTCCCGCCCAAAATGTCGCATCGCATTAGAAGTGTTCGAAATTGGATAAAAATACAAATGGCCTGAAAGTTATTTTTCTGCATCGCTATAAAGTAAAAAATGCTAAAATAAAACATTAACAAACTAAATAAAAATAGTTGAATTTAAAAAATTAAAATTAAAATAGATTTGAAAGCTGAAAAACCATCGAGTTTGAACTGCAATATAACTGTTACGGTTTAAAGGTAAAATGACTTTGAGGCCAGTTTGTACTTTAAAATGCAGGTAAAAAAAATTACTGGAAAAAAAGGAACAGGACAATGTTAGCACTGTTTCTGTGTCTTTCTTTAATAAACTTTTTTTTTTAACCATAACATCCCAAATCCTAACCCTTAACCCTAATATCATGGACTGGACAACGACAAAGTTCTAGAGACAATGGAAACAAAAAGGAGACTTATAATTACCATCAGGAAGAGACAGTTGCGGTTTCTCGGGCACATAATGAGGAAGGAGGGCTTGGAGAATTTAATACTCAATGGACAGATTGAAGGTAAAAAAGAAAGGAAAGCAACGCACGGCCTACTTGACAAGCTTTAGTTAATGGATGGTGAAGGAGGGTATAGGAGAGAGGGCAAAAAGATAAGTTATTAAGACATGCAAGGGTCAGAAACGTGGTTAATAAATCTGCTACAATGGGTTCACGCATACCAAACATGTCACTCGCAAAACTAAGTTGTGACCGTTTTTTTTTTCTAGCCAAAATTATGACGTTTCCTGCGGCTTTATTACCGGTCACGGTATTTTAGTGTTTGGTATAATCTTGATAAGGTCTTAAAATCTTTGTTGGGATTAATAAAGTAAGGTAATTACGAGACAAGACAGAAAAAGGGTGAAATTCATGTAGGAAGACTTTGATACTTTTCAGCTATTATGACATATTTTTTTTTATGTAAAACTTGTTCATTTGGCCTACCATGCGATTAGCATCGAGCGGCGAAGAAATTAGTTTTAAAAAATCAATTTTTATTTTAAAACAGCTTTGCAGAAGTAGATTTTTTTGCTTGGTAAAGATTGTACCATTTAAGGCATGTGTCCTTGAGGGGAAGTAATTTGATTGAAACAACCAATCAAATTAATAGTAATTGATGGTTTGTCACAGTGATGGCGCTTGTTGCGTAGGAACGTTTCCAATTGGCAACTCTAAACAAAAGACAGTTGAAAATAAGCAACGCTTCTTCACAATGGTTGCCATAAACACACCATTTTTTTATTTTCTAGTGTCGAATGAAACTAATTCCTCTTTAAGGTTTGAATCGCTGAATAATGAAATCACAGAATTATTTGTTAATTACTCTGCAAATGAAAACGTTCTGAATAAAAGGGGGGGGGATTCTGGTCCTGATATATTAAAAAAGAACAATCTAATGGCAAGGAAACATAATGTTAGAAAAGCAGTTATGAAAAAACCAATTTTATTATTTTATGTAAGATGAGCTCAGTAAACGTTTGACTCTTTATCATCCTTCTTTTGTCTTTGATCTGCCATTCACCGATTCAAAATCATTAAGTAGGTTACTCGTTGCTTATTTTGCTTTCCCTATGTCCCGTGAAAGTTAAATTCTCTGGGCACTCTTTCCTCATTAAGTATCTCAGAACGGTCACTTTCTTATTGTAAGTACTCTTAGGTGCTTAATACACCGGGATCTTAATGATTGGGTAAGTTAGAATTTTTCTCGAAATACAACGAACGATAATAAATATGCGGCTGGTGTAATGGATAGCAAGTCCATATTTTCAACTTTTTAGGTGCTTAATACACCGGGATCTTAATGATTGGGTAAGTTAGAATTTTTCTCGATATACAACGAACGATAATAAATACGCGGCTGGTGTAATGGATAGCAAGTCGAAATGAGATGTTGTCGAGTCGAGTTCGAATTCCAGGCGAGTTCAATTTCTCAATTTCAATTTGTGTCAAATTTCTGTACATTATTTTCATTATTCGGACTATTGTCCTCATCTTTGTCGCCATATTTATTACAACGTTTCAGCCGTTGTACCCTCCGGCCTTCTTCAGATGGTTGGAATGTCGAACTGAACCCTTTATTTCGATAACTAGGGTAGACTGTTCTAGTTCCACGTGCCATGTTTAAAAGACGTCATTTATCAGTTATCTCCTGTTAATTTCCCTCTGAAAGTTCTCCACTGCCTTAACCGGGTATTGAACTCACACTCTTTGGGTCCTGTCACTGGATCTAACCAACGCCTTTATCCACTGTGTTATGTTCGATACTCCAACCACCTGAAGAAGGCCGGAGCGTACAACGGCCGAAACGTTGTAATAAATATAGCGACAAAGATGAGGACAGTAGTCCGAATAATGTAAATAATATACATAATACCTCATCTCAGAAATATAGACAAACATTTCTGTATTTAATATTTAAAAATACCTTTCTGTAACTGAAATTAAGTTGGACTTCCAAGATCATATCTCCTGAATAGTTTATTTGGCTTACTGTTTTCACCTTCATGAAATTACCGAGGACTTTCTGAATTAATATTTAAATGTATCCTTCTGTTTGAATTTCTTGGATGAAGAGTTATCTATTGACATTATTTACATTCAGACTGTTGTCCCCATCTTTGTTATCATAACGTTTCGGTCTACGGGACAATAGGCTAGTAGAATAAAGCGTTGGTTAGTGAATTTTGTGTCATAGTGCTTTCAATCCTTAGCCCGGGTAGTGTGTACTTGAACTCAGGGAAAATGGGGCGAGTAATAACTGAGCAGCACTAAAAATAAGAATATCTCTAGACATGGGCAATGGAAAGAGAATAGTCTACCCTTGTCGATTAAATAAAGGGTAAATATACACTGGATGAAGGCCAGGGTTGCACAATAGACGAAACGTTGTGATAAAAACAACAACGATGAGGACAATAGACCGGTTGTAAATAACCATTACTTCTTTATTAGTTTATTTAGTCTAAGGGGGTCCAACATTGAGAGAATTGACTTTCGCTATTCAATATTCAAAAGTATATTTACATATTTAAAGATTAAACTCGATAGTTTATTTGGCATTTGTTATCACCTTTGAAAAATTGAGGTGTGATACTATTGACCATCTATTTTTTATTCAGAAGCAATACTAATATTTAATCGTATTTTAAGCACCTCCGTTCCGCATTTAATAAATATATTAAATATTTCTGTACTAAAAGACTTGCAGCTAAATTACGTTGAAACACTGTTCTCCGTAGGTTTACCGAAGTTAAGCATTGTCGAGTCTGCTCAATACCTTGATGGATGACCGCTTGGAAATACCAGGCGTTGTACACTTGGGTGTCCGGGTGGTGTAATAGATAATAGCTCAGAATTGTTAATCGGAGAGCCGAGTTCGAATACCTGTTGGGTTCGTTATATTCATTTACGCGCAAATAACATTTGGGAAAGGTATGAATCCACCTCTTCTCTCCCTGCTATGGGTTAATTAGTATGACTTATATCACTAAACAATTATTATGCCACCCTCCCACCGATTCTTACAACCTAAAAATATGTTCCGGCTTTAAAGTGTTGATAAGCCGTAGAAAGCGAATAATCAATAAAATTAACAGTTAAAGCATATCTTCTGTTGCACTTCTCGCTTGTGGAACTCTCTTCTAGCATCTTGCATTCCAGTTAACTTTGACCTTCCAAAATTTAAATGCAATGGCAATCATTATTTTCTGTCTTCTTAATTCCTGTTCTTTTATTGTTCTCTCTCGATTAGGTTTTCTTTTTTTCCCCTGTACTCTCAGTCTCAGTAGCTCCTTGAATCTTAGTGACTTTATTGTCTTGTTTCGGGTAAAATGATAAAAAAATTAGTGTATGTAATATTTAAAAGTATATTTTCATATTGTATGCTTGATTTAAGATCCTCTAAAATGACTCCAGTTCCAGTAAATTTTTAGATTATCAAATGATAAAACAGGGAGCATAAAACGCGCTTCGTTCAAATCCGAGCTTCTTCAGAAATATTTTTATTGGAAAAGAATGTCCGTGACAATAGAACTTATGGGAGCGACGCCATAGTGCTGATAGGTCACTGAAGATTGTTAATGTTCTTTGCATTATAGAGATAAATAGTAAAAAAAAAGAAGTTACCTAACATATCGCTGAGTACTACTTGTGTTACTATCCTGTATTAAAAAATAATACTTAAACATGATTGATTTTTTTTTTACATATATGACATGCAATGAGGAACAGGTTTGCAGGCATTTTTAAAACATTTCATCTCAAGCAAGGCGATAATGCCACTAAAACGCAAAGGGTTACTGGGGTTGGGGGTGAAAGAAAATTAGAAGTCCTTCTTTAGAAGAAGAAACCGAAAACCGTATCCTAAACAGGAAATAAGAGATAAACCTCTACTCAGTATCTGTCTCTATTTCTGAGATGAGGTATTATGTACACTATTTACATTATTCGAACTATTGTCCTCATCTTTGTTGCCATATTTATCACAACATTTCGGCCGTTGTAAGTTCCGGCCTTCTTCAGGTGGTTGGAATGTCGAAATGAACCCTTTATTTCACTCTACTCCTATTCAAAAGACGAAGAGGGAGAGTGAACAGGCCGAAGGGTGAACTTATATAGTTTGTTTTTTATTAATGCTTATTTCAATTATGTAAAGAACATGCAGCAATGTATTGTCGCTCTAATGCATTTTAGCGCGGGTCGTGGACCGTTTATTTTACAATAAAAATTCAAGTTCGAAAAAGCTTGTAACTGAACGAAACCCGTCATAAAATTTTAACACTTTTCGTTTTGTCATTTACTAATAAAAAAAAAAAAAAATGCAATATCTTTCGTTTGATAGCAATGTTCGGTGATTAATTTATGGTAGATTTGTAGATGCAGACGGGAGAGAATAACACAAAGAATGTAATTATATATATATATATATATATATGTATCCAAATGTAGTTGCCGCCTGCTTAACAGTGAGCATGAAAGAAGCCGTATCAATGGGTTGCTTAAAAGTTGCTGAAAGAAAGGATGGATGTTTTTAATTTCAACGCAGGACTGTGTAGACGTCTCAAATCACCAGCTGGTTGCACAAGTGTCGCATTTCGGCTCTGGTTATGTTACGATGACTGCAATTCTGGAAATAAACCAAATTTATACATATCCAAAGATCCACTTCAAAAATACTACTCCGCTTCTGACGGGCTCGTGGCCTTATATCTTTGTTGTGAAAACTTTATGATTAGTTGACCCAAATGTGGCTTTGTGAGCTGGCGATTTTGAATATACATCTATTTTCAGAGATTGTGAAATTTTTGTCGCTTTGTTA
The DNA here is from genome assembly GCA_963932145.1 of Acanthosepion lycidas. Classification (NCBI taxonomy): domain Eukaryota; kingdom Metazoa; phylum Mollusca; class Cephalopoda; order Sepiida; family Sepiidae; genus Acanthosepion; species Acanthosepion lycidas. The sequence continues at coordinate 97,685,346 of OZ010596.1, forward strand.
TTTTTTTATTTTTATTTATTCTTTACAAATAATGCCAAGTTTCAGTAAACACAAATTCTGACTACAATAAAATGTTATGCTTTACCTGTAGTAATAATTCAACTAACAGGAAGGTCTTTTGTTTGACTGGGTATAATTACTGTAATTATTCGTACATTTTTTTCAAAATTTTTATGGCCTTAAGTGTTATAAACACTAAATATTATAAACATATACTAAATGTTTACATTTTCTTTTAGCCAAATGCGTCAGCACCTTATAATCCACGGATTCCCAATTTTCTTGCGTCTTCGCACACTTTCACATGGAAAATTTTGCACCGCCCAACTGTATATCAAATATTTAAAAGCATATAAAAATTGTTTGATAAAAGTTTGTTACGGGTTCATATACTGACTTTATGATGTTTTTCGTCTGAAGAACTATTTGAATTTTAATGACCGTTCTCAAAATTATAGAAAATAACAAAATTGTTTCATTTGAAATTCATAATTTTACTTTGGTTATTATGATTATGATATTGGTTATTTATGTTTATTTTATGTGTTTATGTTTACACATATGTTTATGGATGAAAACCTCAATGTGAACTCTCATGAACGAACAATATTTTTTGTTCTACCAATAAATTTGACAAAAAACGGGAATCATTGTTTCCTTAAACCAATTATACCCCCAAATATATATATATATATATATATATATATATATATATATATATATATATATATATATATAATAAAAAGGCTCAAACACTAATATTCCATGGTTATAATTTATTACATTGGAATATTAGTGTTTAAGCCTTTTTTATTATATTCTTACTCTGTCCTGGACATTGAGTTCTTCCTGGATTCTATCCTCTTGGAAATTTATATATATATATATATATATATTGACCACTAATATTATCAATATATATATATATATATATATATATATATATATATATATATTAAAAAGAGAGAAACCGTAAACGTTTCTGGTTGTAATGTGGATTTAAAAAAAATATATATTATGCTTTATTTTCCATAATTTTGCTACATGTGTTTCCGGTCTCACGACAGTCATCAGTTAAAATCGAAATTGTAATTTTTTTTTCTTTGGGCGAAGTAGTTATTAATTTGCTCCAAAGCTTGTGACTGGTGTTCGAGCCCAGAGAACAGCTAGGATTTTTTTTAGTTATTTCACCCCAAGCAAAGCAATTAAACCACAAGACGCAAAGGGCGAGAAAATATTAAAAAATATATACTATTAAGGTGATTAGGCAATAAAAGAATTAAGAATTGACATTACATTTAAGTTTTTTGAAGATCAAAGTTGGTTGGAAAGCAAGAAGCCAGAAGAGAGTTCCACAAGCGAGAAGTGCGAGAAAAAAAACTGTTAGAAAAGAACTTACGGTTATATCTAGCCATTTCAACTGTACATTTATGAGACTTTGCCGCCAATTTAGTACTGCACTTAAATTCATAAACCCTAGTTACCATAAAGGAAAGTTCGTCAGAATAATTACCATAAAAGTATTTATAGAAAAGGCACGGGAAAGTGAATAAAGCCGAGATGCCAGGTTCATATCAATAACATTGCAGATTCTTTTTTGGATTTTATCAATCTGAGACATCAATATTTAAAGCAAGGACGAATGGTAGACTTATAACTATTTCAAAACAACAGGCTGGCCACAGTCACTTGTAAAATTAATGAAAAATTAATGAAATAAAACTTTATATTGCCACTATTTTGACAATATTTAGTCCAGGACTTCTTAACCTGGAGTCTCCCAGGGAGTCTATGAAGGGGTTTCATGGAGTATATGAGGATCAGATAAAAATTAACATTTATATTCACTATAGAACCCTCGTCGCAATCAATGGTTTCCCATTGAAAGAAATAAAAGAAAATGCATCCTGACACTCCTGGAAAGAAAACGCCCCCAGTCACTAATTACTGTGCCGACCGCTCGGCATATTTTGACTTGCTGTTGGGTCAATATTTACCATTTAAACACGTGTCCTTATTCTCTGCATGATCGCCATCTTTTAGCATTCCATAAGAGCAAACGATAATTCTTAATTTCTACGGTTTATTACGGATTGATTATCTTTTCATATATTGGTGAGATCAAATCTCACATCAAATCTGCACAAATCGCTGGTAGTCTCCATTGTTCTATATGAATGTGAAATGTGGACACTGTTGGCAGATACAGAGAGAAAAATCCAAGCGTTTGAGAACAAATGCATGAGAAAACTCCTTGGCATTTTCTATTGGGAACAAAAAAAAAACTGAGTTTGTGTGGAAAAGGGTTGAAAATTTTGTGGGACACCAGGAACCTTTTCTCGCCACTGTCAAACGGAGAAAATGACGTGGTTTGGACACGCTACAAGGCACGACAACCTGTGCAAGACCATCTTGCAAGGCACCGTTGAAGGTGAACGTAGGAGTAGGCTGCAACGCAAAAACTGGTTGGACAATGTCAAAAAATAAAAAAATGGACAGGTATGACTGTACCAGAATTGCTGATGGCTGCCGTTAATAGATCGTTGTGGAAAAGAGTTAATATAGCTTCTGCATTCGGATCCGCCCTACGATTACGAAAGTCAAGGGGATGATAATGATGATGATGATGATGATTGGTAAGGATTAATTGACATTTTTTTTCAAGTGTTGGTGCAATATGGAGAAAATGCGTGTACAAGTGTTCTCAAAAACCAGACTGTGAATATCTGCTTGTCTGTCTGTTGATAACGGGCTAGTTCTTATAGAGGCCCGTGGCTTAAAAGGGTACGTGACTAAAGGGATCCGTGGCTCAAAAAAGGTTAAGAAACACTGATCTAGTCTATAAATATCTATAATCCTAGGCCATGACCTCATCAAAGTCAACCCCTTTTAATCCAGCTATCTTTCCCGATTGGTTTTGTATCTGCTATTTGAAGTTGTATTACAGTCAAGCCAATGTTCAGACATCGAATAAGGGCATATATGCTCATCTCGTAGGCGTTTCATACCGGCAGCGTTCTTAGCTAATGTGTCCCAAGAAAAAAAAATCTAGAGCGGTTACCTTATCCTCCCCATTTTTATAACCAAATCGATCATTCCCTGTACCAAACAAATTATGTCTGTGTGCCATGCCTAGTGCAGCTGTCGCTATACCTCTCACGTCATACATACACCATTTAGCCGAGTCTATGTCTACAAGTGGAGGAGAATGAAAACATCAAAATGAACTATTGTTGAACGTTTTTGATACTTCAGTTTAAATGCAATAATAGTAACAGTGAAACTAACCGTCCCCTTATAAGGAAACATTCGACATTCATTGGCCGAACATTACTGTCGGTTGAAAATTTTTAAATCTTTCTTTTAAAACAATTTTTCCTGAAAATAGCCTTCAAAAGTCCGTTAACTGTTATCGCTCTTTCAACTACAGATGGAAATTTCCTTCCTGACTTTTTATTTAAAGTAATCATGTCCTCAAGGATACATGGCATAGTAGATAAAGGCGTTAGTTAGATCCAGTGACAGGACCCAAAAAGTGTGAGTTCAATACCTGGTTAAGGCGGTGGAGAACTTGGAGGGGGAATTAAGCAGGTGATAACTGATAACTGACATTCATTAGACATGGCACGTGGAACTAGAACAGTCTACCCCAGTGAGCGAAATAAAGGGTTCAGTTCGACATTCCAACCACCTGAATAAGGCCGGAGCGTACAACGGCCGAAACGTCGTAATAAATATGGCGACAAAGATGAGGACAATTGTCCAAATAATGTAAATAGTGCAGAGTAATTATGCCGTTATTTTTTCTTCGAGTTACATGTGATATCGATTTTAGTTGTAGCTGCTGGGGACAGTCCTCAAGTAATTTGGTTTCTGTTTTTTGGTACAATACTTTGCGATCCTGTAGTGCCAATCCATGAGATCTGATGAAGGATAGTCTTTTTTAAGACCCACAGGGTTCATTCGCTTCAAGCCATTTTGAATATATTGATATTTTAGCCATTTCTGAACGAGTTGGATATCATGCATGCCATCTATATGAAAGTTTGAATCTGAGGAGGTTATGACTAGTTTTTGGGTTAATATTCTGTAGAAACTTGCTGTGTTGGCGGAAATGACCCCTAGCGCAACCTATCATGTTCAATTTCTTTATTTTCAATATTACATTTGTTATAACTGATCCGTACATCGAAACATTTGAAGTGTTTAGTATCTTTTAATTCTACATTTTGAATTTTTATGATGGATTTAGTGTCGGTGTCATCACTGCTTTCATTCCAATTCTAGATTCGTAGTTTCTGTTTAAGAAAGGTTTATCTCAAGTCCTACTTCTTGGAACACTTTTTAATATTGTGTCGTTGAAAAATAAGAGATAATAAACTGATATACAGTACAAATAAAAACAGGGAACGAGTACTGGTTGTTCAAATTTTTTTTAAGCTTTACACCCCAAACAAAGCGAGAGTGCCACAAGCACGTAAGGGGTCACAAAGAGTAGGAGCAAGAGTAAAGAAGCGTGAAAGAAGAAAGGATGAAGAAAAGGACGGGGAATAGATCACGGCATCTGGAGATGTCGATTGACATTGCATTTGAATAGTTGGAGATTATAGCTATCAGGGAAGCAAGTAAGAGGAAGGGAGTTCCACGGACGAAGTGCGAGACATGAAGCTATTGGAGTAGAAGAGACGGCTACATTTAACCGTTTCGACACCGTAAGGGTGGTACTGAGAGGCCGACCTAGTGGCATGTTTAAATTGGGAACTATCGAAAATAGCTCGTCGGAGCAGTTACCGTGAAAGTATTAGTAGAAAAGACAGAGGGGGGCGACGGCAAGTCTGTGAGAGAGCGACTGTAAACGAGATGCCGGATCAGGGCCAAACACATTGCATATCCGTCTCTTGATTTTGTCGAGGACTATAAGACGAAGAGCAGGGGCACCAGACCATTGTTTGATTAATTGATTCATTTTCTACGGCTTATGAACCCTTTGCAGGTTATTTAAAACCAGAAAACATTTTTTTGGATTGTAAGAATATTTTTGAGATAATAATGGTTTTGTGATTTTCTTACTAGTTGACCCATAGCCGGGGAGAAGAGGTGGATTCATACCTTTTCGCAAGGCTAATTGCGTGTGTAAGTGAATATAACGAACCCAACGGGAATTCGAACTCGGCTCTCCAATTATCAATTCCCAGTCGTTATCCATTACACCATCCGCACATCCAAGCTTACAAAACCTGGTAATCCCAAGCGGTCACCCAGCTAGGTTCTGAACAGGCCCTGCGTTGCTTAATTTCAGTAATAGTACGGGAACCGATGTTTCGACGTGATGTGGTCTTAAGCCTCAATTGTTTGAAAGTTATTTAGCATAAATGAAAGTCATCAATACAGTTTTAATGTGGATCTTGTGAACTGAAATGGAAAGAAATTAATCCCCTGTTTGGAGAATTATTATCCACAATCCTTGAACTAAAAATAATAATTTCCTTTTTTTTTATCTATTATAGAAATAGACAGAAGACTCAGAAATTGTGTTAATAATGTCATGGAAACAACACGACATATTTGATGTCATCAAAACCAGAGACAAAGATACTTAATATCCCACAAATGTCCGCCACATTCCATTCGCCAAGAGAGGGCGCAACACATGTTTTTCGTTATTTATCGACAATCCTACGAATATTAAGCTGTCAGATAATGAAAACAGTTTTTTTTTTAAGGCAAATCAATATTTGTTTTATAGGCAATCCAAACTTTGTATTGAGTGGATTTTGATTATCGTATATACTCGAGTAGGATATGCTGTATAGTGTAATGGATAACAAGTCGGAAAGAGAAATTAGAGTTCGAATTCTAGTCGGGTTCGTTATTTTCCTTTACTCGTATATACCCTTGGGAAATGTATGGATCCATTCCTTCTCCCAGCTATGGGTTAAATAGCAGGACATACTTTAGTCTTGGTTGGCAACCAGTCTACAGCAGAAAGAAACGGCAACCTACTGCGGGAAAATCTTCTGCCTAGTCAGTCATGAATCGAAAGCGACATGATCGCCCAAGCGTGCATCATGTGTGACACTTTACTGACTGATATACTCGAGTACAGGGCGGGTTTTTATGATATTTTTTTACGCAAAAGTAGGGGGGTCACATTACACAAAAGTGATTTTTTTGGAAATGTTAAAACTCATGCATTTTCGTTGACTGTAACCTACCTGATAGGCTTACGTTCTCCACTATACATTTGGCTAAACTTAACGGTAAGAAACTTAGGCTACGTAAGAGATAGAGCCAGGGTAAAAGGACTACCTGGTCAGGTATGAATGAAAATAAAAGTACGATATCTGTGATGTAGTGTTACTGACTCAGGTGTAGTAGTATGTACTCAACCGCCTCATGGGTAATAGCTGTAGCTATTTATACTATTTATGACTTCACATGTAAATGAGTCTCACTGTACCGAAGGGATTTTATTCACCTGTTTTTCCTGGTACTTCATCTGGGAGCTTTTGTCTCTCACTATCTTACTCCTTCTCCTTAAGAGATTTTCTAGATATGGGAGATCGCGTTCTTTTTCTTTTTTCATAGGAGTGTTCCTCCAACAATTGTTCATCTTCAGAGTCTATATGACTCACGATTTCACTGTCTAGTTTGTCTTGCTTTGACATGACACTTTCGCCTTCATTACTTCCAGGCTCACTAAACATTTCTTCATCATTATCATGTTGCAATTTAATTTGATCTGCATGTCCTAATATCTCATTTCCATTTTCTTCGATTATCATAAGTGTTCTGTCCAATTTTCATTATGAATCTTGCATCTTGTAGATTAGATTCACTATTCTTTTTGTACCATAGTTTTTTGTTGGTAGCATAGGACATAGTTAATGGGGCACTAATTAGTCTACCCATCAGGGCGTACGAGCTTTACAATCTTCCAGCACATGGCACTGTCTTATAGCTTAGCAACAATCTAGTAAGAAATGTTTCTATCTTTTCTTTCCGTTGTAGACATATCTTCAATCCATTTTTTATAGTTTTCTCTATCCTTTCTACTAATCCGTTTTTTGACGGATATTATGGTGGGGTTTTATATGGTTTGCTTCTAATTTCTTTTCTTCGACCCAGAACTCTGGGGCGTTGTCAGGTACTATAATTTTCGGAATTCCATTTCTTGAAAATATTATCCTTTATGCTTGTTTCACGGTTGAACTTCTTTTGTTGGAGACCCGTATTACTTTTGGTAAGCCTGGATACATATATACTAGTATTAGTATTAATCCCACGACATTAAAATGGGAATGATCCATATGTACTCTGCCCCAAGGTCTTTAGGCTATGTATGTGTTTTTGTCTATATGAATTTTCTTCTTTAAATGCACGTTTTTACACCTTTTTACGTATTCTACATCTGTAGAATAGCCTGGCCACCATGCCTCTCACCTTAATCTCTTTTGCGTAGACGTTATTCCACAATGAACATCATCATGTATATTTTTTATAATTTTGCTCCTTTGCGTGGTTGGTGGAACCACTACGTCTCTACTACAAATTAAACCCCTTCCTACAATTAATTTGTGTTTAACCTCTTTAAAACACTTATCTATGCGTGAGCAATTATTCAACATTTTTTTTTATTCTGAACAATATACTTTTCAATACGGGATTTCGCTTCATATCCTCAGCTAATTTTTCTATCGACAAGGTATCGGTTTCGACCCCGTGTAAGAAGGTATCTTCGAATATTTCCACCTCTTTTTCACTTTCAGAAGTAACGAACCTCAATTTCGACAAAGCATCTGCATATAGAATAGTATTTACTTTCATGTACTCAATATTAAAGACAAACGCCATTAACATTAAAGCCCATCTTAGAATTCTAGAAGACGTCACCATAGGAAGTTCCTTCCTAGGATTAAATATGAATTATAAAGGTCTATGGTCGGACCTTACTAGGAATTTCTTTCCAGTCAAAAACTGACAAGCTCTATTTGTCGACCATATTATAGCCAACGCTTATTTCTCAATATTTGAGTAGTTCACTTTGGCTTTTGACAATGTTCTCTAAAGATACATAATAGGATGACCATCTTGAGCTAATATTCCCTAAATTGAACGTTTACTTGTAACATTTGTTGCAACTATTTCCTTTCTAGGGTCAAATATTTTTCCTACTGGTTTCTTTGCCAGAAGGGCTTTTAAATTTTCAAATGCCACTCATTGTTCTTTTGTCCAAATGAATTCCACATACTTTTTTCTTAAAGCAACAAAAAGTTCTGTCAATTTAGAATATCGCTCTACATATCTGTAGAAATTTACAAGTCCTAAGAAAGATTCCAATTCTTTTTTGTTCTTAGGTATTTCAACTTTTGATATTTTGTCAATTAACGATATTGTCTAGTGATATACTTCCGTTAAATATGGTATTTTTTTGTGCTGTGCACACATTTTTTTTTGTTAACTGTTAATCCAACATTTTTTCACTCATTCAAAACAATACTTGTCTTCCATTTTAGTTCTTCGTCATTAATAGCACCAACAAAAATGTCATCCTGGTAGCATATTGTATTTTTTTATACTGCTACCAATAACTCGCTCTAGAGCCCTTTGAAAAATTGCATTTGCAGTCTTAATTCCATACAGCATTCTTTTCTATCTCAATAAACCTATTGACGTGTTTATTGTTATGACTTTTTAAAAGTCTTCGTCAATAGGTATTTGATGGTATGCCGACTTTAGATCAATCTTAGAGAATGTTTTCATTGCAAGCGAGTTCAAAGCCCATTCTACATTGGGAATAAGATATGAATCTGCACATATTTTGTGGTTTACACCTATTCTGTAGTCACCACAAATGTGCTGATCCCTGTCCTTTTTCTTAAAATTACTAATGGGGACGCCCATTTGCTAACTCCTGACAAAACTCGTTCAGATAGATTTTGTTTTAGTAATTAGTTTAGTTTTTCCACAACTGTTGTTAATAGATGGACTGGCACTTTTCATTCTTGAAAATATGAGTGGTGGGGGAGACATTTTCCTTTAGTCTTAAATTTCCTTCATATTTTTTAACATTCCAGTTTGTTTTATCTTGATTTTGTTTACTAATTTTATCGAATTTATGTTCAATATATCATTTCCTATTAAACCCTTTTTCTTTTCACACTTTGCCACGATAATTGGTAATACGTCAAACCTATTTTTTAGTTCCACATAGTCTTCAAAATAGCCCAACGTTTTTGTCACGGATCCGTCGAAGTGATTCAATTGGACAAGGCTTTTCTTTAATTTTGGTTTTCTTTATTTCTTTCAAAAATTTCTGAGTATTAACATCACGTCACTTCCCGTATCGAGTTGCATGTCCAATAAAATATTATTGATTCGAATTTTTAATAGCCCTTTCTCATTTCTTTTTTTTTTTTTTATGAAAATACGCCCATACTTATTTCTTCGTTTTGTTGGACCGTCTCTACGTTTTTCTTTTTGGATTTATACATACGTTTAAAATGAAAAAAAGTACACATTATTTTGTCTTTTTTTTTTATCGCGTATGTGTCTATTTTCACTACCAGATCTATAACTTTTGTTCTATTAAATTTTCGAATCAGTTCTTGTTGCTGAACAAATTTGACGCACTGTTCTAGTGACAATTTTCCCCAGTTGTAAATGCATTAGATTCATTTGCTGATATTCCTCATTTTGAAGACCATTTACCAATTTCATTTGAATCAAATCCTCTCAAATTGACTGGTCTTTCGATCCCAGTTTCTCAAATTCACAATATTTAGTGACCTGTTTTAAACGAAGAACGTATTCAATAACTGGTTCATTCACTTTTTGAGAAATGTTCATGAACTTAGTTCTCTCTGCATTCAATTGTTTTTTTTTCTTGGCTGCTATTTTTCTTACTATTAGTTGACTTATATCATCAAACGTCATTTCCTCCAACTGTCTTGGCTGTGCATTTGCTGATAATTTTATGATGGCCTCACAACCAGCAGTTGCCAAGAAGAGATAAGTTATTTTGTTTTCTCCCCCAACTGATTTCGAATCCTCTAGCTTTTTTAAAAAAACTTTAACTGCTAGTAGCCGAAGTCACGCTTGTGTGTACTCATAAATATCAAGTGATAATTGTTAACTCAGTTCTTTATCTTATCGGCGACGCCATTGTGATATAGTGTTACTCATAGGAAGTAGTATGCATTCAATATTTATTGTATTAAAAAAATACAATTATGGCACAAGGCCGAAAAAGGGGAGGGCTTGAGGGTGGTCTTAACTATCTTATAACTAGCTAATCCGATTCACGACCCATTCATACATTACAATTTCCACATTCACCACAAGAACTCGTCCGTCACCAACCAATCGCCCATGCACCATAATACCACATCCTCTCTAGTGGGACCTACAAAACGCGCTCCATAGTAGTATGCACTCAACCGCCTCTTGGGTAATAGCTATGGCTATTTATAGCCTTTGTTACTTTACATGTAAATGAGTCACCTCAGTATTTAAATCTTCGTATCGAATATTTTACAGTAAGTGGTTTTCTTTCACCATTTTTGGGTACCAATATATTTGTCATAAAAATAAAATATGTTCATGATGATGCCCAGTTCTGCAATATTTGACTACAATAGTCCTAATAATAGTATTGTTCAGAAGCTGTGGTCACATTTGAAAAAATCGGCTTTCTCACAAGGAATATCATGGTTTGCGCTATACAGAAAGTAGTCTTAAACATAATGACGTTCCAGGCAAGCTGAACTTCGGCGCCCTTACAAGTATAATCTTTTTAAAAAAATCGTAAGGAGAAAAACAAAAAATGTAGAATAATGAGTTTATTACAATTGTACAACTTAATTCAAGCTAAATAGAACGTTCATTATTCTCCCTGAAATATTTTATCTAACCTTGAGATCTGAAAATCTTTTCATGGTACTTTTTACACCCATCTTCTTGAAAAGATCATTTTCTAATGACGTAATAGTCAAAAAATTTAATTTATCTTGTCATGGACAACCGGAAGTATGTTTTAGTTTTGGAAGATCTCAAACACAAGACATGGCGGCATGATGGCGACCTGACCCACTGCCTGAGTCCCCAGTATCTTGAGCCGGCCTTGCTTATAAACGAATATATACGGTAATAAATTGTGGAAAATCTAGACTAATTAGTGAGGATTACATGTGTTTGGACTCGTGGCCAATAATAAAGTCACAGAAAAAAAAAAAAAAAAACACAATTAATTTATGAATTCAAATTTCAAGTTCTGCTGATATTGCTTTTACTAGATTACATTAAACTAATTTCGCAGATCATAGCTAACGTGATGTGTTCAATACTTACTGTATACGCCAATTTTTTATCCTATACTTTGCACAATAAATGAGAGCGATTTGACTATTAAATTATATTTTTAATTCTTCTTAGAACCTTCAAAATTTTAGTTATATCTTATTTCTTGCGTCAGCAGGTGATCATAAATTAGTTTAGGAAATAATAGCGTCTTTTTGCCGTGAAAAACACATTGATTTGGAAATTCTTGCAAAAAATCAATTGTCGGATTTTAATTAAACTTTTAGGGTTTATTCACGAATGAATTAAATTATTTTAGAAATGTTTCTTTTTTAGAAAATTTTGCTAATTTTTAGAACTGTTAACCCCCTCCCACGCACACACAGTTATTTATTTTTTATGAAATTTTGAGAAGGGCTTAATGTTTATATTATTTATAAGCAGAAGTCATTGGTGAATTTAGATCATCGTTTTTTTTTTGTTTTTTTTTGTCAAACAGGACCCCACCCCATTACAGAAAATTTGCTCTGTATCGTAAAATAAAAAAAAATGCAATAAAACTAGGAAATTATTTAATTAGTGAAGCTTTTAAATGTTTTTTTTTTATGAATAAGATATTTTATGAAAACTATTGTCTTAAAATTTTTTCGATAAATAATGAATTTTTACAAGAATAGTTTTCATTCTTTCAAATTTTTAATTAGAATAATTTATAAAGTTTTAAAACTTTAAAAATTCTGTATTAATTTGTACCGATTGGATGATATTGTTATTAAGTAAAAACTATATTTGCTAACCATAAATAGAAACGCTTACTACAATTCAGTGACCCCAGTATTTTAAAAATAATTTTGAATTTGTGTGTGTGTGTGAACATGTTGATTATTATAAATATGGACGTTCATACATGATATTATCAGAAAATTAGCTATAAAATAACCTATAGTAAATTTAAACGAAAGGTCCTAAAATTCAATAAAATATTAGATTACGGAGAATATTTTCCTAAATTTTTAAGATAACTGAGTAGTTAAAAATATTTGTATATATAAATGGCACTTACGTTATTGTCAAGTAATTTTTACAAATGTTCCCCGTAGGAAAAAAAAAATTACAAGCATATGTCTATCGAGATAGTTGTCAACACCTCATAAAAACAGCCACCACATTGTTAAAAAAATGCTTTTCTGCGATATTTATGCTAAAGATAAGCAAAATTTGCTTCAAATCAGAATAATTAAACTTTAAATCTTCCTTAGATAAAATTTCAGAAAAGAATATTTTATTTTTGAAAGATATTCAATAATGAGAATTACTTTGTTCTAAGAGAAGTGTAACTATCGCTAAAATCAGCCATTTTAGCGATAAAAAGCTCTTTCAAATCAACTTAAACTCGTTTTGAAATACAGTAACATATTTTGCTTATTTGGAATATTAAATTTAATCTATTAGCTTAAAATTAAAACTAAAATAAAAGCTTCAAGAAAGATTTTTCATTTTTTATCGCTTTTCTTTGGAGATACCTACCTTAATGTATATAAACATTTATATAATAAAGAAGAAAGTAAAATTATAAAGAATAATTAAAAGGTAAATAAAAATATAAAATAGATTTTTTCTTATTTCACTTTCTTTTGAGGGGAGTGTTAAACGTTTATTAATAAGAAACTGCTAAAATGAAGCCAGACGGTTACTAAAAAAATTGCTTGAATAAAATTTGATGTGTAAAAATTTGTATATGTCTGATGTTGTATTAGGTTGGTGCAAAAATAATGACGTGATAATGTCGTTTTTTGACGTATTTTTTAACGTCAAAAAACGACATTATTACATCATTATTTTTGCACCGCCCTAATAAAACAAAACATCAAAATGAAGTTTGACGGGGTTTTTTTTTTTAAATAAATTTATAAAATTTAGTTTTCAAAAACTTGTACAAATAGAGGCTGAGGGTCTCAACTGAATCGAAGTATGTGAACATTTTGTTGATAATAATTCTAAATAGAAAGACATGAAAATTTCACGGTTTTCCTGTTTAATATTCTGATGAGTCTTAATTCTTAATGATTGAATAAGCTCATGGCGGGTTCTACAACAATAAAATATCCATAGAAATTCACCTATCGATCCATAAAAATTTGAGCTTAACAATTTTAACAAAATATTGCAATAACAATCATAAATATGAATGTTGGTCGTTATTTTAAGAAGTAAGGGGATACAAATGAAGATTTGAAATTGATAGTTATTTCTATTTCACTCTTCCCTTCTTTCTTTCTTTCTTTCTTTTTCTCACTGAAATCAATTAGTATCTTTGCCCCTCTCTTTCCACGAGATTAAAATGGAATAGTTTATGAGGTATTGGCAAGATACATTAACCACTTTTACTTTATCTCATTTATTTCTAGCCAAATCCTCGTCTTACGAAAATTTCTCTTAATAATTTGAAAATAATTCAACAGACAATGTTAGTTTATTTAATTTATGGTAAATAGAATTTTGGCGATTGTTTACTTGACTTCCGTCGTTCGATACTGTGCGTCTGAAAAATGCTGCTTTTGTCGCGGTCACCTTGCTTCTTGGTCTTTCTCCTAAGATCAATGTGTAGTATCTGTTCTTATCGGTTTAATCTGATTCTCCATCTTTCTACGTCTATCTTCCCTTTTTTCTTTCATTTTCTCATTGAAACCAAGTAATGTCTTTTCCCCTCTTTCTACGTGATCAAAACATAATAATCCATTATTTATATTTATGGGGCATTGGCAGGACGTAACGGTCATGCGAACTAAGTGAGGGACAAGCACAATTATAATAGTGTTATTTTTTATGAGCCCAACAAAACTGTATTTAGAATTTGTTATCTTAGTTGTTTGGCGCACAACGGAAAATTTTGCGCAAGTTTATTTTGTAATTGTTGTATTCTGTATCATATAATATAATAAATTGACTTTTTTTTTTTAAATTTCACACCGGAGTAACATTTTTTTTTTCATTTGCGCCATTCAGAATACACGGAATAAGAGATTTGACGTCTCCCTTCTTCAGCCCCCACCAAAAAATCTTTTTAACTGCTTACCTCAAACCTCGACATTTGTCATTTGACTTTTTTCGTCAAACGCAAGCATGTCTCATTTGTGTTTTACATTGTTTTAATATCTTTTTTTTACAGTAGGGTTCATCCTGGACAAGCCCCGGGTGCCACTCGAGGTAGAGGTTCACAGTAAGAGGCAGTTTATGCGGATAGGAGTGGAAGATAACCTGTTCAAGTCTAGGGTTAATCGTTAAGATTGTAATGATTTTATGAGCCGGTTCTGCAGTGCAGTGGTTTTCAGGAAGAAGCTGCTTGAGTGGAACTTACTTCTCACTAATGGAATATGGGGGGTGGAGGGTAGGATGATGGGGTTTGCTACAATGTGAGCGGGTATGGCGGGTCCAAATCGTAAACGTTAAACATGGTGGAACCAACGAATACAGTGCGTTCAAACCCTATCCGTGGAATTAGCGATAGAGCAGTGGGAGGCTTGTTACGTCCCGTCTGTAAGAAAGATGTTAGAAGGTGGAAAATAATTTGTCACAAGGACTAAGAGATGCTTTTGGGATCTATCGAGACTGGAAATTGAGGACTAGACAGGTCCTGCCCAAATATGACAAAAATACTCCATTTTAGGCCTGATCTCGCTCTTGTAAAGGTAGATGATAGCATGAAGTCAGGTACTTATTGCAGCGCCACAGGGAGCCGGCCATTTTCCCTGGATCTTTAGCGATGGATCGTATGTACGATTTCCACTTGTGGTCAGGGATGAGTTTAAGACCCAATAGTCTTTCAAGGTACGAAGCTTCCCCCGGGGGTGGGGATATCCATTCATCGGGACTGGTGGTATTTCGGGGTCCGATCAGTGATGATAGAATGTAACTAGTTTGGATTTCGAAGCCTTGAATGTAACCAGTCACTCCCCCCTACTTACAGCTAAATCGAATAAGAGATCATCTGCCAATCTCTAATCATCCCGAGTTTTAGGGGTGCACCCGTATATCGTCGTGTCATCGGCATAGATACTCACAAATGAGTATATTTTTAGGCAGAACATTTATGTAAAGTAAAAAGAAGGTTGGTCTGTAAAGTGACCCCTGGGGGAGGCCCACGTTGATTGTTAGGGCTCCTTAAAACATTTGTAAATATTCAGGAAGTGTGTACAACACTCATTAATCCTTCCTCTCAAAATTAATACAACAGTTTGAATATGATTTGGTACTGTGAGAAAATAAAATAAAATCGATAAATAAATTAAAAAAAGATTAATAACAAAAAAAATTAAAAGAAAATACATTTTCCATGATACTATGAGTAAAGGAACAGGAAATATGATTACCCCATTTGGTTTCGAAAAACGTCGTTAGGTGGCTCTGTCGAAGTCTATAAATATGGCAAAAAGGTGTTTCATTAAGACGGATTATATATAAGGGTGTTTCATTGAAACGGATCAAGGTCAGCAGTAAATAAATAAGTGTTATTGGTGAAAATTTATTTATTTCTCTATTGGATCATGTTAGTTAAGTTATGGCAATTATGTGTGAAAAATAATATCGCCCAAATGTCCGCCAAATCTGAAAGAAAAAGAAAAAAAATCATTAGACGCTTAAATTTAATTCACATATAATCAGTCGAAAATATTGGAACACACTTTATTTCCTACTTCAACCTCTTTCTCCTCTTCGCTCCAAGATGTGAACCACATGGTAATTACGTTCCCACTGTGGAACATTAGATTCCCCGGTCCACTGACGACTGAATTATCATCTCGCTTTCCAACGCATGGTATTCGCACGTGTCTTCCAAAACTTCAACCGATAAGTTTTCTCCTCAGTTGTTCCAACATAGCGTAAGGTTGGCTTGAGCGCGACCATAGTAACGATGCTTGTACTGACTTACCCTAAATTCTGGACCAAAAAAAAAAAAAAAAGAAAAGAAAACTGACATCCTATAACCGATGTAGCGATATCAATATCAACTGATATATTGTTAAATGGAAACATCTGCGCCGTCACAAAAATCGTTTCAGACATTTGTTAATCCTGATGATTATCAGCCAAGTGAAATAGCCTTCGCAGGATTATGGCAAACGACCCTGACAAAGAGGGTCACTGAATGAAAATAAACGACTTTTTTAGACAAAAATGACAAAACAAAGAACAATCTTCTCTATAAAACAGTGGTCACTACGACAGAGGGATCCAGGCAAAGTATGAAAAGGGACAAAAAACCTCCCCGCAAAAGGGAAGACACCCGTTAGACTGTTGACCTCACCTTCACCTTCCTTAGTCTCTGCCTCGCTCGTCTATAGCAGTAGGTTACAACCTGAATAAAATTTGCCTGCTACTACAAATAGTTTTATGGTTCTATTTCGTGGGCAACGATCTGGCTAAAGAGTTATTTTAAGCCACAAGCGTTTGGCTGGAAGAAGCTGCACTCTGAGAACGAACCTGGTGTCTGGTATGACATGCAACACTACACTAGGTTTAACTTTCCAACGACAAAGTAGGAACTGTTCTTTGGTTGTTCCAACTCTGTGCAAGGCTGAATTGAGCTCGACCATAAATCTGAACCAAAAAGAAAACGGACATACCAGAGACTTTGAGAACGTTTTTCCACTACAGTCACCACAAAAAGAATAAACGTCTGTAGTGGATCTAAGAAGGTTGCGTAAATATTTTAATGTCTCGCTGTAAATAAAGCATGCAATATTCACAAACATAAATTTAAATAAAAAAAATCAAATGATAACGATATTCAGTTGGTTATGGATAAAAAAAAGGATATGTTTGGAACAACAAATATATTTTTTATATGCAGAATATTACAATTTTGTTTTTTTAAAGATGTGTGCGAAAGCTTGAACAGAGTATTTTAAAGAGAAAAGTTCTTGTTGCTGGATTGGAAATGTTTCATATGTTCGTAATGTAGTTTGGAAAATTTCGTACGTACGTGCGTGTGTGAATGTTTTCAGCGTTCGACCGCAATGGGGTCGCAACGCAGTTTCTTGTAAGGTTACATTTTCGTAGGCGAATGAAATCAAGAAAGAAAAGAGAAAGGACAAATTTGTGTCTGATATTAGGTTGGTGCAAAAATAATGACGTAATAATGTCGTTTTTGACGTATTTTTTAACGTCAAAAAACGACATTATTACGTCATTATTTTTGCACCAACCTAATATTTATAATTAACGTATTCACGTGACAGGTTCCTGGAAAAGAAGCGGGAAAACTTGGTCACGCGCTGGAAAAAGACTTGTATGCGGGTGGATTACAACGACCACTTGTGTGTTTATTGACCAATTAGAAGTTGAGATTTCCTGAAAATATGTATGAAGCTGGGTAAGCTCTTTGATCCACTTTTTACACAGATTTATACAAAATTCAACATTGATAAGAAAGTGGTGTTAGGATGCTAAACGTCCGTAGTAGAAACTCAAGTGTTTTTTATGCTTCTATCTTTAATTGTTTACGTATATGAACGCACAACTTCAACTAAAATACACACAATTACGCAACCTTATCAACTTCCATAGTACAAAGTCACCGAAACAGGATATCCAGTGAGAGACAGACTCAGTAAGCTAGCAGTAGTCAATGAGACTAGATTGTTAACCAGTGACTAAATGACTTGTAGAGGACCGTGTGTGTTTGCGTGTTGATGAATTAGAAACACGTGCTGTTTATTCCTGCTAGAACCAACTACAAGAACAATGCGGACTCAAGTTGAGTCCAACCGAAGATGTAAAGAAAACAAGCAAGACATATATATAATGTCAACAGATATATGTATTAAACAACAAAATTTACAATGGACATAGACATTAACATTTGTGTTTGTGTGTAAACGTAAAGAGTTTGTATTTTCGTACGTACGTGTATGTGTGTTTCATGGCGTTTTCCCACAAGTGGGCGAAACGCGGATTTCTACGAGAGATTGAATTTCAGCGGACACATTTAAAAATGTAAAGTGAAAAAGAGAACGAGGCAAGAAGTCGCCCAGTATTTATAGTGTAGGGAACTAGTGAACAATTAGGGACTTAAGCAGGAGCTAACTCCGACAGACTAATCCTCATTCTATAATGAGTAGTCATACACATATTATAATAAATTGATTTCACACGTGATTTATAGGGAGTGCCAAGGAATTTAACCTTTAATTAAAATTTTGTGACAGAAACAATAAATTAGTTTATTTTACTGTCGTTTGTTTATTTTCAATTTAAGCACTTCCTTTTACTATTTTTTTCTCCATTTAAATTCTTGTTTCCTATCACAATACTAGGTCAATATGCATCCGAGTGTCTTAAGAATCAATATCGCCGTGAAAATATTGTATACGAGCTGAACTTTCGTTGTAATCGTTTCTTTATTTTTTATTATGTTTCTGTGTACGGTCGAAGAGCGTATCGACCCACAGTGTAGTGATAAAAAAAAAACAAGAGAAAGGTTAGCAATAGAATAAAGAGTAAGACGTTTTTAAAAACAAAAATTAAAAAAAAATCACTTGAAATTAAAATACGAGAATTGCAGAAGTTTGTAGTGGTGCTGTAAGGATTGTTGGCTAGGGTCACCGTGAATATAATCAAGAAGGAAAGCTGTGTCCTTGTAAAACAACACCCCACATGAATAATGAACAATAAACACGAGAGAAAAATAATCAAGCTCAGTGAACATTAATAAAATATTGTATTAAGAATATTATACAAAATTCAACAATAGTATTGTAGTGGATGTGTTAATTATAAGGGGTAAATACTTGTTGAGAATAAGCTGCGTGATAATTAACGATTTCCGCTATCATTAAAATCTCTATATTAATACGTGGAATAAGATACAAAACTCAACGGAATGATTTCAAAACATAATTAGATTTATTAATGTTTGATGTACAAGAATGCGAACTGAAAAGGTAGGACAGTAGTGTTCCTTTGATTTGGTAATATTTGTACCGGAGTTCATATTAAGAAGTAATATTGAACTTGTAATATAGAAGAATAAAGTTTGGAATTGTGAGTTCTAAAATTGGTAAAAGTTCAGGATTGATTTCAGAGGTTGGTGAGTGTTGGTAATTATCTTTAACGTCTGATCAGCAATGACTAAGGCGGTAGTTCCTGATGGTTACATCTTGGCACTTGGTAGCAAGGAATGAGAAGTACTACTTCAAAAGTTCATACGTGATTGGTTTATATAATGGTCGTGTACCACGTGAGAGGATCACAGCATATGAGCGGGAAAATAGATTGGTCGCGTGCAGGTGGTTTGATTGGTCGAAACTGACCAATCAGCAAGCAAGATTAGAGGTGATTGACCAATGAATACTTGTTATATTTATGTGGAAGTAGGATTTTACTTACCAGATAGGAAGAGTGCATTTCCTAAAAAGAGGTAAGGCTGGTTTGTTGTGGAAGATTCCAGAGTATAAAGAAAGTTGCTTCCCTTTTTCCGTAATAAAAAGGGTAAGTTTAGCTAATTAATGTTGAGTACAATATTGAATGTTATTTAACTACAAAGTTCAATTGAGACCTTAGCTAAATAAAGAATAGTTCCACAGTGTTTTATCAGTGTAGAAAGATGTAATGTTCATGAGTGATATCAATAAGAATTAGTATGATTACTCGAATGAGTAATAATTAAGAATTAAAATGTCAACATAGCGCCGTGTCTTATTTTCCAAGAATTGAACTGCTACTATATTTATTTCTGTAAAATACAGAAAATGTGGCACAAGGCCGAAAGGAGGTGGTGGAAAAGGATGGTCATCATCTGTCTTAATAACTTAGCTAGTCACAACCATTGACCCAATCATACAAGACAATAATCCCGGCACCAAAACAACACATTCATACTTACTTTTCTTACTACATTCACCAAAATACCTCATTGTCTCAATGAACAACCTAACTAGACCCCGTATGTACAAATCTTTGTCTGTGGGGTGGGGGATAAAAACAACAAGCTAAAAAACACCCCAATGATATATATATATATATACAGTATGGTAATAAACTATTTACAAGAAACTAAACAAAATCGTGTTAGTAATAAAAAAAAAACACAAACCTTAAATGTGGTAGAAAATTCAGTTAACTGGACGAAATCGATGCGGGGCTTTAAAAAAAAAAAAAAAAAAAAAAAAAAAAAAAAAAAAAATAGAAAACCATTCATTCATCCCAAACACTCACACAGACATGCACTCATTCTGACACAACAACAAATACGAAAAGCACACACGCGAAACGAAAGGCGCCCCGCATCCACCAGAGAACTGAAATCACTAACCACCTAAACGAGGGAGGGGATGGGGAGTTAAACTAAAGGGTAAAAAAAGGGGGACAGAAATAAAAGGTTAAACTGGAGTTAACTGGAAAAGTAAAAAAAACTAAAGCATCAAAAACCTAACTTCTAACCTAAAACCAGGGAAGAGATGCCCAAGTTCAACCCAGGAAAACAATTTCCTGATGCCTAACCGGCATCAAAATGCCACTTCAAGTCAGCCCCTTTTACACGGCCCAAACGCGCAAGATTCACCCACCTTTTGCTGAATTCTGATAAGGTGAGCCGCCGCCTTTCCGTCCTAATCTTGACTTTAAGGTGATGCTTAAAGTACAAGATCAGTTGGGAAGAAGTGAACTTCTCGCCCTAATAGAATCCCTTCTGACGCGTCGTCCAAATCACGACTCTCATGACCCCTAGTAAGCAACAGAACGCATAGTGTTCAGCCTTCGTCATCTGCGGCACCACATTGCTACAAACAGAACTGGCTTCAAGGACAAAAAACTTTCCCTGCAGCATGCGAACCATGAGGCCTTCAACAAACTTGCACAACGGCACTACCGTCTTGCACTGAAAAAAGGCGTGAGCAATGGTCTCGACTTCCTCAGTACAGCGACGACAGTTTGGATATTTCTCCAAGCCTACTGAACAAAGTCTCTTGCCGACCCAGAGGGCCCCACGAATCACCAGCCAGGTGAGTGATGCCTCATCATTATTGAGGCATTTGAACCCAGGCGCCCGAGGCCATATCGAGCGAGCCTCCTGCTTCGTAAGACCGAGCTCGCCAATCAGATCATCTTGAACGGCCCCCTAACTAACAGTCGATATAATGCCTTACGAGACAACGCCTGGACGTTGGAGTGGCCATCCGATGCCCGTAAGAGGTGTTTCAGAGCACGACGACATTCGCGGTAGAAGGAGCACTCGGCTCGGGGTGTACGGCTGGCCTCCTCCTCGCACGAGTGCACACTTCTCAAGGATGGGAAATGTTTACGGACGTGTTCTTTCCAGAAGGCGCCCACCTCATCCGATCCGCGACACATTCGGTCTAGAAAGGTAATGCGAAGCATATGTTGACGAATCTCAATGCTAGGCATACCCAGACCGCCCTCAGAGGGATGAAGGCAACAGATCTCGCGAGATACCATAGGGGCCTTGTCTCTCCACGAGAAAGAGAACAAGACCCGTACTAATAAAATTAGTCTGGCATACGGGAGTGGAAGTACAGAGTCGGTACAGGAGAATCGGATAGATATGTGAAACACATACTTCCGCCCTTCCCTTCAGGAATAGTCTCCTCCGAGACTACAGATTAACCGCGATCTCAGTCTTCCCTTCCTACCTCCGACCAATTCATTTCCAACTGGAGATCAGGACCGAACCAGACGCCGAGTATCTTGATCGGCCCATCCGTCCAGAGGAAAGGTCCGGGAAGAGAAACTCCCTTCCACGCACCCAACCTTAAGCCAACAGACTTATCGTGGTTGATCTTGGCCCTTGTCACCATCTCATAGCCACTGATCTCTTTGCTGACTTCGTCAATCTCGGCTCTACTCGACACAAGAACCGAAACGTCATCAGCATAGGCAGAATACCTGGCTGAGGTGGTAGCCCCAGGCAGGGCAATTCCGCGCAGGACCGGATTCGCCTTTAACTTGCGAAGGAATGGTTCCAATGCAAGAACGTAAAGCAAAGGCGAGAGAGGACAACCTTGACGAATGGAGCGAGACAATACGAAAGGCTTCAATCTTATCCCATTCACTTCCACCAGCGCACCAGGGGTCGCATACAAAAGTCGGATCCAGGAGCGAAAGTCGGCTCCGAAACCGGCCGCCGAAATGACAGTCTCCAGAAACCGATGGTCACCCCTATCGAAGGCCTTGGACTGATCTAAATTAATCAGCGCGGCTTCACTGTCGACTTGTTCTAAGATCAAGCGTACCATATGAAGGTTATCCTGAATAGTCCTGCCCTTCACAGCACAAGTCTGTTCAGGGCCAAACAGAGTAGACAGGACAAGCTGCAAACGGTTGGTTAAGATCTTCGCCAAAATCTTTAACTCAGTGTTTAACATGGTTAAAGGGCGAAAATTCCCTAACCCATCCCCACCGTTCTTGTCCTTACGCAATAACTTGATCACACCCCTGGTGAAGCGTTGAGGTATAGACCCCTGCTTCATCCAGTGGTTGAAAATCGGTTCCAGCAAAGGAACAAAAACGGGCGACAACCTCAAGTAAACTTCGTAGGGAAGACCATCTAGTCCCGGAGACTTATCCAGGCTAACCTGTTTCAGCGCTTCCCACATTTCCGACTCTGTAATGGGACCCTCGCACCTAGCCGCTTCAGCTGCACCGAGGCACGGAAAGTCAGCTAAATAGGCGTCGAACTGAGTAGAGCTCAGACCGGGCTCCCTGGTGAAAAGATCCTGAAAGTAATCCCGAAAGACCTCGCATATGCCCGCGTTTGTAGTCACGGTCCGCTTATGTGGCAATGTGACGCACGCTATATGTCGCCTGGACGCGTTCCGATTCTCCTCTGCACGCAATTCAGCAGCCATATTCGTTGCTTCAGAAGACATTCTTTTTAACCTAGCCCTAACTACCAGAGCTTGATCCTTCTTGATAAGCAAGGGGGCCAACTCTGCCTTAGCTAAAGCTACGTCCCCACTAACACCGGATTTCACTGCCCGATCAACTTTATCTTCTAAAGCCGTTTGCGCCGCTAATCTATCTAGATTGAGTGGACGACTGAAATCGGCAGCAAACGTTCTAATTTTAGATTTTAATTTATCCCACCAGGCGTTTCCCACAACCGCCCCCGTCAATTCCCTTTGTATCATTAGTAACAGCTGGTCCCGGAAACCCTGTTCACCAAATAATGAACAGTTAAATTTCCAGTAGCCAGCCAATCAGACCTTAGGCTTATCTAAGTTTACACGGACCCGGACAAGCCTATGATCCGTATAAACTATGTAATGGAAGCTTGGACACCCTAAGAGCCCTACATCGACTCTCCTAACTAGGACTCAGTCGAGGTAGCTCGCAAATGTCCCAGGAGTCGAGTTGCCACTATTTGTCCAAGTCCATGCTACCTCCCGAGTGTTCATCCCGGTACTTATCGACAAGATCAAATTTATCGATAAAGTCGAGAAATTGTTTCACATCCGGGTTGTTAGTACCTTGTTTTTGCCCTATATGATCTATATCGGGATCAAGGACGGCATTCCAATCCCCCGCTAAAACTACCCGACGAGATGTCGTCAAGTACGGCGCGATCTGCCGAAACAAAGGCCGCTCGGCATGGTTATTGGGCGCATAAACCCCAATGAGACGTAGAACCATACCCTTTATGGTAACATCCAGCACGCAAAGTCTGCCCGCCGGATCCGCGAAGACAAGGGTACTGCATGTCAAAGTACTGCCTTCAAAGACCTGCTCACTAGCCAAGAGACACCCCTCGAACGACCATCAAAACATGCTGAATAAAGGGCGAACCCCCTAGACAGTATGTCCTCACGGTCATGAAAAGAAAACCGGGTCTCTTGACACAAAATACATTCACCCCGAGGCGCTGAAGGTCACGAGATTTAGACTAGCTAACCAGAGAGCCATAGTGAAGACCGGTTAGGGTTGAAGTACGGGTTTGAACATGGACGGGGTAAGGATACCGACCGCCTCTCCCATAGACCCATGGCCCATCTCAGTCTTTATGGTACCGTCTTGGGAGATTCCGCCGATATCCCAGGGGAATGTTAATTTCAGGGCTCTATACAGGGAGGGATGAACTAAAACGGGGACCCTCCCTGGACAAAGTTTTGATAGCTGCTTCAATTGTTGGTTCTGAACAATGGCTATTGGTAAGGCCATTTTGTAAGAACTGATGGCCTCATCTATCATTGTCCAAACTTGATTGGCGCCAGGACCCGTTCTTACAACAGTTAGGACCCTTTGGGTGTGCGGCAAATTTTGTGGAACCTCTACATCCAAATCAGCGTACTGTCTGATGGATAGAAGGTATTTCAGGTCTTTTATTCTATTCACATAGTCCCGGGCTCTTTCTGCCTGAGCTGTAGAAATTTTACAGACATCTTCGCCCATGTTGAAAATATGTTTCTTTTTCTTCTTTTCAGTTTGTGCTTGAGCGGGGTTTCTCTCCCGTTTGGAAGCGGGAGGTGGCATTTCAGATTTTTTTTGACGGGGGAAGGACTGGGAGTATGCAGAGGGGTATGGGATGACCTTTTTTTAACAGGGGAAGGGCTGGGAGTGTGAAGTGGGGGAGATCTATGTTTATAGGGACAAGGATCTCTACTGAGAGGACGGGCTTTTGACGGTGTAGATGGAGGGTAAGGTTTATTTTGGGGAGAAGGTGCGGACCGGGCAGAGGACGTGGAAGGAGTAGGATGTGTGCTGAGCTTTTGATTGGTTGTCTAATTTCTTTTTGAGCTCTTTTATTTTTTCGATTTTTTCGTATCCTGGGTCATATTTTTTCTGTTTCTCTTTTAATTTTAGTTGAGAGGCCAGAGCATCGCCCTCAACGTTGCCAGAGGGAGTGGAGCTGTACGTGCCTTTTGTCCTTGGGGCTTCAGGGGACTGAGGACCCTCTGTCTGACGCTTCCCTCTGGCCTTACCAGCCATTCCCCCTCACACTTCTCCACAACTGCACTAGCAGCGGGCGAAAGCTCTTTGGGGAATGTGGTCTTTGATGGTATACCAGCCGGAGGATTAACCGACCCGATCCCGGAAGCTGGTACGCCCATTACAGGCGAGGTGGAAATTGGAGACGCGGTCAGAGGGGATTTTGGTCAACAGGAGCTTGACTAGCAGAGGCCTTCTTCTCTGGTCAGGAGGAAAGGTGACCAGTCTCTCCACACCTCCAGCATACAAGTTACAATGACCGGTAATTTCAAGCTCCCGACATCCAGACAGTTGGGGATGGAGGGGAAGGCTTTCTCGTCTAACATAATATCGAAGCTCCACACCCCCGTTCAGGTTATCACAGGAGGCGCCCAGAATTTCGCCATACTGGTACATGAAAGCGGTGAGGTGTTCCCCGATAACCTGAGGAGGGACCGCATATACGGTCTGTGTTCTAAGGATTAAATCTTTAGTGATGAGCTTACGGCTCGCCGCAGCTACGCAATCTTCTGCCGTGGGTAGCAGTACGTCCCACATGAAGAATTTGGCTCCCTTAACAATTCTAAGCGGCTTAAACCCCAGGGACTCTAGTGATTTCAACACTGTTTTTCGTCGAGCGACAGATTTTGCGCGAACGCCTATCGACGACGAAAACTGACAATTCTTTTTTCAATCTTCTTCAATTCTTGGGGGTCTTCCAAGAGTCCACCTTTTACGACAAGGTGAGCGTAACTCTTAGCACGCTCCAAGAAATCCGCAAGATTGATAATGCATTTCGGTGGGGACGACCAACAAGAGGTCGATTCCCCGGCCTCAGTCTTTTCTTGAGAGACATTTTTGGCTATCATGTCAGTCTGGGTTTTCTGGCCTTTATTGGCCTCCGTAGTTTTTTCACTTTTCTTACTGCCATTATTGGCCTCCATACTTTTAGTCGGTAAATTTTCCATTTTCCCAGTGATGTCACCATCGCTAGGGGAACTTGGTTCTAGGGCTGGGTAATCATTGAGATTACCCTTATCCGGTGGGTCTTTCTTTGGAGGGTTAAATAAGTGTTTTCTTATCGACTTTCTGTGGTCAGATAAGTTGGGTTTTTTCTTAATCGCTAAAAAATAAGGCACTTTTTCAGGCCCCGGACATTTAGACTAGCTAACCAAAGAGACACAGTGAAGTTCAATTAGGGTTGCTTACCTGAATTAAACATGGACAGGGTAAGGATACCGACAGCCTCTCCCATCGACCCGTGGCCCATCTCATTGTTGATGGAGCCGTCTTGCGAGAGACCGCCTATATCCCATGGAAAGGTCAATTTAAGTGCTCTATATAGGGAGGGGTGAACAAAAACAGGGACCCTCCCAGCGCAAAATTGTTACAGTTTCTTCAATTTGTCGTTTTCGACTATAGCAATGGGAGGGGACAGAGCTAGTTACAATTTACAAAATGGCCGACACCAAAATAAACAATAGAAAATTATACAATACAAAACGTTAGAAAAATAAATGGAAAAATATATGGATAAATAGACAGCAAATAAAAGTTAGAAAAATTAAATAGACAAATATGCAATACAAAAAGGAAAAGAAAAAACACGGAAAACTTAAAGGGTATTAAAAGGAAAGAATAAAAGAAGTCAAAACCAAAAACGAAACACAGACAGGGGAAAAGAAAAGAAAACGGAGATATAAATAAAAGAGAAATTAGAGAAAATGAAAAACAAAACGGGAAATCTAGAATAAAAGGAATAAATTTAAAAAAATTTAAAGTAGATAAAAATTAAAAAAAGAGGAGGGTAAAAAAAAATGAAAAAATCAAAATCTTTTCAAGACAATTCGTAAGAACAAAAGACAGTAATAAAAAACAAACTTAACAAAAATGACGTTCAATGGGACAATATCAAAGGCGCAAACGGGCGTCAAAATAGCAGTCAACAAAGGTCTAGCGAAAACTCGTACTACACAGAATTGAACTTGAACTGGTACTGGCTGTTGGCTAACAGCGAGAGAGTTTATATAACGATGCATAGGCTCCAGCGACCTTGGCGCCAAAAATATAGAAAGATACTAAAATACGCGATTGGTCAGGAAATGGACCAATCCGTGATTTTAGAGAAAATTTCGAATTACGTGCGATGGCAAAATTGTCATATAATAAGTATCATATATTTATGAACCAATGACATTAAAGAAAGCGGAGGTGTGGCACATGTAAGTGATCACCACAAGTTCTTTACCCGACCAAGAGTTCCATAAAAATTAGTAATATTTTTTTTGTTTAAACTGCTCAGTGGAAAATGTCATGACGCTCAATGTCATTAGGTCTCTGGTTGGGACCCGGAAAGAAATGAGTACACCAGAAATCAAAGGAAATAAAACAATAATAATAAAAAAAATATAAATGAATAAAACAAAATAAATAAATAGTATTAAAAATAAATAAAAAAAATAAAAATACTGTGTTTCAATCATTTAAATAAATAAGATTTTTGGAAGTAGGTCGATAACTTTTCAGCACCCACTCGTAGAAAACGAAAAGGTCGGAAAGAAGAGATTTGTACTTCTTTATACTCTGAAATTAAATAATCCTCAGCATTTGGTCGAAGTGTTTAGGTGACTGACTCCTAGGATGTTGGGTGATGATGATGATGATGATGATTATTATTATTCTACAACAACAAGATACTTTTTTTCATTTAAATGGCGAATTTATTATTGGGTGCCTTTCGTAAAGCGATGATTAACAGGCCAATGTTAATCAATGTTACTACCTTCACTGGGTGGCTCGAGATTGAATTAAACTAAACTAGAGAGAGATAGTTGCCTCATGGTACTGTCACACAACTAAAAAAGTCAGTAAGTTTCGGTGTTCGAGCTCGGGTAATGCTAGAGAGCTAGCCTGTTGAAAGATTGGCATCATAACATACACACGTACACACACACACAAAAAAAAACTCGTTTTAAGTCAAATGTAGTGTTACCAAACTTAGCTTGTTGTTTGTTGAGAGTCGGCATTGGCCCATTGTACATAAATCGTTATTTCCTTCGATTTTTGGTTTTTATTGCTACCCAACCCGAATATTTAAAAAGAAAAGAAAAATGTTATACACGTGTCGTATTATTTTAAATTTTTGGGGACCTTTTTAGGATTTTATCCATAAATTAAAAATTTGTGAAGAACAAAAAAAAATCTATCTCCAAAAATGGTTCTATAATCCGGTATTTTTTTTTTTTTTTTTTAGCTTTTTTTCAATACAGTCATTCATGCAAGAAGAATCTCTTGTCTTTCCGATATTATTAAAAATAAAATCTCCCAGAGGAAATTAATCTTCATAAAACTAAATAAAAAAAAAAGGTTTTATTGTTCTTTACATCTTAGAGACCATTCCTTTCTATTTTTTTTCTTCCTGTCCACTTAAAAATATGCAGTAAAAGAAGGAAGTTCGTAATATGGAGTAAAAAAGTTGAATTGTGACAGCGCGGGTTATTTCAGTAAAAAAGGAAAATCGGCATTTAGTTTACTACACAGCATCATAAGTAGGGAAAGGGTATCCTCACATATTTACGATTCGACATTACAATTTTCTGTATATAATCGACTTACTAAAGAAATAATTGACGGTGTAGCTAAAAAAAGAAACGATAACATTCATCATGAAGAAAGAAAATGTGTGTTATTATTTTGGATTTGAAATATTGGTTTTATTAACAGGCAAGTTGGTTTTTCTTTTTATTATTTATCAAAAGATATAATTGTGATATGTTTTTCATCTTCATCGTTTGTTAAAAAAGAAAAAAAAAAAGAAATTTTGTTTTGTTTTCCCCGGCACTTTCGTAAAGTAACTAAATGGCCTCGTTCTTCTGCAATTATTCCTGCTATTCCAAATTTCTTTTTTTTTTTTTTTTTTTTACACTTTCTCTCGTATTTGATTCTCAGTAACTTTTTCAAAGCAACTTTTAATTTTTGAAACTTAACTATTGTTTTTTTTTCCTTCTTTATTTATGTATTCTAATTACTTTTTTTTAACACCCAACCCAAAATTCTTTGTAATGAAAGTGAATTACAAAAAAATCTTTCCGCTTTTTCTGTTTTCGTTTTTTATGCCATATTCATAAAACTTTGATGGGTATGTAATCATTGATTGACTAAGACTACACATAGAAACAAATACAATATTAATAATTATTTTTATTTACTAGCACTTTATTCCAGTAAGTTTATAGTTTAATAAGTAGTTATATAATTTTATTTGAAGTTTATTTTTCAGAACCAAGTTATTTTGGAGCCAATAAAAAATTCCCACAACCCGGATCTGAAAGTTTTAAACTTTTCCCCCCCGCTTCTTGCCAAAAGAGGTGGATGAAGAAAACTAAAACAAAACTTTTTATTGAAAATTAGTGAGAATAATTATTTTAACGTGATGATCTTGTTATAAAAATTAAAGTAAAAATTCCAGTCTTGATGCAGAAATAATTTTTGATGCATCTGCAAAAGAAAGACGTAAGCGGTAAAAAAAAACCTTTTTTTTGTTTTTTGAACATTACCGAAAGAAATTGTCTTCAACTTGCAGTGGAATTAAAAAAAAAGTTTTTATTTTACATTTCTTAGCATTAAGTAAGAGGTTGCTAATTATACTTTCTAGAACTGTCACCTTATAAATCTTTCTTTGGGATGGAAGAAAATGACCATCCTCCAATTAAAATAGTTTGAGAAACACTTTTTTTTTTTTTTTTTTTTTTTTTTAAACTAAAAAGTAGGGGAAACGAATATTTTTACATTTTAACTTTTTCTGTTTCATGTAAAAGAAAAAAAAAAAGAAAAGAATCCTAGTCCCTGATGTATCTGAAAATTTAAAAAAAAAAAAATATAAGTATTTCAAATTGCAAAATACACTCGTTGTAAATTCTTACATTCTTTTTTTTATTATAAAATTTCATTATTTATCCTGTAAGTAAACTAGTTTCCTCCACACTATTTTGTGTGTGTGTGTGTGGGGGGGGGGTGTAGCCATTATGAGTAAATAAATTTAAATTACCAACAAAAAATGCTTGTATGAAATGAAGTTAAGAACTTTAAATTTTTTTAAAGATTTTCATTTAATTTAATACACTTTTAAAATAAAACAATTTGTTTCCATCTATTAAAAAAAACACGTTTGGAACACACTTAAAAAGGCATTTGTAAACAAAAAAAGCAAAAACAATTCCATTTGTAATAAAAAAAAAAAAAAAAAAAAAAACCCCGAAAAACTCTTATTAATAATGTCATCATGCTTCCTGGGACCACTTTTTCAGACATGTACTGCAGTGACTGTTTCATTTTATGTGATGAAACTCAAAAACAAAAACCATATATAAAAATAATTGCCAAATAGACAAAATAAATTTCACGAAATAGGTACTGTAAGAAGAAATAACAATTTTTAAAATCTTTATTTCATATTTCTATAGATATGCAATTATGTTTTATAGAGTATGCAAAAGCATTTGATAATGTACGTCCCAAGGATCTATTTGAACTGCTAGAAAAACTAGATCTATTTAGAAAAGCTGTTAGAATAATCCAGAACTTCTACTAGGAGCAAATCACCTACATACAGATAGAAAATTAAGTAGCTACACAAAAAATAGAAAAGTGTGTGAGACAAGGATGCATCTTCTCCCCAGATGTATTCAACTTCTACAGCAATGCTATCTTAATGGAACTGGAGACCCTCTCAGGATGTATTATTGGTGAGCATAATCTTAACAATATAAGATACACAGATGACACTGTGTTGATTGCCAACTTGGAAAGAAAACTATTAGGGACCTCTATAGACAGGATGATGGAAGCAAGTGAGAAAAAAGGACTAATCAACAACTGCAAAGAAACAGTATGATTGTCAGGAAAAGAAAAAAAAGAAGCGAGTTACAAATTAGAGATATATAAATATCAAGTTGGTGCAGAAGTTTAAATATCTGCAAAGTATTTTAACAGAGGATGGATAATGTGATATCAAGATCAAAACACACATTGAACTAGTGAAAGAAGCATTTCAAAAGCTAAGCAAGGCAATGACAAATGGAAAATTTTTGTTAGAAACAAAGAAAAAGTGCTGGATTGCTGTGTATCCTTTAAAATGGCGGTGAATGTTTGACAATCTCTCCATGGTTGAGGAGTAAACTACAGACAGAGGAAATGTTGTTTTACTGAAAGTTTCATGGACTGAAGGAACAACTAACAAGGAAAGAAATCACAGGGGGTATCTTGAGGGCAAGAGAGATACACAGGACACTGAGCCATTTACTTGACAAATTTGTGAAAATGGATTGTGGGACAGGGATGTGGGTGCCTGGAGGAAAACTGCTAAGGGCCACATATGATAGGTAATCATGACTCTTCACATTCTGAAGGGACATTTCATACATAGAAGATAGATTAAGGAATGAAAATATTTTTTTATGAATATAAAAAAAATAAACACTTTTCAAACCAGTGAATGAATTTTTTTTACATGTATGAAGGTACAAGTTTAACAAAATTTTATTGATAAAGTCTTTAAAAATTTTTTGATTGTAAAAAGTTAGAATGCACTAATATAGCTTATCTTGAAAATGAATGCATAGAACAATTCTTAAAGGTGTGGCATAGAAGATTGCTACAATAACACACCAGTTATGACTTCTTTGGAAGAGTTTTTACAATCACGTCTTCTGAAGCCTGTGATATCAATGTAGGCGTCCTCCATGGCTCTTTTCCTGTTTTATATTAACCCTTTGCTCAAGCATTCTCAGATAATTAGTAAATGTCAATACAAAAGATACCACCTCTCGATATGTAGGGGACTAGGGCCTGGCAGCTGAGCTGTCCTTTTACTTAACTCTAGTAGCTGACTGGAGGGGGAAAACAAAGGCTTGTAACATTCAATTACTCCAAAGCCAAACCTAATAAGTTTTATCATCACCGAGTAGACCCTGAGTGCTTTTCAGTCATGAACAATTCCATTCTTAATGAGTCTGTTTTCTTTGAATATCTATTGTGGTCAAAGTTCAACCCTAGGTCTCAAATGGAACTTGTATATACAATCCACTATTAAAGGAGGCTGAAAAAATGGTTGGTAACTTGTGCTGCTCCAGTAAACATCTGATTCCACTTACCATTCTCTATTTTTAAAAGAACCAGATCAGACCAAAAAATGGAGTATTGCTGACATATCAGAGCTGGAGCTGCCCAATTCTCACTTTCCAGAAATGACAAAAATACAAAAGCGTCTATGTTGCCTTGTGGGTGATGAATTATTTTCCACTCTATAATCTCTTTCTCACAGACAAAATATTGCAAGCTTCTTGCTGCTATCATTATTTCCATGGAAGGTGGAAATATGAAAACAATGAAAAGTCCATAATATGAAAGATATTCTGTATATGTCTCATAAAAATAATGTTGCTTAATCAAACCAGCTGTAACATAATATGAAAACCAGGGCACAAAGAACTAATTTGAGCAGTTCACACCTACCATACTTGGAGTTAATGCTAAGCTATCACCCTTTGAACTCATAACACTAGAAACCTTAACTTTTTTCATACTATGAGTCAACCAAAGGACAAATTCCAATCTCGCTCATTCTTTTCTTGTCATTGTTAACACCAGACCTTTAGTACATACCCTATGATTTATAGCACTGGAACTCATCAGCACTTGCTACAGTTATAATCAATCAGAGCAAATTCAAAATTATAAGTTCTTTCTTCCTTATGAACTAACACAGATTTGGGGTCTGCTTGGTAGTGTTTCTCAGATTGTCATTCAAGATGAACGTTTATTTAAAATTTCTTAGTTTTTTTTTTTTTTTTCTTATTTAAAATCTTTTAGTTTTCAGGAAGATAGATGGTCACTGATGTTGCATTTAAATTTGTTTTTTAGATTGTAAATGTCAGGGAATTGAAAAATCAGAAGAAAATTTTACAGACTTTTTTTAGAAATTTCTGAAAAACAAAAACATTGTTTTCATAGTTATTTCTTTATCATATGGTAAATAATAAATATATGTTGGTTCAAATATTTTTATGAACTTATAAATATAGAATTAATCTTGTGAATAAACAGTAACTAAATAATGTGTAATGTTTTTGTTATTAAAATTCTAAATGTATTTTTAAATAAATATTGTCCAAGGACTATACATCATAGATGTGTCAAAAGAAAAACTGTCCTTTTGATGCACTGCTTTTTTTTTTTTTTTTGTTATAAAGGTTAAACTTTGCCGAATTTTCCAATTATTCCAAACTTAAGAGTAGGATCTAGCATTGTGCCAAAAAAAAAGAAATCTTGACAACTTATTACTTTATCCAGAATGATCTAAAAACAAGTGGTAACTTATAAATTAGGAGTAACTCTTATTTAGATGTTTCATTTGCAAGTAAGTATTGTATGAACCAAACAAAACCCATTACCTTTTAATTTTTTTTTTTTTTTTGTTGTTTATCTTTTTCTAGCTTTTTCCATTGGCCATGTTCATGGTGAATGTCGAAAAGAAACTTCGGAGGAAACTTTGAATAACATAAAACAAAGGATATCAAGTACGAGCAAAAATGGTGACTATGTGATTCTTTATCAGTAAGTATCTTTGTTCTTCATGAAATGTCTTGTCTAAATGACGTAAATTCATGTATAGAATTTACTATGAACAATTTAAAAAAAAATGGCTCTAGCCATAACAGACTTTGCAAGCATCGAATATAGCAGGTTGGGCATATTAAAATCAGATTTAATGGAAGAATATTTACTGTATTTGAAAGCATAAGATATGCACAGGTATCAACAGTGTATATATATTTTTTTTTTTTCTAGGTAATTTACCCCAGGCAAGGCAGGAGTGTCACTAGCACGCAGGGTGTTACAGAGGATTGAGAACAAGAGTAAAGAAGCACGTTTGAGGAAGGGATACAGAGGAGGGCGGGGAAACAAGCTCAGGGTGTCAGATGTCGACTGACATTACATTTGAATATTTGAAGATTATAGTCATCGGGGAAGCAAGTAAGGGGAAAGGGAGTTTCACAGACAGGAAGTACGAGAGAAGAAACTGTTTGAGAAGAATAGATGGTTACATTTAACTGTTTTAACAGTGAAAGTGTGGGACCGAGATGCCAAACTGGTAGCACGTTTAAATTCATGAAGTCCGGGAACCAGTGACAGTAGCTCAACGTTGCCATGAAAGTATTTGTAGAAAAGACAGAGGGAGACCACGGCATGTCTGTAGGATAGCAATTGTAGACTAGATGCCAGATCAGAACTAATCATCTTGCATATTTGTCTCTGGATTTTGTCAAGTACCTCAAGATGTACAGCAGGTGAACCAGACCATATATGACAGCAATATTCCATTCAGGAAAAAATGATTTTAGGGTATTTAAGCATGTAATATTTAAAACAAAGACTTACGGCCATATCACATTGAAACACTGGTTCTTGTATGATTACCAAAGTTAAGCATATAGGGCTTTAATTTTCCTATTAAACTTGATTTAACTATTCAGAAGTAGTTTTAACTAAAATAACAATCAACCAACCAAATTTTATTTTCTCACTGGTTGACCAAATTTATTTGGGCTTACAGCCATATCATATTAAAATGCCTGTTCCTGTACGATTACTGAAGTTAAGCAACATTGAGCTTGGTTAGTATCTAGATGGGTGACTGCCTGGGAATATCAGCTGCTGTAAGCTTGAATGTGTAATGTAGTGGGTTGTGTAATGGATAATGGCTTGGAATTGTTAATCTGAGAGCCAAATTCCAATTCATGTTAGGTTTGTCATATTTATTTACTTGTAAATGCCCTTATTTATGGAATTGGGTTAGGTAGAAATGACCGTCTGGAGAAAATTATAGTCTATAGTGCATGTTGGGGATAAAATTATCCTACGGTAAGCCTTCACTTGGCATCTAAGGTATGTCTTAAAATGTTGTCAAATATAAGTAATTGTTCTATGAAGAATTAAAGAATAGCCATGGCTGACAAGAATGAACAACCTAATGGTAATATTAACTGTTTCTTTTATAAGGAAACATTTGGATATACATTCTTGGGAAAGATAGGAAGTAACCTCCTTCTTAAACTGCTTGCCATTCATGGTTAGAGAGTCCAATCTATTTTACTTTTTAATCCATAGATGGAGGAAGAAGAGATTTATGCCTTTTTTCCAAGGCTATACCAGAAGTTTAACTTTTTCTTTGTTTTTTATCTCACTGGATACTTTGTTAAATTATACTAAGTATCATAATGATCTACCTCAGGAATGATATTTTGAAGCAGAATATTTCCCAGGGTTTTTCTCAATATGAGATTGTATAGCAATTTTGAATCAAAATTGTTAAAATTTTCTAGTGTAAAATTAAATGGAACAGACTCGGTTGGAATTTGAACTCGGCTTGCAAATTCCATTTTTCATACAGGTAATCGCTACACTCAGCACACATCCATGTATACTATTGCAAATAATTCATGAAATTATACTCATCTTTGTTTCAATTTGTAAAACTCTGATAAGTTAGAAATTAAATTGTTTTGACCAATAAAGATCTACCTCAGGATTAATCTTTTGAAGCAGAATATTTTCCAGAGTATATTTTTCAATATGAGATTGTATAGCAATTTTGAATCAAAATTGTTAAAATTTTCTAGTGCAAAATTAAACGGACTAGACTAGGTTGGAATTTGAACTTGGCTTGCAAATCCCACTTTTTGCACTGATAACCATTACATTCAGAACATGTTAATATATACTATCGCAAATAATTCATGAAATTATATGCATCTTTGTTTCAATTTATAAAACTCTGATAAGTTAGAAATTAAATTGTTTTGACCAATAGAAAATAGTTCTGGATATTCTTACTTTTACTAGCATTTATGTGGAAATAATGTTCATATCCTGAGCCTAAACCTGAATAGAAATTTACTCCTCTTTTATGTGCTGTCTCACTTCAGGCTGTTGGCAATCATGCCTCTCCCCAACTTCCTAACCTTTGTAGCACTTAGTCTCCTTTTCACTATAAGAGTGTATAGAAATTTGAATTGAAATTGTTCACATTTTCTAGTTACTATCTTAATTCTCAATATAAAACTGTGTATGGTTTTTTCCATTGGTTATCAAAGTTTGAAGACTGATAATAAAATATTGAACTGCTTTTTAAAAGAAAAGTTTAAACAAGTCAAAAAGTCAAATTTTGATAAAATTTGTATCTCAAATCAATAAGAAATTTAATCAGTACTACTAAACAAAATAAGATTATTAAATCTGAAGTAGGAATATACAAAATAGATTGTAAATAAAATATATTGGCGAGGCAGCTAGAATTTTAAGTGATTACATGAAGATAGGCAGAACCTTTTCCAAAATGATATGAAATGGATAAAATCTTGTAATAAGAAATAAGAGAGTCTAGTTTGAATTCCAGTCAGGTTTGTTACATTCACTTAAACACAAATATCCTTGTTCTTACAATCCAAAATATGTTTTGGCTTTAAATTGGGTACCTCCACTTGCTAAAAAAACAAAACAAAACAGTATAGCATGATGAAAAAAGGCCCCAAACTTAATAAAAGTTTTGTCATCGAAGGTTTGTTATTAACAGAGGAAAGACCAAAGTATATTTATTTTATTAAATTTTTAATCTTTTTTAGCACATTTGAAATTTTGATGAAAAATCATTTTTATGTCAGCAGCTGACATAATATTTATAATTAGTGTTGTTATTTTTTTTTTTTTTTCCAGGTGAAAAACATTGATTTAGAAATTCTCGCAAAAATCAAATAATTTTAATGAAACAATTTAATGAAATCAAAAATCAAATTTTAATGAAACATTCAGGACTTATTCACAAATGAATGAAATTATTTTTTTAAAAAATATTTTTTTCTTACATATGTTACCCACACCCAACCCAACACACTTATTTAATTTCATAAAATCTTGAGAAATCTCAAAATTTGTCTCATTAGTTAAGAGCAGGACCTCCATTTACCGAAAATCTGTTCTGAATCTTAAAATACAAAATGCAATAAAACTATCTAATTATTTAATTAGAAAAAATTTTAATTGCTTTTATAAAAAAGATTTATTAAGACACTATTGCCTTAAGAAAAAATTTTTTTTTCGATAGATAATGAATTTTTACAAGAATTGTTTTCATTTTTTTTTTTTTTAAATTATAATAATTTAAATCATTTAAAATTCTGCATTACTTCAATTCAGTTAAATGATATTGTTATTAAGTGAAAACGATATTTACAAATCAAAAATTGAAAAGCTTAATTTGTGTACCCCAAATATTTTTAACAAATAATTTTTAATTATATTTTAGTGTAGAAACATTCCCATTTTTATAAGTTTGGATGTCCGTCATGTGTTTTAAGAGTTGTCGTTCTTTAAAATCTGTCCGTCTGCAATTCGTACGTTTTCATTTCTGTGTTTCATTGTGTTTAAGCTTTGCAAATCATCCCTTTGAAACCCAATATAATTCTCCTAAAAAATAATTTTTACTTTTAAATTTTTCTTATTCACTTTCTATTTGAAGTTCTTATTTTTAATTTGCATGTCATTTTGAAATTTCCTTTCAAATTATTTTTAATTTAACTCCTAAAAATGTTTTTTCATCTTTTTGTTAGCAGTTTTTTTACTTCTTTTTTGTGAGTTATTTTGATAAAAATGTAAGGCTAAATATATAAGTAACTAAAATTCAATAAAATATTAGATAATTGCTGAAAATATAAGTTAATTTAAAAAAATTACTAGGTAGTTAAAAACCAAAAACAAAGCATTCACTTCAATTTTGTAAATTTATGTCAATTTCTAGTCAACCATAATAATACACCTTAAACTGCCAATCAACACGTCAGAAAAACAAGACTCCGTGGTTAAGAAATGCTTGTATACTATGTTTTATTCTATAAGTATTATTTGTTTGAAATCAGATTAATTTAACTTCAAATTTGCTAATTTTCCTCAAATAATGTGTTACAAATATATATTTTATTTTTGGAAGATTTTTAAAACTGAGAATTAACTCTTGTTAATATTTATTGATTTTTATTGATTTTTTCCAAGAGCGACCAAAGAGTTGAGATTCCAATCAACATAATTTCTATTTGTAGTACACCTGGAAATAGTAAATTTAATCATTTAGCTCTCAATTAAAGCTTCAAGAATGCTTTTTCATTTTTAAAAATTCATTTTAAACCTTAGGTATTGAAATTTTCAATACTTAATACTTTGAATAATCCGCACACACACACAAATAAAAAACATGAGCAATGTTTAACCTTTGTACTTGCAACCCCCCCCCCAAAAAAAAACGGTGTGTCAAAAGGATGGTTATTCCATTGATATTGACATTATACACTTTTGTCTTCTTCAGCAATGTTTATTTACAAGATTATAAAATTTATGTGAACCAAATACAATGCAATATTTATTGTTTACCATTTTATAAAGAAATAAATTTGAAAAGAAATCTATTGAAAATAAATTGAAATCTCTTCAAAATTTGGTATTACTTATATTGATTGGTATATTCATTACTTATATTGATTGGTATATTCATTACTTATATTGATTGCTATATTCATTACTTATATTGATTGGTATATTCATTAAAAAGAGGGAAGATTATTATTCTTTCATTTTTTTTTTTTTTAATTTTTATTTTTAACAATTTTTCTAGATTGGCCTCTGTCATAATAAAAAAAAATATTGATTTTTATAATTTTAAAAACAACGTCCTGTTCATAATATAAATACAGTGTCAAATTGATCCCTGACTTCTGTACATTGTTTTTATTTAAAAATGTCAAGTTAAGCAATGTTGTGCCTTGTCAGTATCTAGATAGCTAACTGCTTGGGAATACCAGGTGCTGTAAGCTTGGATGTGTGGGTGGTGTAATGGATAATGGCTTGGATTTGTTAATCGGAGAGCTGGGTTCCAAATCCACTTGGGTTCATTATAATAAGTTATATGAAAATACCTTTGGGAAACGTATGAATCCATCTCTTCTCCTCCTCCTCCCAATCTATGGGTTAATTAGTAAAACTTGTATCGCTAAACTTATATCACTAAAAGAATTATTTTCTCCAAAAAGATAAAATTGCATACAAAATATTCCCCCCCAGCCCACTCATTTATTTCAGACCCCACATATTTATTTTATTTTCCAAACTGTCTGTTCTAACCTCTGCCTCCATGTTTTTTTTGTTCAGAAATTAATTTTGAATGAATTTTCTAACTTGCCCTTCTATCCCAGACATTTTTTTTTTTTTTTTTTTTTTTTTTTTTTTAGTCATTTCACCCCAAGCAAGGCAATAAAGCCACTAAGATGCAAGGGGGGTTACTGAGTGTTAGAGAACATGAGTAAAAAAAAAAACAAAAAAACTGGAAAGCAAAAAGCCAGAAGAGAGTTCCACAAGTGAGAAGAGCAATAGAAGAAGCTGTTAGCATAGAACATATGGTGACATCTAGGCATTTCAACTGGAAAATGATGAGACCTAACTGCCAATTTAGTATTGCACTTTTAAATTCATAAAGTCTGAGTAGCATAGAGGAAAGTTCAATTAACATTAATTTATAGAAAAGGTACAGGTTAGATACATTATGGTGATAGAAAAGTGAATGAAAGTGAGGTGCCAGGTCATGACCAATAACATTGCAGATTTTTATTTGGATTTTATGTAAAATCTCTAAATATATAACAGAAGCTCCAGGCCAGATGTGGCAGCCGTATTCAAAGCATGGAAGAATGGTAGACTTATAAATATGTAAAATAGATTCTGGAGAGAAAAAATTGTCTTGCATGACATTGGGAACCAACATTCCTAGCAGCAGAACTAATAATCGATTCAATATAATCTTTCCACTTGATATCAACAGAAAATGTTAGTCCAAGAGGGCCCTCTCCCAGAGGATAGCATTAGCCATAAAAATAAATAGCCTGCTCCTTTTGAATAATGGCTGCAAAACTCATACCTGTTCATAGTCATAAACATCAATTAATCTCCTGTCTGCATGATTATTATATATACTCACATATAAACCTACTTCATGTATAGTGAAATTTTTTTGTGAAATACCTGATTTTTTTTTTTTTTTTTTTTTTTTTTCATATCAGTCAGTTATGTGTCATGTGTAATATATGCTTGGGCAATCATGTATCTTTTGATACATGACTGACAAGGCAGATTTTTTTTCCCGCAGTAGGTTGCCATTTCTTTCTGTGGTAGACCAGTTCCTATCCAAGGCTATAGAACCTGGTCTGTCCTGCTATTTACCCATAGCTGGAGGGAGAAGAAGAGGATTCATACTTTTCCCAAGGGTATTAGCACATAAGTGAATGTAATGGATTTGAGTGGAATTCGAACTCTGCTCTCCGATTCCTCAATCTGAGCCACTACCCATTACTCCACTGTGCCTCCCCTTTTTTTTTTTTTTTTTTCATATAGCTTGTGTATAATGTGACCACAGCTTCTGAGCAATACAAATAGGTCCACTACTACTGGGCATCATCCTGGGCATATATTAAATAAAGGGTCTTCATTCATTTTGTACAGATCTACTCCCAAAATGGTAAGAAAAAACCACTGTTCATGTACCAACAGAAAGAAAGAATCTATGAGAGGCAGGCTAAAGGAGCTTACCTGTATCATTAGAGTTAACGAAAGGTACTGTAAGAATGTAAGCATACCAAGTAGGTTGTGGTCACTGAAAATACATAAATTTTAACCAGTCAGAAAAAATTTACGTATGTATAGTGCAACCTGTCACTAAAAATGCATGATTTTTAACATCTTCAAAAAATTGCATACTGTACTCTCCCCTCCCACAATTTTTTGCATAAAAAAACTGATCACAAAAACTAGCACTATACTCGAGTATATATGATAAGTTGAAAAACTAATCTTGTGTAAAATATAATTATTTTCATATTCAGTAGTTTAAAATTTTTTTTTCTTTGTGACAGGAATATGAAAAGAGAATACATCAAAATAATGAAGGATACATTTGACTGTGAAGACGCTGACAATTTGCTTGATGAGTGGGATAAAACTGAAAAGAATTTACTGGACATTATCAAGAAATGTGAGTGACCACTTAACTGCAAATTAATTTTGGACATTTTTCAAAATTATGTCTTGGCTTGAAAAGACTATATTTTTATATAATTTCTCATGTTATCTTAGTGCTGCATTGAATCAAATATAAAATAACCACATATTACTTTAACAAAATCTACAATCCTGGGTATGATGATAAATTACATCCAACAACAAGGCCCCCAAACAAAAATCAAACCCTAGAAAAGTATAAAAATACATTTTTATTGTAATATTACCAGCAATACATTTTTATATATAAAAAATTACCAACAATATATTTTTATAGTAAAACTACATTACATACAGTACATTTTTATAGCAAAATAACAATCATAAAATAACATTTTATAGTAAAATTTAAAACATGACATACATTGTCAAAAAAAAAAAATATTTACTATGATTAAATCTCATTTCTTGTAAAGAGAAACAAATTTTCACTCCTTGTCTGATTTTGTCAGATAATTTGGGAAAAAATGCAACTAAGTAATTATAAATCTTGTCATTCTCTTGAGTTATGAAGTTTGAATTTTCATATTTAGATTTCAGCATTAAATAACCAGATTTAATAAAATATATATTTAATCAATTTTACATTAAGCTTTTCAGTTAAAAAAAAAAAAAAAATGGCTGGTCTTGATATGAGAACAGTTGCTTCAGCTGAAGTGTATGTACCTATGCTTATATAATTAAAGGCAATATTTGCTAAAAAAA
Organism: Acanthosepion lycidas; assembly: GCA_963932145.1. NCBI lineage: Eukaryota > Metazoa > Mollusca > Cephalopoda > Sepiida > Sepiidae > Acanthosepion > Acanthosepion lycidas. The sequence continues at coordinate 97,727,421 of OZ010596.1, forward strand.
AAGGGGGTGGGGGGAAACAACTCCTTTATATCATACCACCCCAAAATCTATTTTCATCCTCATCATCAGTCTTATGACTGACTGGTTATAGTTTTGCTGTGCACTTGAGGACCTGACAAGTTCCCTACACATATGAGTTTAAAGCCAGTGAGGTATTCATTCCTTTAGGTTATCCTGGGTAAGACGTTAAACTACGTCCAGCAGCAAGGCCTCTGATCAGGAGGTTTTGAGGAGCGTGGAACCACCTCTTAATTGCTGGCGTTCCCAGGTCCACCCTGACCCGGGGTGGTAGCACCTATTAGGGTCTCATCTATGGGCAAATAGTTAACTATTACCAGCAATACTTTTTTGAAAAATATTATTACCAGCAATACTTTTTTGAAAAATATTATTACCAGCAATACTTTTTTGAAAAATATTATTACCAGCAATACTTTTTTGAAAAATATTATTACCAGCAATACAATTTTGAAGGAAATATATTACCAGAAACAGATTTTTGACAAAACAAAATATTACCAGCAATAAAAATTTTTGTCAGCATTAAATAACCCATTGAAGTTGATATGCGGTAAAACAAACCAGTCTAAAACAAAGAATACATACTCTATTCATACAAATCTATCCTAAAAATGTTGCCGGCATTAAATAACCCATTGAGGTTGATATGACGTAAAACAAACCAGTCTAAAACAAAGAATACATACTCTATTCATACAAATCTATCCTAAAAATGTTGCCGGCATTAAATAACCCATTGAGGTTGATATGATGTAAAACAAACCAGTCTAAACCAAAGAATACATACTGTATTCATACAAATCTATCCTAAAAATGTTGCCGGCATTAAATAACCCATTGAGGTTGATATGCCATAAAACTAAATAAACCAAACCAAACCTCCTTCAGGTCAAAACACAGCCAATGTCCTCCAAGTTGAAGGCTTACCTTACTAACACACAAAAAGAGAATGTCTAATATTGAAAATATTTAACATCAAAAAATATAAGAAAAATTAATCCCTTTTAATAAAATGTGGAAATATCCACTCTTTGCCTGATGAAGGTAAGGAGATTGGAAACCTGTGTAGGAAAATTATGGAAAATAATGCATAATATATTTAAAAAAAAATCCACATTACAACCAAAAACGTTTGCAGTTTCTCTCTTCTTTTTAATATACACACTTTTCTCTCGTTGGAACTACTATAACATTTTCCATATATATATATATATATATATATATATAAAACACCTGAAAGCAGTTCCCAGCACATACATTCAGGTACAACTGTACTTCATCTAGGAACTTTCTAATTTCATTAGAAAATATGTAATAAAAACTGAAATAATTAATGTTTATAGGATTTTACTTTTTGGTAATATTTTAATACGATTTATAGATATAATAGCATAGATACAAGTACCACGGAAATACCATTTATAGATAATTATATAGATAATTTATAGATAATTACTACATATCAAAACAAAATGTTAATCATATAATTTGTCTTGTAATAACATTTTTAATTGAAAGAAACTAAAGATAAATACACGACAAAGATATATGTGGTTATTTCTGTCATGTTTCATTGTGTTCAATCTGTTCCTTATTTTATAGCTTGTTCTGATTTTAAGAAATCTTATGACGAAATTGAACAATGTCGTTGGAACCTGGATGTTTACAATTTTGACAAAGACCACAAGAAATATTGCAGGTAGGAAAAATATTGTCTTATTGATAGCATAACTTACATTAATCATCTTGCTTAACTTGGATATTTGAATCTTTAAGAAGAGACATACAAGGATATTTAAAATCTGAAAAAACAGGAAGATTGTTATATAGTCTGAATTTTAAGAATTTACTTAATGTAACATGAGAGAAAATTGCTTTATCACCTGGCAGAAAATTGATTCAGATGTGTCTTGTGTGTAAAGTGTCTCCCACCAAAAAATAATGGCTGGATAAGTCATATATTTAAGAAATGATAGATCTCTGAGTTGGATACTTTTGCAAGACTCTTTTTTTTGTACCTATGAAAACTTGACCTCAAAAAGTGCTTAACTCTAGAACACTAACCATGGGTATATAGTACCCAGCCCAAATTTTCCTATTTTTAATTACAATTTTCAGTACCTGATTTTCTTATCTAAATAATGTTTTTCAGTTCCTATTAATGTTAACTCAAAGTACAAAGTTTGAAGTGCCTGCATGAAAAATATTTCAAATAAAGATTTATGTTTAATATTTTTTTTGATATCTTGAAAATCGGGTATGACATACCCATGGTTAGTAGTAGTGTAACTTTAATTGATGGTTAGTGTTCTAGGGTTAATGAGGTGACAGAGGAATGGTAGCAAACAGAACATATGTGTTGGACTGTGTGATTTATGCGCACACTGTTTGGTGAAAGAAATGAATTTAGGAACTTTATTCGAAGCAAGAAGGAGAACTGACTACACTTAATTTCTTTGCTTGTCTTTAAACGGATAAACTTTGTGTGGAATATATGTGTATTGTACTTGTACATATTTTTAAATCGGGGAAACATTCATTAAAACTGTTTGCATAAGTCTGAAAAGGAGTAAATTTCAGGAAGAATTTCTATAAAACGTTGTTTGTGTTTATTAATTAAAGTGGTCCCAAGAGGAATAGAATATACTTTTGTCATGCACATCTTTTTTTTTCCATATTTTATGCTCATAAAATTATTTTATTTTAAAGCAATTCAAAGTGGTAAAAACAACAATTTCGAAATTCCAAGCAGGTATTAAAACAATTTTTCTTTATATCCAGATTTCTGTCTCCCGGGAATTTCAAATCAAATATTTTTGGTACCTAAGAATTCTTTTGCAGAGTGATTATTGGCACAATGTAGAAACGCTTCAGTTATTTTCATAATAGGGGGTTGTTTGCGAACAGGTCCGTAGCTCAGTTGTGTATGAAATTTGAAGAAGAAAAAAAACTTAACTCTTATAAGAGCACATTTGGGTGTATTCCTCTTAGGGACCGCAATAGTTGACAAGTATCACATTCTTTCAACCATTTAAAAATGAGTATTTTAAGCAATTGCATCTCTTCCTTTGTAATATTGAAACACTGGTTCCTGTACAATCAATGAAGTTAAGCAACATCAAGCCTGGTCAGTACCTAGATAGGTGACTGCTTGGAAATATCAGGTGGTGTAATGGATAATGGCTTAATTGGAAAGCTGAGTTCCAATTCCAGTTGGGTTTGTTAGATTCACTTATATATAGATATCCTTGGGAAAGGTATGAATCCACCTCTTCTACCCTAGCTATGGTTTAATTAGTTTTGTATCAGTAAATCGTTCTCAAAAAAATAAAATTCTCACAATCTAAAGATATTTTCTGGCTTTAAATAACCTGCAAAGTAAGCTACTTAATAGGCTTTGTTATTGTGATTTTTTTTTTTTTTTTTTTTTTTTTTTTTTTCAATATGCCAAGGGTCAGAAATTTAGCCATAAGATTTCACCCACATCAGCTTATAAAAGTTTCTTCTCAAGCCCTTACTGGATGGATCTTCATTGTGGCCATATGACAGATTAAGTTAAAATGACTGAATGTCTATTTCTTTTGTTGCAGTTTTGTAAGTTAAGAAAGCTAACAAAACTATATTTTCTGGTCCAAGAAATCTACAATCATAATTTTCAATGAATATCTTTTATTTATTTGTACAAATGAAATGATTATATTGAACAACGAGTGTAAAGGGCTTTGTGACATTGATATACAGGTCTGGTTATAGTTTTAAACTCAAACCAAATTCGTATAAACTTGAGTGTGTGCGCATTTTCACACACAAGACATAACCAAAACATGTTCTCAGTATTGAGGAATACTCTGATTTTCACCTTAAGGTTTTAGTTAATTTATATTAAGTCCTTCCAGCCATTTCTGTATTAACAGAAGAAGTGGCTGTTAAGTTTAATTAGATTTTGATGTTTATATATTTATTATATAATTTTGTTTTAATTAAGTTTATTTAGCATTAAGTCTAAAATAAAATGAACATAGCTTATTCAGAAAAGAAGATGCTTAGGTTGACACTTAGGTCAACCCCTAGTGACAATGGTCTGTTTCATGATTGAATGCAATCTTCTGAGTATATGTGTTGTGTTTTGGCTTGACTCTTTAAACTGGTCAATGTCACATTATGAGTTTATTAGTCTAGAGGTTATTGGGTAGGTGGTAACAGTTTCAAATTAGTCTAGAGGTTATTGAGTAGGTGGTAACAGTTTCAAATTAGTCTAGAGGTTATTGAGTAGGTGGTAACAGTTTCAAATTAGTCTAGAGGTTATTGAGTAGGTTATTGGGTAGGTGGTAACAGTTTCAAATTAGTCTAGAAGTTATTGAGTAGGAATAATTGTGGATCTGAAAATGGTTATTTGTAGTTATTTTCTAGTGTTAATATTTTACTTATTTATTATTGATTACTAATTTTTTGGAGATTATTATTATTATTATTACTACTACTACAACTACATGTATGTATGAGAGTATTTGTAACTTGTTAATTTGTTTATTATTTACTTGTTTAATTAATTAATTTAGATTTTTTATTTTATTTATTTTTTCTTTGGGGTGGTGATTTTATTTGTTTGCTTTAAGGTATTATTTTCTTTTGGTCAAGTGTGTGGCTGCTTTGAAGATTTTACTTCATAGACTTTACTGCTGGTGATAGAGACACTAGGCACTTCAGACTCTGATAGAATCATTTACCATCCATTTCTCTGTGGATGTTATGATCCGCTCATTAGGAGTGCCACAAAATCACATTGGGTTTGATATTGAAGGACAACAATGACTGTCAAGTTTCGCTTTTTGCAACGAGTCTTTTACTCATTCAACCACTTCTTTTTATCCTTGTATAATAGACCATTTTTGTATAAGGAAAGTATAACAACTATTTTCTAATTGTTTTTCTTTTCATAAGTTGCATACCAAGTTGCATGTGTATGAAATTATTTGAGAAAGTGTACAAAATTTATTTTCAATTTATTTATTTCATTTAATATATATATATATATATTTTTTTTTTAAATTTAAAATTTTTTTTTTTTTTTTTAGTACTTTTGAAAAATGTTCCATTATGCATGGAAAAATGTGTGCTCCCTTGAAGGAATTGTTTCTCTTGGATAACCGAAAAAGCAATGCTTCTGTGAATTTCTGCCCACTTGGTAAGATTTCTATAGCTCTGTCTACCAATTCCTCTTTTTCAAAAAAATACACTTGATTCTATCATACAAATTATTATAATAGCACATACATTACAGGATTTTTAACTATCAATTTGAAATTGTTTCTTGACAGGATTTGAAGTTGAAATGATATTCTAAGACAGTGGTTCCCAAATTTTTCTTATTCACAGCACACTTTATATCAAGTAAAAAGATTTTGGCATGCTTTGAACATAAGCCTTGTATGGCCAACAACAAAACTTTTGACTCATTTCACTGAAAACACTCAGCTTGGACTGTTTTCATGTACTTGTTATCCACATTCTCCAACCTGACAACACCAGAAATGGAACAGAGCTGCTTCTCTAGTTTTAGATGATAATTATAGATTAACTTTATTATTAATTTCTCTTCATATTTTTCACATTTTAAAATAAAATATTTTGCAGTCTACTGAATTTCATCTTGAGGCACACCAGTGAGCCATGGCTCACAGTTTAGGAAACACTGCTTTAAAATTGGATTAAAAATTTTATGAATTTTTGAGAAATTGCAGACATTATTATTATTTTTTTGTTTTATATATTTTTTATTTTGTTTTAATTATTCAGAAAATAAGCTGTCCTGGGTACGACATTAAACTGCATTCAACAGCAAGCCCTCTGATCAGGAGATTTTGAGGAGCATGGAACCACCTCTTAATTGCTGGTGTTCCCAGGTCCACCCTGACTCAGGGTGGTAGCATCTGTTATGGTCCCAGCTATGGGCAAATAGTGAACTCCCAGTCTAGCCCATGTCGATGGGCATGACGATAAACTGCTTCTGCATCCATGGGTATGACGGTAAACTACATCCAACAGAAAGGCTGTTTTTGAAAAAATAAAGTTGTCGGCCATACGCTTTTGGGAATATAGTATTACCAGCTATACGTTTTCAAAGGAATAATGTTGCCAGCAGTGAATTTTTGAAAAATGATATTACTAGCTATACGTTTTTGAAAAAATATTACCAGCTGTATGCTTTTGGAAATATAATATAACCAGCTATACATTTTTGAAAAATAATATTGCTAGCTATATGTTTTAAAAAAAAAAAATATTACCAGCTATACGTTTTTTAACAAAACCTTATTCATTGGAACTGTAACTGGGGTCAAAACACTGTGAAAGTGTAAAAATGGGTTTTAATACCAGAAACTGTTTGTAAAAAATTATTACCATCAATACATTTTGGAAAACCAAATGTTGCCAGCAAGGTGTTTTTGAAAGGAAAAACCTAAACAAACCTTAAAACACAAAGTAATCCAATGAACCAAATAGAAAAACTATGATCACAAATACACATAAGATACTTCAATGGAACTGTAGAGGAATAAATAAAAAAAAAATTATTACCAGAAATAAATTTTTGAAGGAAAAGATATTACCAGCTATATGTTTTTGAAAAATACTATAACCAGCTATACGTTTTTGGAAAAATACTATTACCAGCTATATATTTCTGAGGAAAGAGATATTGATAGAAATGGATTTCTAACAAAACAAAAATATTATCGGAAAAAAAAAAAAATTGTCGGCATTAAATGACCCATTGAGGTTAATAAGCTGTAAAACAAAACAAACAATCAGAAAATAAGATCTGGGCAAATGCTTTAATGTGACGGTCTATTACTAGGGAATTCAGTACTCCCTTCTCCACTCCTCCTCTTCTAGTCTTGTATCAAACTAGATTAAACGCAGTAAGCATTTGTTCAAAGTTTACATTATACTGCAGTCTATTTAGTGAAATAAACACAAACATTTATTAAACAACTATCAAAGTGCTAGTTCCTATAATCAATACATGTTCTCCTGAGGAATGCTCAATTTGATCTTCACCTTAAGGTTTTAATCAATTTATATTAAGTCCTTCCAGCCATTCCTGTATTAGCAGGAGTGGGTGTTAAGTTTTAATTATATTTAGCTTTTGATGTTTATATATTTATTATATAATATACTTTTGTTTTAATTAAGTTTATTTAGCATTAAGTCTAAAATAAAATGAACATACCTTAATTAAAAAATGCTTTATTGTTAAAAAAAATGACACAAAGTCACAAAGTGAGCTAATGTTTGATTTGCTTAATGCAGAATTGTTACAAACTTTTAAATTGTTAAAAAGAAGTAAAAACTGCAATATTTGTAAAGTGAAATTAATGGCTGGCCACTCATTTTTGAGTATGCCTATCCCCTGGGGCAGCTAGCCAGTCTCTGTTGTGAAGATGCCTGCGCTCAGGTGCATTTGTTTTTGTTCAGCACTCAGGACCAACCTGTGGTTTATTCTGAAACAATGCTGAGCTGACCTTAGTTACAGTTTTTGGGAAAGAGCACATCATTTGGTATGATCAACTGTTTGAGTAAGGCCAGTACACACAAACCCTTGGTCATGATGACTTGTGGCTTTGTGCTAACACAACCATTGACAGAATGATTCTGTTTATCCAATTTCACTGACAAGGCTTGGGCCAATCCATGATATTGGTTTTCAGGCACTTTCCAAATGTGTAGCATGCTGGGATTGCTTACCAGGCTGATATTATCAAGAAATCATATTCTTGACAAATCCACCATGGTGAGATTTGAACCTGTCTCATAGTCAAAAAGTGAATATTCTAATCACTCTGCCACACATCTATGAAATAAAATAAACCTAGTTGTAGATGTACTAATCAGTACCGAACACGTCTATGGGTCGAAGTTTCTGTCATTCATTTATTCTAATCAGACAACAGAAAAATGTCATATAAACATTGATTAAATCTTTTGTTCTATAAGCCAATCTAATGGTAGATAAAGTATTAACAAAAGTTAAATGATGGCATTCCAATTGTTCAGTGTAGCCTGCTTATCAAAATATTGTGATGAGATTGCATCACTATTTTAGTCAGTGAGGCTTATTCTATTTAGTCAACTGCTTTATTCAAGTTGTTGTTTACCATTAGGGCAGAGTGCCTGGTAAACGATATTCAGGCCATCTTATTTGGATTCAAAGGGCAAGTATTATGTGATTAAATAATATTCACATCTAGAGAAACAAAGGAACAAAACAAAAAACAAGATAACTATTTGCTGTTTTTTTTATTTTTTTTAACCAAAACTTTTTACTTTTTTTATGTAGAATGTGATGATATCCTAGAACTGAAGAAAGTTTTAGAAAATTGTTGGGCAGCTGCACAAAGTAGAGGAAAACAATCCTCTTCACAGTGAGTATTTAATCTGTTAATCTGTCTTAACCATTTAATCTTGGCAATGTTTCAGTAAAAGTGATTTGGGCCCAAATATAATCCTATTCAATCACATATGGTGTACAATGCTGAAAAGTTCTTGACCTGATCCCCACTTGACCAAGCATAAGTACTTTTTTGTGGTTGACAAGCTTCTTGGGGCAAAATTATTTCAGCAATCTCTTCTACACATATTCTAATATATCAGACAGAATTTGTTAAAACCAGTTGAATATTTAAAATTTTCTTGTCAATGTTTAGCTCTGTATAATTAAAACAAACCTAATCATGAGCATTGTTGAATCATGAGCATTGTTTTTGTATTTCATTGCTAAGGAGGAAGTTCCACTGAAACGGCATCTTCTCATCTTCCTGATCACTACAGTCTCAACCTCTTCAAGATTGGGGTCAACCAGTATCTATTCTACATAACCCCACCCATAATATGCCCTTACAACAATTCAGTAACCCTCTAACTTGAGTGGCTCTTGATTTTCAGATTCAGCATGAGAAAATAGGCCAGAAATATTTTCCCATTGCCCAACAACGTTTTGGTCGAAAAAAATGTCAACTGGTGTTATTTATCTTAAATTAAGAATAAATGGTTACATTATTTTAATAATTTGTGTAAATTTTGGTTCTTTACTTAAAAATGTATATATATTCATTTGTTATTTAAGTAAATTTTTCCTGTAACTCCCACCTCGAATGTGTTTCCACATGCAAAACAGCTACGGTTAATAACTCTGTAAAAGTCATGGATCGATTTGACATTATTGATATGATAAACAGGACCCCCCCTGCTTCTAAATCATTAATAAATCAATATTTTTTAAATTCTGAAGTGTTGCGACTTAAGGAAAGTCTAAAGAATTCTAATCTTTAAAAATTATTTCCTAAAAGAAAAGAATTTTCCTTATTTTTTATGAGTGAACCACTTTTATCTAAGTAGTGCCTTTGCATTTATTTGGGAAATTTTGACTCGATATATAGAACTGTAAATTCTTTGGAAGTAAAATTTATCATGTCAGGCATCAACAGTTATTATGGTGGGCATCAATTTTCCATTTCAGAACCTTGTAGCAAATAGTCAATCTCATTCATCAATTTAAGTTTTATTTTATGACTTCTTAATATCATCGTTGGAAATTCATCTCTAAAATCTATAAACGTAGCAGGTGCAATTTTGGAAATTTCATTTTTTGCTTACCTTTGAACATGTCACTTTCCAATGCCTCTATGGTTTTTGTTTTTTTTAAATGATTACATTTACGGTTAAATGTAGCAGTATGAATTTGTGCTATGATATTTAAAAGATAACTTTTTAATAAAGATCTGTGAGTAGTTTAATGGATACTGGTATGGAAAGTGGAATTGGTTGGATGAGTTGGAGTCTCTAAATTACCAGCAATACATTTAAAGAAAAAAAAATACCAACAATACAATTTATCATCTACAAATTATATACCTAAAAACATACGTTTGCCATGAAAGTATAAAATTATGTACAAAATATCTGTAGTTGTAGCCATAAAATTGTGTATAAAATATTTAGATTTCAGCATTAAAAATGATTAATCTCTCAACGGCCTTTGTGCAAAAGTGAATGCAACAGATCAGTCTGGAACTTTAACTCAGCTTATTGATTCCAAGCCAGTATCCATTACGCTACTATCATGGAGGAGGCAATAAGAAACCACTGTCTTTCCCAAGAAGTCATGGCAATTCACAGATAATAAAGAAAAGGTATCTTGGAGAAGGACTATTCTGGATTCAAAACAGTGGAGAAGGTAACAGAAAACCATTCCACTATCCTTCCCAAGAAGTCATGGCAATTCACAGATAATAAAAAAAGCAGGTTAATCTTGGAGAGGATGAAAGATATGGAGAGTCATAATAGCTTACATCCTGAAAAGACATGGTATTAAAAAATAATTGCTAATAACTGAAAGAAAAATAAATGAAAAAAAAAAAGTTATTTATGAAATCAATTTGTACAACTCTTTCTATTATATTCATTTAAATTAAATGTCCTTTTTTATTGTGTTTTTTTTTATTTATTTTTTTTATTCCAGACTCTTTGATTTGTTCTCAGACTGTGTAATTGCTTCCAGAAAAGCAACCTGCTGGATAACAAAAAAAATTATGTTTCGTATCTTTCCTCTTTATCATAGTTCTCCTGAAGAAATCATTTCTATAACAGGTAAGATGAAGCTGGAGTTATATGGATTTTTAGATGAAGGATTTTTCTTATTACATTTTGAAAGGTATTATATCTTGTTATCAAAGTATTTTTTATCTTATCCAAGCATTTGAGGTCAAGTACCCATCAACTGTTGCTAAATCAGTTCAGGCTTTGTCAATGTGAGTTTCCAAAGTAAAAGGATTCAAGTTAGTCATGTACTTTATTCTAATTTCACACTAGTAGACAAATACTTATCCTATAGACAGATAAGTCAGAAGGTCTCTTACCTCTAATTTCTTTACAAGTATCTCTCTTAACCTTTATAAAAATGTCTGAATAAGCATTTCTCTTACCTCTATAAAAATGTCTGAATAAGAATTTCTCTTACCTCTATAATCGAAGTTCTCTTACCTCTATAAAAATGTCTGAATAAGCATTTCTCTTACCTGTATAACCAAAGTTCTCTTACCATTTCTTACCTCTATACCCACACTCTTCTTTTTATCTTTTTATGTGCTGTGTTCCTTCAGGATGTATGTGATCATCACTTTCCGCAACTGCCTGTCTCTTGTAGCTCTTAATAAACTTTGTCTTTCTGTTATTTCTAAGCCTTGTTCCACTATCCATTTACTCAAGCACATTAAGTACATTATGTGTTGTCTTCCACTTGACCTCTTGTACCATGAGTATTAGATTTTCCAAGCCCTCTTTCTGCATTATATGCCCTAGAAACCTCAACTGTCTCTTCCTAATGTTAAGTAGTAGTTTCCTTTTTGTTTCCATTTTCTCAAAAACTGTTACTCACATGTTTGGTCCATGGTATCCTCAGCATCCTTCTGTAGAACCACATTTCTGTTCAAGTTTCTTCTTCATCTTTTGGCGTCCTGGGCATGACGATAAACTACATCCCTGTCCTGGGTATGATGATAAACTACGTCCAATAATGTTGCCAGCGATACGTTTTTTGGAAAAAATAATGTTGCCAGCTATGTGTCTTTGAAAGGATAATGTTGCCAGCTATATGTTTAATAGTACTGCATATTTAATATATATATATATATATATATACCTTAATTTGGCGTTAAATGACCCACAGTGGTTGATATGCCATAAAACCCAACCAACCAACAACCTCTTTATCTTTGAGGAGATCATCTAGCACCTGCTGACATACAGGAGGACAGATATGATATAACATAGAGTTTAGTACTCTTTCTTTCTATTAGGTTGGTGCAAAAATAATTTCGTTTTCTCACTTAGTAACATATGTTAGAAAACGAAATTATTTTTGCACCAACCTAATAGTAAAATTGTTCTATTTCTTATTACTCTGCATAGTTCTTGGAATGTTTCCTTTCAGTGTTACACTTTTCACCCTCTGTTAAAACATTTCTCAGATGTTTCAATTTTGGTACCTTTTGATTTGCAATTTGCACTTTAGACTCATGCTTTTGCTAACAACCATGCATCCTGTCTTCTTGAAGTTGATATTTAGTTCCTTCTTCTTGCTTTCCTTCACTACCATCTGTAGGAGGTTTTGTAGCTTCCTTTCTGTGTCTGTTATCAACACTGTGTTGTCTGCCTTATCTTATGTTGTTAAAATTGTAGCTGCCAATAACGACTCCCGGTAAGGCTTCTAGTTTTTCTTAGAATCACCTCACTGTATAGGGTAAATAAGTCTGGTGAGAAGACACATCCTTGTCTTACATCCCTTTCTATTTTTGCATATTTGCTGAACTTATTTTCTATCTGTACGCAGGTCGTTTGCTTTCAGTATATGTTCTTGATTATTCTTATATTTTTTCCAAATATATCGAGGCGTACTTTATTGAACGCCTTTGCATAATCTATAAAACATAGGTGCACATCCATATGCATTTGTATTGCTCTTTCTGATAACGTTTTCAGCATAAATATTACATTTCTTGTTCCAGTGTCTTAGACAAATCCGCACTGTTCTTGTCCAATTTCTGGTCTGATTCATCAGAATTCAAATGATAAGTTTTGTTATATGGCTCATTAAGTTGATTGTGCAATGAAGTTTGCATTCATTTGCACTTGACTTCATAGGCAGTGCTATGAAAATAGATCTACTTATGTCTTTTGTTATATCACAACTTGTAGATTTCATTTATTATATCTGTGATCTTGTCTATGTTGAAATCGCCTAAGAACTCCAGTGTCTCTATTACAATTCTGTCTGGCCCTGACGCTTTGTTTCTGTTCAATTTGGCCAGTGCAGATTCCACTTCAGATTTTAATATTACCTCTTCATCAATATTTTTGTGTATTGCTGGCTGTCCTCTTTCATTATGGGGTAGAATTCTCTGATATGTTCGTCCCATCTCTGAAGTATTTTCTCTTTCTCTAATATCAGTGTTTCATATTTGGACTTTATGCATCCTGTTGATGAGCATCTCTTTTCTCCTATTAATTCTCTTATTTATTTATGCATGTCTCTTTTATTTGTGATACCCATTCTTTCTATTTCTACATATTTTCTGTTCCATGTCTTGGCATAGTTTGTTTTTTTTTTTTTTTTTTTTTTTTGTCTCTTTTTTTTTTTTTTTTGTCTCTTTTTTTTTTTTTTTTTGTCTCTTTTTTTTTTTTTTTTTTTGTCTCTTTTTTTTTTTTTTTTGTCCCTTAACTCTATAAAATGTCTGTATGTACATTTTCAGCAAGACTGCAAGTTATTTTTGTCATTATGCTAAATTGCTTTCTGTAGACATATCTAGCTATATAGAACTGACTGAATTAAATATTTCAATAATTTTCTAATATTTGTATTTTCTATCTGTCTCTATTTCTGAGATGAGGTATTATGTACATTATGTACATTATTCAGACTATTGTCCTCATCTTTGTCGCCATATTATTACAACGTTTCAGCCTTTCAGTATCTGTGTATATTTCTGAGATGAGGTATTATGTACACTGTTTACATTATTTGGACTATTGTCCTCATCTTTGTCACCATATTTATTGCAATGTTTTAGCTGTTGTACATTGAAGAAGGCCAGAGTGTACAACGCCCGAAACATTGTAATAAATATGGTGACAAAGATGAGGACAATAGTCCGAATAATGTAAATATTGTATTTTCTAATGTTTAATAATAAAAATGAATTCAGTAAACTTTAAATAATTTGGTACAGATTTTATTTAGATCAACAAGTAGAGTATTTTGATTGAGAACATTGTGAATAAAAGCAACAATAAGATAATGAAAAATTAGGGGGGAAAAATTAATAAAGAAAGTTGTAAGTTTGTGCTTTACTTCTCCCCCCACCCCAGTTTGAGTCAATCAAAGCAAGTTCCGTTGTTGTCTTTTGAAGATGATTTTGTGAAGTAAATTCAAAGCGTATTCAACAAGATTAGACTTATGGGCTGAATCTGCAGTGCATGATGGGACCAGCCATGATGATAATTGCTATTAATGAAACATAAATATGGTCTTTGCTTATGAGAGATTAATAGTCTGCTTCCTTCCCATGTTGGACAGAGTGAAGATCTTTGTTCACAAAACTCTTAGTAAATAATCAATGAGATTTTTGCTTTGTTATTAGTGGGTGTATTGCCAAATAAGGCCGCTCATTAGGAAATGGGCTGATAATCTTTATTTGCTTGCAAAATGGGGTAATTACAGTCTTGTTTTGCCTATATAAATAAATTATATATACACACACACACACAGCTGGTGCAAGGGTCTCCAATTTTTATAAGATAGTATTCATGTAAAATAGAAATTTTATTGTACCTTAATTATGTAAAATAATGGATCCTATACAATATAGCTGAACAATTCATCAAGAAAAATTGAAAAAAAATACAATGTATCTTAATACAAATATTATAGATCATTCCATCTTAAATAGATTGCCAATGTTTTGTGGTAATTTTTAACATCAGCTTAACATCTTTTAACATCTTCCTTGTTATAAAGTTGAATAATTTTAACACATTCAAGAAATATAATGAATTTTATATCGTGTTTTTTCAAGACTTAACATGAAGAAAACAAATTTATGGATTTGGACAAAATGAAAAACTCAGAATTACATCAAAATATGTGAAAATTTTCATCTTTTTAATAGTTGGTTGTGCTGTATATTAATGTAAGTAGAAAAAAGGCAAATGTTAATAACATAGCAAGTGTTTTTCTGCCTGGGATCCTCAATCAGGCTTGCCATCCCTCCTGTTTGTGGAGTAGTATGCATCAGCCCTATATACATATATGTATGTCTGTCTATCTATCTATCTATCTACAGGTATACCTCATCCTGCATTGTTAACTGGTTTCAGAGGTTTTGACTTAGGTAGAAAAATGACTTGAAGTTGAAATAACAACAGTATAAATTGCAAATAAGCCCACCCCCATTGCCTATTACAGTATTTATCATATGTACGTACAGTATTATGAATAAAATAATTAAAAATAATTACTTAAAAAACAGGGTTAAATTTACGTAAACTTGAGTAAAAGGTGAGTATTATTTTTCCATATAATATTTAAGAAAAACCGATGTATCTTCGAAAATGACTTCACTTGACTTAAGCCGAAGTATCACTGTACATACATATATAACATTTTTTAATACATTTCAAAATTTTTGCTATAGAATATGAGCTTTTTTATTTTAAGTTATTTATTTACTTTTTTTGAAGGTGTAGCCCTATGAAAATAAAAATGGTTTAAAAAATGAACAAATATGTCTAAATTATATTTGTTAAAAGTGCTTGGCTGGCCAGGTCATGGACAGTTCTTACACAATCTGTTCAAAAAAGAAATCATTTGTACAACTATTGCAGTGCCTTCTCAGTCATTTTCAATGAAACCTGTATACAAGAGGGACTGCTACCCAAACATAATTTTATATATATATTATAATATATATATATATATATATATACACATATATGTGTGTGTGTGTTTAGCTTGTGGGTTCACATGTTTGAGTTGTTATCCTGCTGTTTATTTTCTTAAATGGTGAAGTTAATAACAAGTGGCCTAGACTGAGAAGCCCTAGTAATGTGCCACTCAACAAGAATTGAATCTGTACCCACTTTTTGCATCAGAGAAACCACTATTACAGCCAAAGTGTGCTGTTACCAATTTGACCATAGGAGACTAATCTTGAGAAGGCAAAGTTCAATTACCTGTTTAAGAAATGCATGTCTGTCTGGTCATCTGTGAATCTAGTTCAGCTAGTTTTGTACTTTAAACATAAATGGTAATTTTAAAATAGGTTAAAAAAAAAAAAAAAGAAATACTCTTTACATTTTTGGTATGAAAATGAAACTAACAGACATAGAGTTGGAGGGGACCCAAGAGATGTGCATACATTAAATAGGTAATTAAACTTTGCTTCATGGTGGAGTAATGGATAGCAGCTTGCATTGAGGAATAAGAGAGCTTAGTTTGAATTCCAGTTGAATCCATTCACTTATGTGCTAATACCCTCGGGAAAGGTATGAATCCTCTTCTTGTCTCCCCAGCTATGGGTAAATAGCAGGACAGACTGGGTTCTGTAGCCTTGGATGGCAACTGGTCTACCACAGAAAGAAATGGCAACCTACTGTAGTGAAAAATCTGCCTTGTCAGTCATGTATTGAAAGATACAGGATTGCCTAAGTATGTATCATGTATGGCACATAATTGACTTTTCAAAATGGTCTCCCTTGGTCAAATTGGTAACTGCGCCCTTTAGCTATGAGTATTTTTCCTGATAGAAAAAGTGGGATACAGGTTCAATTCCTGTTGACAGGAACATTTTTCTTTAGTAGGGTTTTTTGTTCCAGGCCAGTTGATATTAAATTTCACTATTTAAGAAAATAAAAAGCTGTATCTACTCAAACATGTGTATCCAGCTAAAAATAATATTTGTCTACAGTAGGAAATGAAATGTTCTTTATATTGTTGTAAGACAGTGACTTTTTTTTTTGTCTACCCTGGTAAATTGTTCTAGTTCCACGTGACACATCGACCTGTTGTAAAAGTATTGTTGAAGTAATCCACTGACTTGACCCAAAGAGTTGAATTCAATACCTGGCCAGAGCAGAGGTGAACAAAACTTGGAGAGTTGAGTTACTAAAGGGGAATAAGTGAAACTGAGATATCTGGAAGAGGTATGACATGTGGAACTAGAACACTCTAACCCAGTTGGTGAAATAAAGGGTTTGGTTCAAAATTCCAATCACCTGAAGATGTCTGAAATGTTGTGAATATGACAAAGATGAGGACAACAGTCCAATGTAAATTGTGTAAATAATTAGAGTACCTCATCTTGTGTAAATAATTAGAGTACCTCATCTTGTGTAAATAATTAGAGTACCTCATCTTGTGTAAATAATTAGAGTACCTCATCTTGTGTAAATAATTAGAGTACCTCATCTTGTGTAAATAATTAGAGTACCTCATCTTGTGTAAATAATTAGAGTACCTCATCTTGTGTAAATAATTAGAGTACCTCATCTTGTGTAAATAATTAGAGTACCTCATCTTGTGTAAATAATTAGAGTACCTCATCTTGTGTAAATAATTAGAGTACCTCATCTTGTGTAAATAATTAGAGTACCTCATCTTGTGTAAATAATTAGAGTACCTCATCTTGTGTAAATAATTAGAGTACCTCATCTTGTGTAAATAATTAGAGTACCTCATCTTGTGTAAATAATTAGAGTACCTCATCTTGTGTAAATAATTAGAGTACCTCATCTTGTGTAAATAATTAGAGTACCTCATCTTGTGTAAATAATTAGAGTACCTCATCTTGTGTAAATAATTAGAGTACCTCATCTTGTGTAAATAATTAGAGTACCTCATCTTGTGTAAATAATTAGAGTACCTCATCTTGTGTAAATAATTAGAGTACCTCATCTTGTGTAAATAATTAGAGTACCTCATCTTGTGTAAATAATTAGAGTACCTCATCTTGGAAATATAAACAGATATAAATTGTTAGACTATTTAGGGAGTAAGCAAATTAAGGATATTTTGGGGTTCAGTTTTAAAATGAATAATAATTTTTTTTATTTTTTTTTTTTATTTATTGTCATTTCTTGTTAAAAATGTTGACATGAAATTCTTTTGATACTTTTAGAAAACCCAGAAACCAAATGCATTCAAGAGTGGAAAGTCTTGGAGGAGAGGGAAAACTTGAGTTCAAATTTGTGCAAGTAAATTATTTTATTTATTTTATTTATTTTTTTTAACTATTTTGAGGTACACTACAGTTTAAAATTTTGAAGTAACCTCTGGTAATTTTTCAGATTGACCCAAAAAGTAGTTGTTTTGTATTTTAAATAAGAGAAAATTATTATTCATGGTTTTAAAAAAAAGTGAGACATGATTTTTTTATTAGAAATTTTATTAAAAGAAAAAAAAAGCACTTAATGATTAAATTTTGCTCTTGTCAAATTATCCTCCTTTAATCTTGATTACTGCAGCACAAATTTGGGACACTTTCGTTGCAAAAGTATAAGCTTGATAAATGATTCCATTCTTTTTTCAATGAATGTAAGAGCTCTTTTAGATTTTTTTTATTTCTTTCTTCCCCATCCCCCACTTTTCTGTCAAGTTCATCCCATGCTAATTCTGGGGGTCGCTTCAAACTTTTGAACTGTAGTGTAAATTGAATTTTTATGAATGAATATATATTTCTCTGAAGATGTATGGCTTATGGCAATATCATATTGAAATACTAGTTCTTGTCTGATCACTGAAGTTAAGTATAGTCAGTACCTAGATGGGACACCACTTGGAAATACCAGGGGGTACTATAAGCTTTGATGTGCAGGTCATGTTATAGATAACAGCACAAGATGTGAAATTAGAGAGCTGTGTTTGAATTCCAGTCAGGTTGATTACATTAATTTACACAAATCCCCTTGGACAATCATGAATTGAAAAGAGGTATGATTGCCCAAGCATGTCCCATGAGCCCCCTCCCAACACACATTGAGATAGTGCAGTAGGCTGCTAGTAGTGCATCCCTTCCCATGAATCTGACGAAGGCTGACGTCCACAGGCTGAGAAAATTTATGAGTAGAATTGATTTCTTTTTTTTCTTTTTTTTTCTTTTTTCTGTGGCATAAACTGCTACTTTGATTGGTTCAAATTGTAATAAAATTAGTAACCGATAACAATCTGTTTAGCAAATCATTGACCACTGAAAATCTTGGATGATCAGCTGACCTACACCACCTTCAAAGCTGTTGTTGTATTGTTTATATCCACCCGCACCCCTGTTGTTTAAATGTTTAATATTGAGAATAAAAAAAAAAAATAAGGTAAGCAAACATAAAATACGTAGATGGATTTAGATACTATTCTATTATGTTGTCAATGTAATATGAATTTTCATTAAAATGTAACAAGTTCACCTGTATTGTTAAAAAATGGCAGGTGATTTTAAGTAATTTTCCAATTGGTTATATTAGGTTGAGTGAATAATTTCCATTTTTATTTATCAACTTTAGTCTTCAAAAAAATAAAGAACAATTACATTTGATTCAATTCTATATTCACCATTATTTGCAATGATTAGTTGTCATGCCTCAGACAGCTCTTTGGTAATATTTTAGTCAAATTCTGCAGGTTGTGATGTGAAAAGTTTCCAACTCTTGAGTTTTCCACATCAGTGCATTTTACAGCGATTGAAAAGCTTGGTGCAAACTCAGGTTGATACGACAGGTCAGGTAGAAGAAACTGATCCAGACACCAAAATATTTGATGTGTTTAGTATATATTAATTCCACCTCCTGAATTTTGATGATTAATTCAGTGTATGCGCCATTGTTGTTTTTATTCCAATTCCAGATCATAGTTTCTGGTTTGGAATGGATCATTTTGAGTCCTATTTCTTGGAACATTTGTGAGAGAATGGATTTTTTTTTTTTCCAAAGATCATATTCCAATTATGAATACCTATGTCATCAGCATAGCTTGCCTCATCATCAATAGATTGGTGTTAGGAATATTGGCATTGGTTAATTTCTTTAATTTCTATAGCTTCAGAGTATTTCCTTACTCAGAGAGATCAGATTGTGTAACCAATAAATATTTAAAGTCACACTGTATTTTTTATTATAGATGTTTATGCATACTTTATTTAGAAATACTTAACTTTTACGCTGTTAAATTTTATTAAAAAGTGAATATTTTTTCATGCTGTTTACTATCAGAGAGATGAAATTAAAATTTATATTATTGCATTATTGCAAAATTTTAATACATCAGCAGAAAGCTGTTAATGTCAACAACTGAGCACAAATAATTATTAATGAAAAAAAATTAGTAATCAGTTGTATGAGGTCATCCCATAAGTTCTGTCTGAATTTTAACTTTTTGTTAAAATGAATTAAATTTAAAGAGTATTTTATAATGTCTAATGGAGCTGAACATTATTTTTTATGTTTAGATGCATTTAAACTGATCAAATCTTATTTCTGAGAACAATAAAATTAAATTTTGTTTGATTAAAACCCTGCTAACATGGAAGTACCCAAGAATCATTTGAGGCACATAATGCTTTATGAGTTCAAGAAAGGAAACTCAGCAGCCGAAGCGGCTAGAAACATTCACTCAGTTTATGGAGAGGAATGTGTGAATGAAAGAACTTGCAGAAGATTGTTTGCAAAATTCAGAGGTGGAGATTTCACCCTTGAAGATGAAGATCGAACAGACGTCCAGTTGAGTTTGATGAAAAGCTTCTTGAAGCAGCCCTTGAAGAAAATGCTACTTCAGCAGTTGAGGAATTGGCAGTGGTTCTCAGTTCAAACCATACAACTGTTCATCATCATTTTCAACAACTTGGAAAAGTTCCTAAACTTGGAAAATGGGTGCCTCATGAATTGTCTGAAAACAACCTCAAATCCCAAGTTGACATCTGCTCTTTTCTCCATTCTCGCCAACTTGTTTCACCTTTTTGGGATAGACTTGTGACTGGCGACGAAAAATGGGTCTTTTATCGAAATTTTAAGCATCGTAGACAGTGGCTTGGTAAAGGGGAAGGACCCCAGCCACAGCCAAGAAGGGAACTTCATGGGCAAAAGGTTCTTGTTTCAATCTGGTGGGATCGCCAAGGAATAATCCACTTTGAATTCTTACCACCTAATGCAACAATTAATGCTGAAATATACTGTCAGCAATTAGAGCATTTGAACCAAGCTTTGAGGAAAAAAAGACCTGCTCTAGTGAATCGAAAAGGGGTGATGTTTCATCAGGACAATGTGTGACCTCACACAGCAAGAATCACGTCACAAAAGATCAAAGAACTCGGGAGAAAATTCCTCATGCACCTTATTCTCCCGATCTTGCTCCTTCAGACTACCATTTGTTTCGTAGCTTACAAAATCATTTGGAAGAAACAGCTTTTGTAACACAGGAAGAGGTTAAAACTGACATTTGTGATTTCTTCGAATGAAAGCCAAAAGAATTTTACAGTAATGGAATTAGTAAGCTTGTTAATAGATGGAAGGAAGTCATAGATAATCAGGGAGAATACATTGTTGATTGAATCTGTAATTAAATGTAATATTTGGTGCAAAAATAATGGAGTAATAATGTCATTTTTTGACGTATTTTTTAACGTCAAAAACGACCTTATTACGTCATTATTTTTGCACCAACGTAATCTAATGCTTATTACCTAAACAATAATAATATTGAATAAATATTTTTTTTAAACATTGAAGTATATTTAATCACATCTTGATCTGTTCAGAAAGAGGCGTCATGACAGATACTAATCAAAAATTTTATTTAATTCCAAAATATTAATTTTAATTAGTGCTAGATTACACCAGTTATTATCATTAAATTGAGCTGCTTTTTAAATATCTTTGTGTTGTGGTAGAAAACTCCTGTCTCCTGGTATATTTTTCCCCTAACAATTATTGCGGACTTCAATGGCAGTACAATTAATAAATGAATAAAACAAAACAGTGTATTAAAGAAACAACAATGTATGTATTAACAAAACATTGACAATAAATAGAGAAAACATTTAAAGGCTAATTAGGTAAAAAAAAAAACATTTAAACTAGAGAATGTATTTGTGTGTATGAAATTTGTATCAAAGAAGTCTGAGTTTGAAATTGAATTGAAAGTTACCCAGTTCACATTTCTACCATGTGTGACTATATGTTATTTGTGTAAGAGAATAAAGGGTGAGAATATCATTGCCTATTTATAGGATTAAGGAGTGTATCCTAGCACTGCTCCCCCGCCACCTAATAAAGTGGGTTATCCCACATTTGTATACGATTATTAATCAAAAGTTTAAATTCAATAAATTTGAACATTGTGTTGAGGCAATGTTTATTTAAATTATGTAATATCAAATTTGATAATTTTTGAATGTATACCAGTTATTGATAACCAAGTATACTATTTAAATTATTCGGAATATTGTCCTCATCTTTGTGGCCATATTTATTACAACGTTTCAGCTGTTGTACGCTCCGGCCTTCTTCAGGTGGTTGCAATGTTGAACTGAACTCTTTATTTTGTTCACTGGGGTAGACTGTTTTAGTTCCATGTGTCATGTTTAATGGATGTCAGTTATCTCCTGTTAATTCCCCTCTGCAATTTCTCCACTGCCTTAACTGTGTATTGAACTCTCACTCTTTGGGTCCTGTCACTGGATCTAAGTAATGCCTTTATCCACTGTGCCATGTGTGTTCTGGAGATGAGAACTGGTAAAAAAAATGGTTGCTGAGGACATTAGGTCTCTACTAATGCATATACCAGGTCCTTGGGGGGGGGTACTATTTCAAGTACCAATTGAGGTCTGAAATAGTCTAGTTCCAATAGAGTATGTTACCTCTTTGAGAATGATTTTATTACATACAGTTTGTCATTACATATTGAATATGTAGATCTTACCTAACTGTTGTCATATTGTAAAGATAACCTGTAACTATTACTCCTACAAGTTTTCTTTAATCTTAACCTGAATATCCAGTATTGATAGTATTATACTCTGACAGCCAAGGTCGGTGCAAGGGTTTTGTATCCCACCATCTTATGATACAGCACCTCCCAAATCTATGATACACCATCATGCAACTACATGTCAATTGTCATAAGGTAATATTCATATAAGATACAAATATTATTGTGACCTAATTATGTACAATAATGGATCATATGCAATGTAGGTGAACAGTTCAACTAAAAATATTGAAAATAAATACAATGCATCTAAATGCAATATGGACATATCATAATAAATCATTCCTCCTTGAATAAATCAATAGTGTTTTTGCAGAAATTTTTAACATCAACTTGAGATTTTTCTTATTAAAAAGTTAAATAATTTTAACACATTCAATATTATGGATAAAAAATAGTGAATTTTATTTTGTGTTTTTTCAAGACTTTATATGAACAAAACAAGTTCACAGATTTGGAAGATAAGAAACAGAATGATGTCAAAATCTGCAAAATTTTTTCATCCGTTAAAAAATACATATCTGGGATATTTTAAAGTAAAAGTAATATTATTTCAATTCAGATAAAAGTTTAAATTGGATAAATATTCTCAAAGAACATTTCAAAAAAGCATATTTTTTAAAGAATTCCTAATAAAGAGAATCATGATGTGTTGACAAGTTTGTCCATATGGACGATTTTATTGATAATCAAAAAAAAGAATTATTCCAATCAATTTAAATTTTGTTTGTCATCCAGCAAAGTATTTTGCTTATTGTAAATAATATATTGAATCTATTAGCTTAATTTAATTTGTAATGTATATAAATGTAGGTAGAAAAAAAGCAAATGTTGATGAGATAGTGAGGATCACAAAGCACTACCCTGGGCCCCATTCAGGCTTGGGCTCCCCCAGTTGGAGGGGTATGGGGTAGTATGCATAAGTCCTGCTGATAGCAATAAACAGCAAAACCAAACTGTTCTCCTTCATTCTACAGCTGATTGATATTTATTATGCTTAGTAAATACCAATAAGACAATATATATGATTAGATGCTTACTAAAGGTAAGATTTAGCAGACATTGACTGAGCTACCTGATGTTTAAGTAGGGAATATCAGTCAGTTATGTGCCATGTGTGATACATGCTTAGGCGATCATGTATCTTTTGATAAATGACTGACGAGGCAGATATTTTCCTGCAGTAGGTTGCCATTTCTTTCTGAATAGACCAGTTGCCATCTAAGGCTATAGAACCCATAGTTTGGGAGGAGAAGAGGATTGACACCTTTCTCAATGGTATTAGCATGTAAGTGAATGTAATGAATTTGTCTTGGCTCTCCAATTCCTCAATCTGAGCTGCTATTCATTACTCCACTGTGCCTCTTATATGGAATATATATGTAGGTGTTTGAGAACAGTTAGTCTTAACTTTATTGCATTCTTCTTCTATGTGCTGTATCCTTTCAAGATGGGGATGATCCTGGCTCTCCACAATTTCCTGTCCTTTGTAGCTCTTAGTAAGTCATGTCCTTTTGCTGTCTCTCATAATTCCTGTTCTGCCAATGAAAAAGCTTTCATATATTCTTTTGAGAAAAATAAAATGCAATTTTGCCAATTATCTTCTTGATAATTCAGATTACTTAAAGACATGAAAAGCTGTATCACAAAGTTCCTAGCAGGAAATGATAAAAAATACAAGGAGAAAGTTGCCAAGTGCCAGTACATTCCAGTGAACATGATTAAAACGGAAGCATATCAACAAACAACGCAAAAGCCCTCACCAGGTAAGTTGATTGCATTCAAGAGCCACTGAAGGTAGAGTGTTAATGAATGAGCTTGCATGAGTGCAAGAGGAGGAGGAGGAGGTAAGAAGTGCAGCTTATTGATACCCAAACACTCTGAAATGTTGGTATTAGTTTCAGGCATGAATTCCAAGCAGTACAGCATGCCATTTCCAAATTTCTGGTAGAGTGAATGGTGCTCTTTTTCTCACAGATGGTACCCAACTGACTCTACTGTACAGTAGACAAAATCAAAAACAAACAACATACATGCATGAAATTAAAAATATAAAATGCTGACAATTTAGCCATCATACCTTGTATGTGTAAAATTATGTAGTTTCACATGTTAAGGTGAACAGAATTTGTTGATGGATAAAAAAAGAGCTCAATAGATTATCTAGATCAATAATTAGTTACCAAAAATATTGAAACCTCACAAATCTCTGAAGTTGGTGTTTGATAATTATCTTGAATTAAACTTATATATATATATATATATATATATATATATATATACATACACACACACACACACACATACATATATACATTATATATAAAAAGTTACTCCCAAATTTGCTTGAGGATGAAATGGAACTAATGTCTTTAATTACAAAATTAAATTTGGAGCTTTTAGCTTCCATTATTGAAACATGGTTAGAACTGTGTAGCATAAAGAAACATTTTAAATCAATTAATTTATAATAATATATATATTATATATTAAACCCACAATCTACAAGAACATATACATATACTGGTGGAAAACACTAGATTTCTGTGTATATCAAATTACTGAAAATGTTTTGCTATAAGAGAGGCCCTGTACATCAAACATGTGTCCCCTACTATCAACCTCACCTTGCTTAACAGTGGGAGTTGCAATGATTTGGAATAAATGCTCCTACTAGAATTCCAAAACTACACAAATAAATAATACGTCACAGTGAAAACATGAAAAAAAAATGAACAATCCAAAAAGAAAACGCCGTAGAAAATGACAGAAAGTGTTCAGAAGGAATTGAGACAGTGGCCAAATATGGACAGTTTTTGTTCTTCCTCACTCTCAGCAAATGGGAAAATCTAAGAATACTGGAAAATATAAATAATATGTATGTATGTGAAAATAAATGAAATATAACCAAAACACATAATTAAAAAAAAATTTTTTATTTAAAATTCTGAATTTCTCCTTTCGTTTGTGTACATGTGTAGATAAATCAACGTAAACATCAATTTAGTCAGATGAAGTCCGAAAGGACAAAACCTACAAAAACATTTCACACTTCGTCATACTTTTTTCCAATAAAATTATTTTAAAAATTTATATATTGTTCTCCTATATATACATACATAAGTGTGTGTATATACACACACACAAAGCTTAGCCTCTATAAGTAATAGAAGACCCATGTCACTGTTTTCTGCAAGTGAGTTTCATGTGGACACTTAGATGTTGTCTCACAATTCTCAGATGATAAGAGTGATGTGATACTCTGTTCCTTATTATCTATTTGTTTAGTTTTATGTGTGTGTATATGTGTGTGTATATATATATATATATATATATATATATACACATATACATACAATGTGCGTAAGTAAACAAAGACAGAAGGAAGACTTAGGTGATGCATTTTATCTTCTGTCAGAATTCATCAAAGCAAATATGAGGATTTTTTTTTTTTTTTTTTTGCAACAAGTATTAAAAAAATTCCCACATTTATCTTGATAAAGTCTCTCAGAGGATGAAACCTGTGGGGTAAGGTAAGTTTTCCTTTTGTCTCTATTCATATTCTCCTTTTACAGATATACCTTTAGTTATATCTGAAATTTTTTTTACACACGTTATATATATATATATATATATATATATACACACACACACACACACACACACACATTTGAAATATGTGGCACAGTTCAATTTATATTACAATGAATCATTCATACAAAAAGTAGATTAGTAAAGTTAATGATATAAAATGTCGAAATCCCTTTGCTAACAATACTTACTTTTTGTATGAATGATTCATTGTAATATAAATTGAACTGCACCACATATTTGATTTAAAAGAACTGATCCGATCTGCAAACTTTTGGGATAACAACTGAGACATTTACTCTATTTATTGAATAATTTAGTTCTATGCCACATTGACTGATAAACTTGTAAGAAAGAAAAAAAAATTCTCAAATTGCCATATTAGTAAAAAATGTACCGTGTGAAATTTTCAAAAACTTCAACTGTAGTGTTGTGACTACACTTTCTTTACAAAATTTTGCTCACCTTTTAAATACATTAAGCTATTCTCAGTTTGGGCATATAGTATAGTGTATACATATATATATATTTTAAAGACATTTGTTTAACATTCTTTTTATAGATCCAAATATTTAAGTAAATGCTTTGTTTATATTAAGTTGGTGCAAAAATAATGACGTAATAATGTCGTTTTTTGACGTATTTTTTAACGTCAAAAAACGACATTATTACTTCATTATTTTTGAACCAACCTAATAATAAACAGTATTAACAACATTTACTGGCTTGAATGTCTGAGAAATTGTCATAGAAAATATGTGTCCTCCAGCATTCAGGCTGGTAAATGTTAATACTGTTTATTATAAATAGAGCATTTACTTAAATATTTGTATCTATAAAAAAAAGAATATGTAAACATAAGAATGTCTTAAAAATAATTGTGGGACTTTGTCCATCTCATAACGTGTGACATATGATGCCAATTGATAAAGACATTAAATTAATTTTATATATATATATATATATATATATATATATGTCAAAGTGATCAATGAAATAGATATGTAGAGGATTAATTATTGTTATAAAAATATAAGAAATTAACAATGCTTATATGAGAATACTTATTAATTTCTTTGTGTTTCTAAAGTATTCAGAAAGATTAATAATCATTAAAAAAAATAACTTTTGTAAGTTATCTTTTATATGAAATATAAGTTTTCCCTAGAATAATTCATGTCAGTGGGAATTTTCTAACTTGTAAAAGAAAGTAGGAATTTTTGATTACTGGAACAAAATAATCATGGAGAAATCTGTTTGAAAAACAATAAGCATGCTGTACGAAATAAGAAATACTCTCCTGTGGTGTGGGTGAATTAAAGGAAACCACTTAATCATGCCAGCACTTGTATTTTGGTATGCAAGTGTAACTTATGTCAGTCATTTCTCATTAATTTTTTTTTTGTATTTTATTTTTCTTCATTTCTTTTTTGTATTTTTTCATTTCATTTCTTTTTTTTTTAAATTTTCTTTTACTTTTCTTTAACAGCTCCATCAACTGCAGCTGGAAAACTGAGCAGTGGTGCATACCATTTGGTTATTTCTTGGTTGGTAACAAATGGTTACTATTTTCATGAAATAATTTAACTTTCAGTATTTTCAAAACCTATTCATTTTTGCTCTTTTACATCTTATAAAATGAATGTTTAATAAAACTATTTATGTACTAAATTGTTTGTTTTTTTTTTTGTTTTTTTTTTTTATGTTCTTGGAAAT